>JAUKNK010000649.1:0-552500 GCA_030765055.1 Mantis religiosa | reverse complement strand
CCATAAGTTGTGTAGTTTAACGAGATCACATTTTTGTGCAATAATATTTAGTCCTATATATTACACTAAAGTCTCAAATGAAGATGACTTCACAGGGTGTTCCTATTCTCAGATAATTTTAGATGCACATCTTTGTCATGTAAATGCCTTTTAAATACGGAAGCGTAACCCGTGGTCTACCAACCCGCAAACGGGGCAGAGTCTACCAACACGAGTGCCGACCTCACGGTCACATACACAAGGCAGGGGTGGGCGATGATCCAACCGATACAGGAGATGTGGCCAGCATCAAGGCACCCCAGACGGAAAGTTGACTTTCTAGACCAGAGTTCGCTACCTAGCGTAACTCCTCGATTTCCTCAGGATGTTTAGTGGCACCAGTCCTATACCTGGGATTTAAAATCCGCACCCCTTCCTCCATGCATATGGTATTTTAATCCAAACCATTACAGATGTTTTTGAGAAAATACGCTTTTTAAAAATCTTATATAAAAAGGAATTTATCATTCAGAGATTTCCTTTAGCATTTCTGTTACATCTTTGGAAGATTGAATTTATATATAAGTTAGCGTATTTATCGGACATTGTGTTTCTACGTCATACTATACACTTTGTGTGCCCTTTCCTATAACTGCATTTTGTTTTAGGGGGCCCCAAAAACATTTAACTCTGCTGAATCTCCAAATGGAATTTTTAATGCAATATAAATACATTGCGGAGTGAATAAAAAGAACAGAAAATTGTATTTGAGAAAGTACATAGTCCTTGAAGATTTAAACCAATAACTAGAAATAGTTTGGAAATGTTCACCCCTCGAAAGAAAAGAACATTGTGCCGTAATGTCTACATTTTATATAATAAAGTTTTATTGGTCTCATGGTTTCATTCAGTGAAGGGGATTTCATAGTCTATTCTCATAAAATTCAATATTTGCATTTTATTTGTCATTAAAATAGGTCACATTTAAGCTATAGTGCGATCCATTTAAACCTGAACCATTTCATGTTTATATCTCAGAGAAAATGTTGGAATTGTCCCCCACCATCATCTATACATGTTTGCACTCGTCTCACCATATTCTCTGAAGTTTTGCGGAGAGTATCCTCGCCAATGTTACTTATTTCGGTTCGAATGGATTCCTTGAGAATATCAATTGAAATAAATGAAATTATTGATCCTACTGATGATAAAATATTTCATGAAGTATAGGGGACAGGATAATCAGAATATCGTAGTGGTATACCACAAGAAAAAATTCGGTAAGGTTAGGTCAGGGGATCTGAGGGGCCACAGACCTTTTGAAATTACTCGATTATCTGGTTGCAAGTTCCATGGTTTCATTAGATGTGCGGCACGTTGCTCCATGTTGCTGGAAATAACCTTCTCTCAATTCGATATCATCTCCGTAAAACTTCAGAGAATATGGTGAGACGAGTGCAAACATGTATAGATGTTGGTGGAGGACACTTCCAACATTTTCTCTGAGATGTAAATAGTGTAATGTACTCTCCCAATTGTGTATTATATTCTCCCAACGTAACACGTGTGTTCTATTATTGGTTCAATGATTATGGCGTGTTGAAATGGTTCAGGTTTATATGGATCACACTATATTTTAATGTAAAACATTAGAGCTACTTTTGACAAGGCAAGATAATGTGAAAAAATGTTGTTTGGGAAATTTTATTCAACAATATTCCAGTTGTATTTTTAGTAGATACGTTTTGGACTTATACTAATCACTGAGTCTCTCTCAGACTTTCTGTCTTTCTCTTCCTCTCTCTCCTTCTCTCTCTCTGCGGAAGTTTTTTAAAAATGCTTTTCGAGCATTCAGAATTTCTCAAAACATATACGTATTTATAGTGAAATCACTAAATATTTGTATACAAGGCAATATTTCCTCTACTTGCCCCATGTATATATTAGACAAAATAAAATCGCAAAGAGATTTGCGACTTGAAAAACGCTTTATTTGAAAATTAAATTACAAGAATACCTTTGAAATGGTCAACGACCAGAGAAGTCTTGTACTTCAAAGAGTATATTTTTACTTCTGTACATATTTTTCCTATACGGTTTACATCAAATGTCTTATTTCTTTAAATCTCGATAATAAAAATTTCGGTTAGAGTACAATAAATAATTCGGCCACAGTACAACTAAATGGTGAAGAAAACAAAGAATGCTCGTGGCAGAAAGAATCATATGAATGTTACCAATAACTAGTTTGCTGTAATTTACGTTTTAATTTGATTTATAATTTATCAAAATGTTGTAGAGTATATAAAAACCTCTATGCTTACATGGTTTTGCTGTTTTAAATAAATTTATGAATGCACTTACACTATACTGGTATCATCTATCAAATAAATAACTAAAGTTTTAAAACCCATGAGTCTATAAATTATATTGTTGGAGTAGAAACCTGAGAGCCTGGAGGAATAACGAGTACCAAAATTAGCATGGATAGATGATACTAAAAATTCACATCTCAGTTATCAGTGAATGCCCCCTGTTGATCACAATTTATTAGTCGCTTAAGGCAACCAAAATGAGTGAAAGGAAAGATTCGTGCTTCTGTTTGAATGGTCTTACGCCATCTCAACAAGCAGAGATATAAATTGGCTGGAACGGCTTAAGAAAGTCATGTTTACGGTGATATGCTAATACGTCTGGTTATGGGGATGTTTGCCTTTGCGAGGACTCGTACCAACTTAATTACACTGATTGTGTCAGAAGCCACTGCCTTCAAGCTATTGCCAGCAAGATGTATGAACAAACATCATCAAGACCTTTTCTAGAACGCCTTTTGATCCCCTTCCGCTGGAGCAAACCAAAGCTATTTGCATATAAATTGAAATGAAAGCATTTAATTTGAGTTTCTGAATCTTTATCACCACCCGTTAATGAACGCTTTAAGTAAATGAAGCTTATTTGTAAATCCAGAGACAGGCATCAAACAAATGACGATTTATGTGATGTGATTGCATTCACATTAGTTTTCTTTAGATCTTTCCAGTTATTTCTCGTCACGAATTGACTTAACAAGAATGACTAACTTGTGTTTAATGGTACAGCAAAATGTATTTCATTCTAACGCTCAACATTAACATATTTACATTATTAAATCGGCGTTGAATGCTGAAGTCCAAAAGAATTTAACAGAATGAGTTAACATCAAGATATATTTTACCTTTTTTCCATAGATATGTAACTATTAATATCGATTGTGCGATTCGCTGCTCTGATAGTGAAAACGCCGTAACTCACATTTAAAAATATATTTTCACTTTTAATTCTCTTGCAATGCCTACTTGACTGAGTGAAATATGGTAAACAAAATTATATGCACCGACTCTGGTCAGCATTGCGAAAGTTGGCGAGCAAGTCTCTTCTGGCAATCGCATAGCTTAATAGTAAACATTATTTGTCTGAATTGCCTACCATGGTGGTAGTATACTAAAAAAATTGTTCATAAATCAAATGCGCAAAATATAATTCGACGAAAACTTGGCAGAAGAGTCATAATTACAGTTAAAATAATACCTGAAGCTTTCCTGGTGACGAATACACTTACTTTCTTCTCGGACAGCCATCATCAGGATATTTATAAAATGTTATAACCACAAATGAAATACTGGATATAACACAACTATAAACAAAGACAAAACACTATCAAAATTGGCATTACTAAACAAAAGACTGTTTTCAGTAAATTAAATGCCAGGTCAAGAGATGGCGTGAGTATAGAAAATTGTGTCAAACATACGTAACTACATAACTTGATTATCGAGCTGTATTGATCTTTGCTTCTTAATTCCACGGATTTCCATTTTAAGGCTGGCTTGCAAGAGGAGCTGAACTGAAATCCAGCATCACGATTAAGCATGCTCCTTTCAGAGGAAATCGCCAAAGCCTCCGTAGCCATCCGCTCCCATTAACTGTTGCATTTGGCCAAAATGGTCGTCTCCCGAAAATTGGCACTATGGTCGTTATCAAAACAATGCTCTGCCAGCCCAAACTTCTCAGGTTGCATTAAAACAAATGCTCCATTCATGTTCGATTATTCTAGAAGCGATGGTCCTTCCGGTTTGTCCTATATACGGTGTCCCACATTTACAGGGAATGCGGTACTCTCCCGGATTTTGGAAGTCCAGTTTGTCTTTCACTGGTCTCAACAGATGCTTAATCTTCGGAAGTGGCTTGTCTACAACATCAGGACCATGTAGCGCATTCCCTGTTCATACCGAAATTAAGAATTGCCATAAGTAAATAATCGTAATGGATTTCAAAGGAATGTATATTTGTGCAGGTGCAGTCGAGTTGAATAGCAACGTGGTTGAGTTGTGTAACAAAAGACAAGGGAAAAACAAAATTCTAAGGGATGACACTTGACTGTGTGAATAGAGCATTCTTCGGATCCTTCATAATGGCGACAAAATAGCCACAAAGTGAACCTTTGGTTGAACAATGAGCGTCCAGAAAGTGAAAGCGACATACTCACACACAGCTGTGAGGACAGTCAGTCACTTGGTGGCTGGCAAGCCATTAAGAGACGTGAGGGCGATTAAGACAGTCCACGGCGTTAGGTCGATTAGGGCGGTCCACTTCTTCTGTCATGGTTGAGGACAGACCAGAAGAGGTGAAAGAAGATATTTGTCGGTTTATATGTACGTGAAGAACGAATTAAGTTTATCGAGTAATAAGCATTCCACCTTCAGTCTCTCTGAACAGTGATCTATTTGTAATCCTTGGTCGGCAACTTCAAGTTCTATATTCTGAGAAACAGAAGCAGTCAATAAATCAGTTTGAAACGGGCATTCCAGTGTCATTAAACTATCCTTCTCACACATATCCCCGCATACCCTGAGATTAACCTCATTGCTTTACCCTGAGCTAAACACTATTTGTTCCAAATTGTCGTGTAAAAGTGGAACTAGTTGTCAGCCAATAAATTGTTGCTTTACTGAGAATGTGAGACGCCGTATATAAGACAAACCGGAAGGACCATCGCTACTAGAACAATCGCACATGAACGGAGCATTCGTTTAATGCAACCTGAGATATCTGGACTGGCAGCGCATTGTTTCGATAACCACCATAGAGCCAAATTTCGGGAGACGACCATCTTGGCAAAATGCAACAGTTACTGGGAGCGGAGAGTTACGGAGGCTTTGGCGATTTCCTCTGAAAGGAGCACGCTTAATCGTGATGCTGGATTTCAGTTCAGCTCCTCTTGGAAACCGGCCTTAAAAATGGAAATCCGTCTAATTAAGAAGCAAAAACCAATACAGCTTGATAATCAAGTTAAGTAGTTACGTTTCTTTGACACAATGTTCTATACTCACGCCAACTCTTGACCTGGCATTTAATTTACTGAAAACAGTCGTTTGTTCAGTAATGCGAATTTCATTAGTGTTTTGTCTTCGTTTATAGTTGTGTTATATCCAGTATTTCATATGTGGTTATAACATTTTATAAATATCCTGATGACTGGAGAGACGTACACTCCCGAAACGTTGATATCTAATCATCTTTTCACCTGGTTGGCTGCCCGAGAAGAAAGTGAGAGAATCTCAGTTGTCAATATGACCATAAAGAATAAAACTAAACTGGAGAGTGGTTGTTTTGGTCCTGAGCCCTTAGTTTCATTGATCTGGACGTTTTGTGTCTTAGATAAGCCACCTTTCGCGCCGAATGTTTTATGGTTGTAGTATTTTGAAACGTTTCTGACGAATACCTCTTGGTTTACCCAGCAATGATTGTTATACTGCACTAAACAAATCTACAAATTCTTGTGAATTATTTCAGTAACCTTTCGCAATATTTATAGTATTTTCATCCTGTCATAGCAACTTTTAAAAGGTAGGTATTTACTTAATTTTCAATAATATATTAATGTTAAATGCGACAATGTGAAATGATCCACTTGCACATCCGCTTCATCTCGCAACAATTGGGTTTATCACAAAAATACATGATGAAGTATAAGGTTCCGGAAATATTTATGGCTGCAACTTTGAGGGACAAATTCTACTCATTTAATATTTTACTCATAGAACAAAAATCCAAGATGGGTGATGCTGTCTCCGAGGGTGCAAAGCGGGACAGCATATTTTCTCTTTTCACGATTTCATATCAAGGCGAGAAGTCGAGTTGGACTGTCACATTAAGTATACCGAAAAATATGACAGGGCGAATGGGTCGATTCTGTTATCGGATTTTTAACCCATCGGCCAAGGGTCTCTAAAAGAAGACTGCTTCTCTGGAAAGTGCGCTGTGGTTTACGGTAGATTCTTCAAGAAACATATATTGTAAATAAACCTTCTTCTATAGGATTTTATATAAAATAAATGCATACACATTATGGCACTCGTTGCCTGGCTGCTGATATGTTCAATGGTTCAATGTTTATTTTACTTAGACATTGATGATAAATTCAGAAAAAAGTGAATCTGCAACTTTGGGAGATTACATTACACTATTTATAAGTATGAGTAGCTGGAATACTTAGTTTATAAGAGTACTCATTCAAACTGTTTGATGGTTACCTTCTTCCAAAAGCACCCGTACCTAAATTCGGATCATCTTCAGTGAAGTCTGCTCCAACTACCTCACTCAAGAGATGACCTTCACTGAAGACCCGAATTTGGGGGTACAAACGTGCTTTTGGAGGAAGGTGAACATCAAACAGTTGAGTGAGTAGTCTTATAAATTAAGCATGCCAGCTAGTTGTACTTATATATGAAATATACTACTTTTAATAATTTACACAGCACAGCAGCAGTGGTGTCGTTGAAGGTATACCTTACTCCGAAGAGCAGGGGCCTTCGACATTTAGCCATCCCGGGTCATTGCCCCTTACTGGCATAGAGGTAGTTGATAAACCGATGGTGGTTAGGCGGTAGGTTTTGTTTCTAGAAGAGTTAATGTAAAGTTAGGTATAGAAGATGTGAAAGAATAATTCGAAATTTGGAGTTGCAATGATGAGATGATATTAAGTGCCTAAAACAGCTCTGGGATGATGATAAGTGTTTCCGGGGTCAATATCATATTCCCCGAGGCCACGGATTAGATGGTTGAAACTGTCTGGAAGGCCGGCGTAGTTTACGTGAAAGGTCAAAAATGAAGTCAGTCAATTTAGGAAAGGATAAATCAGAGTGAATATTTGCGTTTGGTATGTACCAGTCAGCACCTGTTGCTGTGCGGAGATATCTATTCTGTAGCACTTGGAGTTTGTTAGGGAGGGTTTTAGCTAATACTCCCCATATTTGGCAAGCATGTGTCAAGGCTGGCAATTCTTCTTAATTACATTACACTATTTACATCTCAGAGAAAATGTTGGAAATATCCTCCACCAGCATCTATACATGTTTGTACTCGTCTCACCATATTCTCTGAAGTTTTAGGGAGAGTATCCTCGCCAATGTTACTTATTTCCTTGGGAACATTAATTGTCCGTGGCCTATTCTTGTACACTCTATTTGTTAGATACACCGACAAGAAAAATTCCGGTGAAGTTAGGTCAGGGGATCTGGGGGGCCCCAGACCTTTTGAGATTATTCGATTATCAATGAAAGTGTACAAGAATAGGCCATGACAACTGATGTTCTCAGGCAGTCCATTCAAACCTAAATAAGTAACACTGGCGAGGATACTCTCCGTAAAACTTCAGAGAATATGGTGAGGCGATTACAAAAATATATAGATGCTTGTGGAGGACACTTCCAGCATTTTCTCTGAGATATTAATAGTGTAATGTAATCTCTCAGTTGTTTATTCTATTCTCCCAAAGTTGGACGTATGTCCAATTATTGGTTAAAAAATTAGGGTCCATTGAAATGGTCCAGTTATATATGGATCGCACTGTAAATTGATCTCCTAAAATATTACTATAAAAATATTAAGTAAGCTTCACCACCTTTATTAAAATCTCTACTCTAAACAACCCACTTTCTTTTTGAATTCGAAAAAACGAGACCAATTTCAGAAACCAGTTTTATACTGCACCTAAAAGAAAATGAACCAGTTGCCTTGAACTTAAAGACACTGTTTAATCAAGGATTAATGCCTTGATAATCAATTGTTATTTTTTGTCATTTATGTCCTCCAACATTTAATCATATCGGTTGATGAATGAAATGGGTGAAATGATGCTCCAATGAGTCTGGAGTTTAGAGTTTCCCCAAATTCGTCTTTCAGGATAAGGGAAAACCCCGGAAAAAACTTATCCAGGTAATTCACCCTGACCGAGATTCGAACTCCGGACATCTTAAACATGAGGTAGACACGCAACCATCTACGCTACTGAGGCGGGCATGTTCTTATATAAAGGTTGTATTAGGATGCTGTTGGAAACGACTGAAAAATTAACCTGGAAGAATCAGTACCATAGAAGGGATTTGCACCTCAGATATCAAGGTTTTCGACCAGTTGCTTCTTTTGATCTTGTTGAGATTTATCTGGGAAAATCTAGTCAATTGGGGAACTAAATGACACGACGGCATGTTGTCATAGTAGTCGAAATGTTTAAAGGAACCGGCAGAAACCGGAAGATTTATGTCTCAAATCCCGAATATCACTTTATTCTCCAAATATTTTACCCTAAACAGTCTAACCACGACACAAATGAACGCAAAGCTGGAATGTTTCCCTCAAGATATTTTATTTTTTCCCTTTAAAACAGTGTGAGAAAAAGGATGTGGATTTTATAAAACTGCAATTGGCAAAACCCTTGTGCACATAATAAAGGTAGCTAACTAAAAGTTTTCGGCTATTTTTACAGGAACATCTTATGGACAGCTTTAACATTGGTTTTTCTCGTGTTGCACTTGATTACTATTTTCTACTTTTGAAAATACATATCTTTCCACAAAAGTACAGACAAAAATATGAAACTTTTCAACAATGCAAGTTAAAATATATTCTTTGGATTACAAATAAATCTTGAAAATATTGGCTACCACTATTGCAATTCAATTTGTGATCACGTAGTTCCTTTTTATTCTGCATTTCTTTCAGTTTCCTTCCATAATTATCTTTGCGAGATATCAGGCTAATAAGCGTTAAACGTTTAGTCATGCCCGTATCTCAGTTCATTAGGGCATCGATCCGACATTGAGGTCACAGGTTCAATTCTGTGCATGTTGAGCTAATGCATACAACACCTCTCCTATAAAAGGTGATATCATATTAGGTACATGCACGATTCACGGATAACTTGAATTATATACTTAATGTAGATACTTTTTGGACTTCCAGTATAAAAAGATACTGCAGAAAATTTCTGTATCAGCATTTCGATTATATAAATGTCCATTTTCCTCAAAATTTCTGCAAGTTGTAAGGTGTTATTAGAACAATGAAGATACTATTAGAATATAACTGAATTGGTTTTATATACATAAAATGTGTTTCGAATTTTGTACTACTATGTGCCTTGATAGAGTTCACATGTGTAATTCAATGCCGCGGCCGGGATTTGAAGCACGGATCTATTGGTTTCCGTCCAGTCGCTCTTACCCATTGAGCTACCATGGCCAATTTTCCGTCATGACATTAAATTCCCCAATCGACTCATATTTTCCTGGTATAAACCACTAGGGGCTTTCGTATCCGAGATACACCGTTTGTGGCGACTTACTATCGTAAGTACTTGAGTCACAGGCTTCATCATTTAACTCTTATTATTTAGTTAATTGATGGAAGTTATTAATTTGTTCACACTAGCCGTATACAGGCTAAGGTATTGGATTGATAGAGTCGACATGAAAAATTCAATGCCACGGCCGGGATTTGAACCACGGATCTACTGGTTTCCGTCCAGTCGCTCTTACCTATTGAGCTACCATGGCCAATTTTCTCCAATCGATTCACATATTTCCCCGGTAGCTCTCGGCGGGAGTTTTTCCTGGGAAACTACGGCTGTGGGTTAAATACCATGCCTGCACATTCGACGTTTGCACCATTTTTTGATACCTTATTTGACGTGCGATATAGCAACACACGTTCAAATCCAAAGCCGCCAGGGTTTCGCTTCCGGGAGCTTCTTGGACGGTGAGCCCTTGAGCTGCCCAAGATGCTTCCTAGGGGCGAAAGAGTGTATCCGCCTTGGTTGCGTGCAGCACCTGTCGTAGATCTTAGAATGACCGAGCACACCAAGTCCACGACGCCCCCGAGTAGTATACGAAGGTTGTTTTTAGAATTTTTATCAGTCTATAAGGATTTTGTTTTAATTTATACTGACGGTTCCAGAAGCCCTGCCGGTGTTGGATGTGCGTATGTCCATGGGGCCGAACCCTTTACATTCGGTCTCCATGGCAGCACTTCCATTTACACTGCAGAGTGCCATGCAATACACCTAGCTATTTTATATGTTCGCCGCAGACGTGAAATCTCAACACAAACCAGCGAAATAAACGGGGAAGTAATATCTGAAATATCAATTACACCAAGATCACAGCCAAAGCAACAAACACCAGCACGAACAACAGTGAGTGCCCCGACCAAGTCAATTCCTAAGAAGAAGGATTCAGCCAAGTTACTACCGAAAGCATCCACTTCAAGAACATGTGAACCGCTAGTATATAATGTATCGCCAAGGAAATTTAAGACCCTTATGACAGAACGGACTTCCTCAAGAAAAATAGTAAGAACAGTGAAAGTAGAGGTAGCCAGCACAAAAGTCCACGAACACCTCCGTCAACAACATCTGAGGAATCATCTGGAAAGGACGCCGATCGGCGACTTTCATCTTCGCCGGTCGCAGTTTCCGATCCTGTCGAGAGACTGGATTCGAAGTTACCAGTAAGGAAACCGACCTCCTCCATTGAGGATGTGAAGCAGGTGGATCCTGTCCTCACTGCCCAAACGACAGAGAGGAAAAGGCAGGAAAAACCTGCTGAAAGTGATAGCCCCGCCCCAAAGAAACGAAGCAAATTGGTTCGACCACCTCTGGGCAGGTAGCAGGTTTCCAAAAAGTGAATGTTTTTTGTGCCGTATCCCGGCGAAAAGTTTATGGGCCTTTCTTTTTCGGTGAACCTGCTGTAACTGGCACTTCTTACCTTGATACTCTAGAGCAATGGCTCTTACCTCAGTTGGAAGAAAATGAGCCCGAGAACTGCATTTTATAGCAAGATGGTGCGCCACCTCACTGGCATAACGAAGCACGCGATTGGTTGAAACTCACTGTACCCGAGCGCTGGATGGGCCGCAAGGACTCCAATGTCAGGGCTTGCTATGCATGACCTCCACGTTCACCTGATCTAACGCCATGCGACTTTTACCATTGGGGCTTCATCAAGGATCGTGTGTATTGCCTCCGCTACCAGCTGACCTCCCTGAATTAAGAAACCGGATTGAAGCAGCTGTTGCTAGAATCACTGAATACACACTTATCAACGTGTGGGAAGAACTCGGTTATAGAATTGATGTGTGCCCTGTGACAAAGGGCAGTCGCATTGAACATTTATAAGGTTCTTGATAAACTGATTGAGTTGATTTTTCATTTGACATATCATTTATAACTGTAAATCGAATGTAATGAATATTACAAAGAGTTAGAACCCCGATATTTATTTATATACACCCTGTACTACTACAACAAGATGGTGAGTAGAAAATTTATGTAATGGGCATATTTTTAATTGATCATAAGAACTTGGAAAGTCAAATAAATGACGTGAAAGTGAAATAAAAATTAGAAGTTCAATAAAAACGAAAAAGAAGTATATTGCAAATTCTCATCTATACATCTATACATCAGATATTTTTACGTAAATGGTGTGCAAATTTTATAATTTTGTCTGCACTCCTACGGAAGCAGATAGGTCTTCAGTATTAAAATGTAGTAAGGAAATGAAACATGAGAAAAACGCCCCAAAGTTATGCATAAGCATTATTCGTTCTTCATGTAGGGGTAGCATGCTAACCTTTTGTAGTACCTGAGGTCAAAGTGGACCTTTCCATGCGTAAAAATTCTAAACATCGCTTCCTTCGGAAGGAAAGTAAAGCTGGTGGTTTTGCTCGTCAATTTACGACAGATAAAGGATCATCAAAACTGACAAAGAGACCTCTATTGAAAATTAAGGGCTCTTTCTCGCCCTGTGTGCAATATTTATGTTTCTTTTTCCTTTGGTGTAACAGTTAAAGTGAATAAAAAATTTACAACTCGACAAGCATTGGTTTGTAACATTACAACAGGTTATAAATAATCCTAACTATAAGAATAAGTAACTTGAGGAACGCAACAGGACACGAGAGAAATAAAAATAAACTATGGAGAATCACTAGTGATCAGAGAAAGCCTTGGTTCTGAAAAATCAAAGGCAGGGAGGGGTACGTTTAATGAAAAATACACACAAAAGAAGCGGATTGTGGAAAAGGAAAAAAATAAAGAATCGCGACAAAGGGAATGTGGGGGAGGCGCAATTTCTCGGTTCCGTTCTAAAAGTGTTACTAAAGAACTTGGGATATCTTTCTCTTTCTCCAAAGGAAGCTTTACTCTCTGAGACTGTAGAGATATCAGCTTCACGCTTGTGGATATAAAAGCTATATGTAAGTAAATTACTGTTAATTGTCTTTTACTCTTTTGTCAGAAATTCTATTAATATTTCTATGATATGTTATTTCTATGGACTGTATTGAAATTAATTTTTAATAAATCCTCATCTCGAAGAGCACCCTTAGTGATGAATATCTTCTTTATCTTTAATCACATTTAACAGCTTTTATGTAACACATTCCTCCAAAGGACTTGAGTTCTTTTCAATTCTTTTTTAATTATAAAAGTTTTTAAGTATCTTTGAAATTCATTAACTTTTTATTATGACTTTCAGAAGTGTCACTAAGACGCCAAGGGTCTAAGTGGTGCTGTAGAGTTCCCCGGCACGTTTACTGGCCAGTTCTTTTGGCTGAACAAGAACCCGTGCGGAATTAAAGCCACTGTACACCATTTTACAGCTCCAGAAGATTCGTTTGAACCGTTTTGAGCTTTCTGTTCCGTTAGCTTTATTTTGGTGCCGTATATAAGAAGCCAGTTTTACACGGTGGACAGTTTTTCAATAGACAATTGACAGTGAGAGTTCAGTGAAGCGTACTGTGCGTAAAGTCTATTTGAGTTTGATGGAACTAATCAGTTGTGTGCTGTTCTGAGTGTTTGGAGCAGGTCTCTCGTATAATAACACTTGTGCTACACTACTTAAGAGACAAATAACCTATTTTAGCAGCAATTAGTTCTTTTATTTGTTACAGCATTAAAAATCATTTATTGCTATATTTTAACACAAGAGCTGCAACAAATGAAGATCAGTCAATGTGATACGAAAATAACCGTAGTTGCACAGCTTGCCTCTTGTGCGTTTACATAATAATTTACTGATAGTTTTAATTACATGTCCTTCTGTGGACAGTATACAATTTTCTGCATTGCCCGATAGTTATGAATCTTCTTGAATTAGTATCAACTGGAAGATTTTTTAAACATCATTAATGTTTCTGAATTAAGTCATTGTAATTTTCTATTATGTGTTTTTAAAATGGAAAGAGTTCTCGCCTGTACGAATCAGATGGTTTAGAGCCTTCAGCGTTGCCACCTCGTTACTCTCTTAATATTTCCCCACCCCCTCTCTCTCGCACGCGAGTGTTCGTGGCGCTAGACGTAATGGAACACAAACTGAATTTTCCTAAGTTTTATAATAATGCAGTTGTTGAAATCACAATTGCAACATGAATATTCGTATATTACGCACATGTTTTAAATATTTAGTTTAAAATTAATTATAGTTTATGAATTACTTATTTTTCTAATCCAATGAAAATACCGGCAGTGCATCCGTATAGCTGTGAATGTTACGTTAAGAGATAATTCGTCATTGTTATTGTCTTCAACGGCTGAGTACTGCAAATTTATGATGACGCGTTCCAAAATATCGTTACGTGCTATTTCTTTCCAAAACTCGTCTTGTTGTAGTTTATCTGACGCCTCACGCAGTTTTCCCAGTCTTGTTGTGTTCCTTGTTAATTTCTTCGTGAATAAGTCGTTCAACGTCAGTCAGTTTAAAAATATTATTTCTCTTTGCAACATAATTTGTGCCCACAGTAAATCTATTGGATTGTTCTGGCAGTAGTAAGGGGAGAAGGTGGATCGCGTCTCATTGATCCAGCTGATACACTTTTTCATGGAAGAGTAACTGAATAGTACTGCTTTGAACTCTAGATTAAATATAGTATAATGTGACCAGACACGTTCTGCCAGACCAGCAGTAAGTGTATCGTTTCCTCTCATCGAATTTATCCAACACCTTGGCTTATTCTAAGTACATAATTCTTTTATCACGTCATGTCAAATGTTTAGGTTTCAGTTCTGAGTAATTTCAAATATACGTTCACGCATACATGCCAACCAATAATGATATTCATTACAGTGTTTATATGGTAACGCATTGTTATAATATAATGATATCTAATTTATTTATTTGTATTAGTAAAACTATTTGAGCTACAAATATAGGGTTTTAAGGCTATGTTAAATACATTACTCTCTCCTTCCACATGAATCAGTTTTTGAAAAATAATTTTGTCTTAGCGCGAATTGAAATACATCAAGCCAGTTTCTGCCACATCTGGATTCCAATTCAAAAGTTCTGTCTGCTGACGGGGCATTGGGTATATCGTTAGGATTTTTTAGTTAATTGATGGAAATTAATCATTTCTCCACATTAGCCGTATATAGGCTAAGATATTTGATGGATAGAGTCAACATGAAAAATTCAATGCCATGTCCGGGATTTGAACCACGGATCTCCTGGTTTCCGTCCAGACGCTCTTTTAACCTTTGAGATACCATGGTCAACGTGCCGTCCTGACATTAAATTCTCCAGTTGACGCGTATATTTCCCCGGTAGACCACTAGGGGCTCTCGCATCCGAGATACACCGTTTGTGGCGACTACCTATTGTGAGTACTTAGTCTGTGGTTCAAATCCCGGCCATGGTATTGAAGTTTTTATGTTGACTCTATCCATCAAATATGGTCAGGAGATGAAGTATTTTGTAAAAACCAAGTTTGCTGCTGCCTTTCTGGATTATCTAGAAAACCGTAGTGTGTCATCGATGGTTTTATTGTGTAATCGCTTTCCACGTCATCTATTAATTTCCTTCAAGCTTACTCGTATATTAGCATGATATAGCACGTCAGCTTCTACCTAGAACCGGAGGACATAAGGCACCTCCCAGCCCTGACTAGACATTCCATGGACATTGTCGAAGCTAACCCAATCCGAACATTTCCCCCTTATGAAAGGGTTACGATGTTTGTCCCAGTGCTTCTAATGACGCTAGAATTATCTCAACAGCTAAGGGTATGTAGTGCGCAAATAACGGCTCGAAATTCCACCGTGATTCTGCCAAAAGTAGGAATGGATAACAGAAGATAGTCATATATTTTCAGAGATAAGAGAAAGCAGAACTTAGGCACATATATAGACACTTCAGTAATTACTTATATTTATTGTTTTTCTATAAAACTGAGAGACAATAATCTCTTAAAAATATTCAAACCGAAATGAAGAAAGAAACTTAGAATATCTGGAGATCTCACAGACATCTATGTTACTTGTATCAAAACACAACAAAGAATAAACCTCTGTTACGTTACTACATCTAAAATAATAAAAACATTTAAAACATAAAGCACTCGCTTTCAGAGAGATAAAAGACCATGGTAAAAGAAATGTCGGTTTTTAATTAAGTCCTTTGCTTTAAAAGGTTTAATTCCGACTCTTTCATGTGCACTATGGCATACAGATGTGGTTCTCGTTTCTTTGTTTAAACGAAATCACTTTTTATGAGACACTGCAGTCATCTCTTATCTCCAATATGATGCAGCTTCACCCAATGTAACTTATTCAGCAGCAAGGAATTTCAATGCAGTGAAGCGTTTGTCCATGAAAATAACATTTAAAAGTTGAGCTGCTTTGAAGATTTACTCCCAAATAACTCACGACGTTAGCACCAATGGTTTTACGTCTTTATACTCTTCGGCTCTTTTATTATCAACTTCTTGCGATGTACAGTTCACAGAACATAAACGTTGCACTTACATGATTTTCTCTACTCATTCGTCCAAATATTCTTATGAACGCCTACTGTGTCACTTTTATGCATATAAGCTTGTTATAGAAGACCGGTTTGTCGAGTGCTACCTACTTAAGGTAATGGAACCAGAATAATACCAAGGATAGGAGGGTTGATTCCCAGAATGAGCGATGTTCCTTCTGCCTTAAGCTTCTTTACAGAAGGACTCTTTTTCTTCAACAGGAAGTATATTTTGTGATGCATTTGTAATTCAATACGTAATTGATTGATACATCCAGTTAGTTATTACAGTGTCGGCTTAAATACAAATCTCAGAGTTCTTAGAAGAGAACTGGGATATAAAACACTAATGCCCAATTCCACCAACAAACGTGAAGACTTAACACGAGTTTAGCAATAGTTAAAACAAAAATTGCATTTCACCAACAAGTGTTAGCGTAACAGTCGTGTTAAATTTCATGTTAAACTAAGAAGCCGAATTTCTAATGTTAAGTCCTTAACAATTGTAAATAGTCAAGATGGCGAGCATGAACTCACCTGTTGATGTCGATTTGCTCTATTTAAGACCGTCTAAATGGCATTCATAATAGAGTACGGCCTATGAGGAGAAATTATTTTGAGGAACTATCCGAAGAAAATTGTTTTACGGAGGTATAGACTGTCGAAACATGTTGCTATGAAGGTTACTACGGAAGTACAAGAGAGGTTAGAACATGCATCGAAAGGAATATGGTGATCTCGCCTTTGCTTCAAGTATCAATAACCTTGCGATTTTATAATTCACTGAATTATGTGGATAATACACTGTCCACCTCCCGTCTTGAAACGTTCAAGTCACTTGTCCTTCGCACCTCGTTTTAAATTTACGTAATACTGAGTCAGAATATACATAGAAAGGAATATGCCGATCTCGCCTTTGCTTCGCCTTTGCGATTTTATAATTCACTGAATTATGTGGATAATACATTGTTCACCTCCCGTCTTGAAACGTTTAAGGCACTTGTTCTTCGCACCTCGTTTTAAATTTACGTAATACTGACAAGTTGTTTGGTGCTAGTAGTATGACACATGCATTTGAATTAAATTCGTTTCCAATATTTTCCCCGCGACATCTTTCTCTTTTACATTCACTGCATCCGTCCTCTTATTTTTCACGATATCCTTACACTTCGTCACCATTTCAATTAAGAATTCTTTCTCCGTCGATGAGAAATTTGTCTCACGGCTTTATTTATGATATTGTTCATCCGCCATTTGTGCAGACGAAAACGAAAACAAAAGCGCATCGGAGTACGTTCAGAAAATCATCCATAGCCTTCTATAGCTGTGATATCTACAAGTTTTTGGCGTTAACACAGGTTTGTTAACATTTTAAGAAAACAGGTTGGTGAAATGCAAGAAATTTAACACTAGTTTTAGCGCTGTGACAATTGTTACGTTACATTTGTTAACGTCGATTTTAACATCTGTTGGTGAAATCGGGCATAAACAGTTCAAACAAAATTTGGGAAATTTTAAGTTATACCGGAGGAGGAGCCGCGGTTTCCGTTGTGGTCCTCGTGCTCAGGCTTCGAGGTTTGGCTCTTTGGTATTTTTATTTTTATATTAAATTTAAGGTCACCTTTCTAGGTAATATCGCGGCCATCTTAACAATATAGTACAATTAGTAACATTTATAAAACTTTACATTTAATAAACGGGTTTACAATCAAACATATAAAACTACAGATTAATTACATTAATTGGGAGAAACAATTTACACTAAATACAGATAACTAAAACTAAGACGAGAATATACTCGTAGATTAACAACAGCATTTTGGAAGAAGAACAATCGTTACTTTATATCATTGTGTTGATTATGAATTACAACTGAATAGAGTATAGTGTACATATATTTATATTAATTTTCAAATGTCAGTATCCTTTAGGTAAGTAAAATCTTGCGGCGTAGTTTCAAGCTGTTTAGCAGTGTGTAGATGTCCTGTGGGATTTCATGGCTTTTACTGTTTCTTTCGTATTTATTGTATTCTATGAGAAGGTGGTATAGATGGTAAGGTCCTTATGACATACGTTACACGTAGGCTGCGGCTGTCCTGAGAGGAGATATGAATGAGTGAAGCTGGAGTGACCAATTCGTAGACGGATTACTTGTTCCTTTCTAGTAAGTGGCTTGGTTGGGCGGAGAGCGGTGGATTCTTTTCGTACTTGATGTAATTTTCCTGGGTGTGGTTGATTCCATTCAGATTTCCATTTTTATACTGATATTTTTGAGTCATAATTTATAACATCTGAGAATGGAATTTGGACATTCTTTTGTTGGTGGTATCTTTAGCAGCTTCGTCCGCTCTTTCATTCCCTGTTGTTCCTTAGTGGGAAAGAATCCAAATGAAAACCACATCTTTACCAGCGTCGGTGATACTGATTAGTGTCTGTGTGTCCTGTACTAATTTTTTGTCTGTAGTATAGTTCTTCGTGCTCTGCAAGTTACTCAATGAGTCAGAGTATATTGCATAGCAGTTGTGGTAAGCTGTCAGAATGTAAGTGTTTGATAAATGAGGTATAGTTCAGAACTGTAGGTGGAATAATATTCAGGTAGCCGGCGTTGTAGAATTTTATCAAGAGTTATTATTACACATTCAGTACCATGATCAGTTTTTGATGCATCAGTGTAAATAAACTGATAATTGGAGAAATTGTTGCACATTTCATTGACCGGGTATGGCGAAATCTTTCAAAACCTCTCCTAATCTCACGCGTAGCACAAAAATAACAGATACTATAAACTTCAAAGCTCTTAAATACTGAGGAATAAATAAAACTTGCACATTTCAAACAATCGACCAAGGCCTGCTATCGCCATGGTAACACCGTCAAGTATTTTCGAAATGCTGTTAGTTATTCACCTCACTTTAAGTCCATGTTGCTATCCTAGGTCAACACAAATTTGCAATTTTAAAGCCTACGAAAGAATTTACTGTTTAATAAATTCTGTATCCATTTAAAAGTCTACATAACAAAATAGATGCACATATTTTTGCACATATTTACAGTTCATTCCCGATCGTTTTACACTATTTACACCTAAATGTATCTTTAAAGGATACTGATAAAATAGCTGATTCAAGTTATAAATGCAGATTGGGAATTTAAGAAGATATATGATTATCCGATTTACCTGGAACAGAAACCAAGCACAATAGCAGGAAACCGCCCAGGTGGCTGTTACCGTTTAACCCCGCGATTTACTGCATCGTTTTCCGCGGTAGTTTTACAGCTGTAGCTGCTGGTTAATGTAGCCATCCTGACACGAGAGTTTACACCATAAAACATTTACAGCCGTACATTTCCCGAGGCTACCATTTATATTGCTTACAATTAAAAACACACACATGCGCCAGCTGAGAGAAATTGCAAATTAAGTCATACAAACGCGGCAAATTTAATACGAAAACACAGGGTTTACTGAAAGCAAATAGTGGCAATAAAGGACAATCCCGTCATGGCATTGTTTCTGAGCTATGCATATCTTGGGTCATTGAAATGTCCTTTGTTCGCGGTATTACCTTATTTATGACCTCTTTCATGTCGCACTTTGCTCTAGTGGGTACACAGTTGTAAATGCTAGGGCTGAAATGAATCCCTCTCTTATTTTATGACTGACATGTAGTGCACATATAACATGCACTACAAACTTAACGTGAGGAAACAAACTGTTCATACAAGACTCGCCTATAACTCACTAATATTTACTCGTAAAACTGTAACACTGTGATTGACAAAGTCCCAAGCTCATAGAACTACGTTCTATCTTAAATACATATGAAATAAAATTGTAGAAAAAAAGTAGACATCTTGAAGTCATAAGACATGGAATAATAAACGGAAAGATTGGAGCCAAATACAAGCAATAAAAAACAAATGAAATACAATTAATGGAAATTAATTGTTCCTTCACACTAGCCTTGTGTATGACGCACTATAAATGGATAGAGCCAGACTGAAAAATTCAATGCCATAGCCGGCTTTTGAACCACGGATTTTCTGGTCTCCGTCCAGCTGCTCTGAGCAGTGATCTACTATGGCTAACGTGCCAACGTGACATTAAATTTCCATACCCTTTCGTAGTGCGTCCTACACACGGCTAGTGTGAAAGAACAATTAATTTCTATTAATTGCGCCTAATAGTGGTCCGAACTGTAAAGCTTGGGCCTTAAAGTACTTACAGCATAGTAAGTCACCATTAAAGTAGTTATCTCATGTGTTTATGTGAACTCCTAGTGGTTTACCGGAAACAAACACGAGTCAGTTGGGGAATTTAATGCCATGTCGGCACGTTGGCCATAGTAGCTCAATTATTAGAGCGGCTGAACGGAAACCAGAAGATCCGTGGTTGAAATCCCGGCTATGGAATTGAAATTTTCAGTCTGGCTCTACCCCTTCATAGTGCGTCCTACACACGGCTAGTGTGAAAGAACAATTAATTTCCATTAATTGTACCTAATAGTGGTCCGAACTATAAAGCCCGGGCCTTAAAGTACTTACAGCATATTAAATCGTCATTAAGGTAGTTGTCTCATGTGTTTATGAGAACTCCGAGTGGTTTATCGGGAAAAACACGAGTCAGTTGGAGAATTTAATGTCATGTCGGTACGTAGCTCAGTGGTTAGAGCGGCTGGACGGAGACCAGAAGATCCGTGTTTCAAATCCCGGCTATGGCATTGAATTTTTCAGTCTGGTACTACATTTCATAGTGCGTCCTACACACGGCTAGTGTTGAAGAACAATTAATTTCCATT
The DNA here is from genome assembly GCA_030765055.1 of Mantis religiosa. NCBI lineage: Eukaryota > Metazoa > Arthropoda > Insecta > Mantodea > Mantidae > Mantis > Mantis religiosa. The sequence goes on along the minus strand of JAUKNK010000649.1, from coordinate 531,607 downwards.
AATGTATCTAATAGTGGTTAACTATAAAGCCCGGGCCTTAAAGTACTTACAGCATAGTAAGTCGCCATTAAGGTAGTTTGTCTCATGTGTTTATGAGAACTCCGAGTGGTTTACCGGGAAAAACACGAGTCAGTTGGAGAATATAATGTCATGTCGGTACGTAGCTCAGTGGTTAGAGCGGCTTAACGGAGACCAGAAGATCCGTGTTTCAAATCCCGGCTATGGCATTGAATTTTTCAGTCTGGTACTACATTTCATAGTGCGTCCTACACACGGCTAGTATTGAAGAACAATTAATTTCCATTAATGTATCTAATAGTGGTTAACTATAAAGCCCGGGCCTTAAAGTACTTACAGCATAGTAAGTCGCCATTAAGGTAGTTGTCTCGTGTGTTTATGAGAACTCCTAGTGGTTTACCGGGGAAAACACGAGTCAGTTGGAGAATTTAATGTCATGTCGGCACGTTGGCCATAGTAGCTCAATGGTTAGAGTGCCTGGACGGAGACCAGAAGATCCGTGGTTCAAATCATTTAATTTTTCAGTCTGGCTCTACCCTTTCATAGTGCGTCCTACACACGGCTAGTGTGAAAGAACAATTAATTTCCATTAATTGTACCTATAGTGGTCCGAACTATGAAACGCGGGCCCTAAAGTACTTACAGCATAGTAAGTCGCCATTAAGGTAGTTGTCTAATGAGTTTATGAGAACTCCTAGTGGTTTACTGGGAAAAACATGAGTCAGTTGGAGAATTTAATGTCATGTCGGCACGTAGCTCAATGGTTAGAGCGGATGTACGGAGAGCAGAAGATCCGTGGTTCAAATCGCAGCTATGGCGTTGAATTTTTCTGTCTGGCTCGACCCTTTCAAATGAAATACATCCGAGCATAAAGGAATGCACAAGAGAAAATCATGTTAGAAATGAAGAAATAAGGAAGAAATTATATATATTTTCGTTAAACAAAAATATGCAAATAAATAGAGAGAAATGGAAAAGCCATGTGCAAAGAATGGATAACTCTTGCATTCCATTACAGTAACACAGATAAAACATATTGGTTAGAACAATAAGAAGATCAATAAAAATCTGGGAAGAAATGAGGCCGTAACAAAAGAATTCTCCTAAACCTTGATGAGTTAATGATTATGATAATGATGATAATGCAGTTGTGGAATAACTGTAGGAAGCTTTATAAGAATGCTGTTTTCCTTTTCCCGAAATGATTCTATTTACATAAAAGAAAAATAGCTAAGGTGAGTCTAGCATAACCTTTCCTCAGTAAAATATCTCTTAGCCTGCCTCCACCTTCACCCTAATTACCTAATCCTTTCGGCGCCGTGGGTGGTGATTGTACACCAAGTGGAATACAAGTCATATGCCCGCCTCGGTAGCGTAGATGGTAGCATGTCTGGCAAGAGGTCCCGAGTTCGAATCTCGGTCAGGGTGAGTTACCTGGATAACGTTTTTACCAGGGTTTTCCCTTATCTAAAAGACGAATGTTGTGTAATTCTAAGCTCCATGGACCCTGGGCGCATTAGATCATCATTTCGCCCATTACATTCATCGTCATATGAACAAATATGTCAGCACTACCGATAAGCGCAACTGCTATCGTCACTCATCCTGAGAGGAGGTTTCAAGCAAAGAATCCTCGTCTTTATTTCGTGTAAGAAAATTATAATGTGGCCACACCATGGCTGAGTGGCTAGACTACTTGTCTCTCACCTAGACGGTCCAGGTTCGATCCCAGGCGACCACAAAGTTGTATTTGTGGTGGACAACAAGACGCTGGGATGGGCTTCCTCCGGGTCTTCCGGATTCCCCCAACATCATTTCACCAATTGCTGCTAATTTATCGCATCATCATACGATGTTGGGCCGACCCCTCATCCCTGGTATCTCACGTCAAATGCTTCGGCTTCCTGGCTCCGGGGGAACCTTAGCGACTGCTAGCACTAGCATTGGTGACGAAGGAAGGAAAAAAAATTAACATGCATTCCAGATAAATTAACTCTGCTGCTTAATACATTTACTTCATACCGTTATGAAAATATAGCTCTGAAAATTATCTTCGAACATATTAATATATAATCAAGTTAATTAATGAACTCATTTTGACCGCACGCACTCTATATCAAGACAGCAGCCAATGAGAGCTGATTAGGTCACCTGAGCGTTAACAGATACGGGGCAAGCTTATTTCAAAGATTAGTTTTAACACAATCATCCGGGTACATACATCGGAACTGCCATGGGCTGACTTTATTGAGAGTGGCGCTGTCCTTTAATGAGAAATATTTGGTTAAACGCTGCACCGCTCTATCCGACAAATTCCTGAAATGCTTTCGAGACGTGACGAGATAATTCGGGTTGTTTACTCTTTCCGCCTTCCGCGTCTTCCGCGTCTCGTACTTGCAACGAGTGAGTGAATGGGATAGTTATTTATGGTACTTATAGTTTTTCAGAACTAAGCGTGTTATTCAGTCTCTTCTACGACTAAATTGGCTATCGTGAAATACATCGTTTGTTGCTTAGCATAAAAAACAAGCGAACTGCTGTGTTCAAAAGGTGAAGTTAAGAATAACTTAAACCACGCTACTTTTTTATATTTATTTACTACACAGCTACGTGCAAAGATGACTGAAGTGAACCACAATTGATGTAAGTAAGAATAATGACGAATTACTGCTCAAAACACAATGTCACAATATTGTGACCTTTGGAAAATGGGGAAGGTCTAATGGAGTGGAGGTAATTATGTTTCAGCTGGGCCTAGTCAACTTAGAACTGCCATTTAAACCCAGGAGTTCTTAGAAATTAATGCTTATTAATTTCACTCATCTATATACAGTTTATTGTAAAGTAATTCCACAGATATTTCAGTGTTACGACCCTTAATAAATGAATTTAACTGAATGAAGATTTTACTTTTTCAATTCCGAGGCTGAAACGAAACGATGCGCACAAAGCACGTCAATTTCTAAACGCTTTAAAACAAATGATATTATTACGTCGGGCAATACAAAATGAACTCAGGGAAAATAGCAGCCAAGAGAGCTCCTTGAGATCAGTTTTATTCAGGATCCACCAAAAAGTGGGATTGGAAACTTTATGAGAGTTCCGAAATTGCTATAACTTATCAAACTTCGGCATTAACAAAATAATAATGTTAAGCTGTTTAACAAGCTAATGCTAATATCATCATTAATAATTCATTACCATAAAGTAAAGAAAAAACAGCTGTATATACGAAAGTCGGCTGATAAGTCACGGGCCTCACATAGAGATGACGCCACTGGGCGAGTTTAACAGATAGCACCATACAGTTTAACTCTATTATGTCTTTCAAATGGGAAGGTGTTTGTCCTTGAGCGCTACTAGGCTGGCAACCAATGGGAGTCCTGCGGTGTTGTTGTATTACATTCCCGCTAAGTGGTGTGTGAGGAGCGCCAACCTAATCAATTTGTATGAAATACTATTCGCGCTAAGACAAAAACTCAGATTTTGCCAAAACTGATCCACGTGGAAGGTAGTGAGTAATGTATCTAACATAACCATGAAAACCCCATATTTTAAGCTCAAATAGTTTTTCTAATACAAATAAATAAACCACTATTACCTGTATTATAACAATAAATCGCGACCTAAGCGCTGTATAAATATCATTATTGGTTGGCATGTATGCGTGTACGTATATTTGTAATTACTCAGAACTGAAACGTAAATTTTTGACATGAGGTGATAAAAAATTACTTTGAATAAGCCAATTCGTGCGAGAAGAAACAATAAATTTCCTGCTGCTCTGGCAGAACGTGTCTGGTCACATTATATCTTTGTTTATGAATGGTTCGTAATCTCTATTTACTCTAGAGAGTTCAAAGGGGTTGGTGTGTATGTATGTATATACACTTTTCATTACTCAGAACTGAAATTTAAACTACTGCATGACGTGATTATAGAATTGCTGTGAATAAATATAGGTGTTAAATTCAAGAAAGAACAAACACTTCATTTCCTGTTAGCCTGTAGAATGCTGTATGCTTATGTTTATGAATGCATGCTGGATAGGAAGTGTTTATTTACTCTGGAGAGCTCAGATCAATGCCATTCAGTTGTTCTTTACAAAACAGTAGAGTAAGAGTTAAATAGTGCAATCGCTTCTTGCGGTGAATTCAGTGGCGAGTCAAAAAGGCAATTATTGCGAAGTCAGTCTCAGAATTATTGTTTTTAAGGTGTACATGTTCTTCAAAAAATTGGGCAATGAGGAATACAGAAATAAGCTTGGTTTCAAAAATGCTCAACGGCTCAATGCACGCTGAAGCGTGTGATGTAGGTAGAACAAGTGCGTCCCGCATTTGGATTAGAAAAGCAGGTAATTCATAAACTATAATTATAGTTACAGTATATAAAAATACACATAATTTGCAAAAATGTTTTTCCCAATTTTGATTTTGGCAACTGCATCATTGTAAAAGTTTGTAAAATATAATTCGCTTACCCTTATATCTAGCGCCAAGCAGACCTGCATGTTGTATGAGCGTGCGAGAGAGAGGGAAATATAAAAAGAGTGGGGTAACAAGCTGGCAACGCTGAGTGTGATATGGCATCTGATTAGCTGGACTCCAGAACCCTTCCCATTTGAAACGCATAATAGACTAGCTTGTATCCACAGTTACAGGTCAATAGATTGTTTAGTTTTTGAATGATAGCATTTTAAACAAGTGTAGATGTTTCACGATAATGGAGGATTCTGAAAAGGAGCAGTGATTAAATACTTCCATTTTAAAGGCTTAACACTTAAAGAAATAAATAAGGAGATCTACAGTATATTGAAAGACTCTGCCCCTTCATACAAATGATTAAAAAGTGGGTTGCAGAGTTTAAAATGGGACGTAGGAGCACTCTGGACGCCCTGTGGAAGTGTCACAACTCCAGAGATCATTGAAAACATTCATCGTTTATTCCTGGAGGACCACAGATTAAAGCTTTTTGAGATAGCAGAGGCTGTAAACATATCTAAAAAATATGCAGCAGGTAATGACTCAGGGTGATTTCAGACTCAAGAGTAAAAAAAAAAAAAAAAAGAAAAAGAAAGGGAAAAAAAGAACACAGACTAAGTGGAGTGCTGGAGCTAGGATTTTTTTTTTTTTTTTTTTTTTTTTTTTTTGCTTGTTCCATTTATACCCCGCCTTTAACTACTATGGTCATATCGGCGGCCGTTCTCCTTTGGAACATACAGAAGGTGTTAACTCGTTATCTTTTTGGTTTTTAATCATTACATCATTCATACTTCCAGACTCTGGGGAAGATGGGGAATTATCTTGGTCGGAGAAAAATCCTCACCCCCACCGCCGGGAATCGAACCCGGGACCCCTAGCACGGCAGGCAGGTGCTCTGCCGACTGAGCTACGGGGCCAGCCAGCTAGGAAATTGATGCGTAAGACAGAGGTCGTTCAGCATACTTTTATAAATATAAACCACTACGCGTTATATCAGCAGTATTCTATGCACCCTACCATAGGTACATGTGATTGATGTCTTTATCCACGAGAGCCATTGCATAAGAATATTAAAGTCAATACATGTAGCTCGATTGACGCTACAATAAACAGAAATTAGGTTTACTAGAAATAAATGCAGAAACCCTACGCTGAATATGTACGTACCAACTCGTAATTATTTCTATTGTCAGGTAAGGGGTATTGTACAGATTCAGTCTAGCGGAACACACTAAACGTGATGCATCTTTATTCATCGCGCTTCACTTCATTATTCGTCCGGTTGCTTTGAAATGAGTTATCAGGGCTCCGATATGAACATCCGTGTGCGGATATTTCTTTGCTTTCAGCACTGCTCCCCATGTATAATTCATATAAATTAAATAGCCGACTGCGGGATGGAATGTTCAAATGAAATACCACAATATATCGTGCAATTTTATTTCATTGAGGTCTCTCTCTGACTCCAATTGTAAGTAGAGCTCGGCAGTTTATATTTTCTTCTTTCTTTATTAAAGTCCCAAGGGTCTGAAGAACAAAGAGTCGAGAACGGCTGAACTGATTTGCCTAATTTTGGTTCTGAAATATTTCTATAACTCCAAGGAAAGTTTAAAATGTGAGAAAGAACCTGAAGTGATAATGGTTATTAACTTAATATAAAAGTATAGACGCAAGCTTTTACAGGATACATACACCTTCTTTTATTTTCGACAAACAAAAGAATTACAAAGTAGAAAAATATTCCACTTCTTTCCAAAGTCTTCAAAGCTATTTCACTTAACATATGTTTAATAAATAACGTTTATCGCTTGTTTTCAAGATTGAAAATGTCTATGCATTTTCCGAAGATTATATTAATTTCTACACGCATTATAACACTATAAATATTTGACTACAAACAATTGTTGTCAAATATTAGTAAATCCTTCGATACCTTCTTTATAGTTGGTGTTTGTGAATTGGTGAGTGTGAAGTGAATTGACAAAATATTAATTTAATTCCTTTGTGACTTTGTGAAGTTCGCGGAAACTCTTTTACTATGCCAAGGAGAAAACGATGTGACTTGGGTCGTAGAAGTCAGTCAAATGTGCGAAGAGCTACGTCACGTACTGTTGAGCAGCGAGACGCAGTTAATGACAATAGTCGTGGTGGTAGTAAGAATTTCTTTCTAGAGTGTCTGTTTCTTCCGGGGGAGATGTTGACATAGTTATAAACCAGGATGCCGTAATTGACTATCCCACGGAGTTTTAAAATCCATTAGACTTGCCTGGACTCCCACCTTACATTTTTAAAATTTAAAGTAGGATCAGCTGTGATCATGCTACGTAACAGTAACCAACCACGACTGTGCAATGCAACGAGACTAACTGTGGAAGAGCTAATAATTTCATCGAGGCAACAATAATAAAGGAAGAGTGCAAAGGAGAGGTTATCTTGATCCCGCGTATTCCGATGACTCCAACGGATTTGATTTTTGACTTTAAACGTCTACAATTTCCAGTACGTTTTTCCTTTGCATTAACCATAAATAAATCGCAAGGGCAGACGTTGGAAGTTTGCGGAATCAACTTGGAGTTTCCCTGTTTCTCCCGCGCGATGGAAAACCACCATCTTTATATATTCACGCACCACAAAAAAGGACAGAAAATATTATATATCAGAAAGCTTTAAATTGATTAACTTAATTGTATCTGTGTTGTATTTAAACTTCACCTCCCAATTTCGAATTTGTTTTATTTATATACTAGGGCTGTTCAATAAAAATGATCCTAACTTTTTTACGGTCATAATTTTTCGCAATAAAATTCAATCTTATTATATTCTGTTAGCTTAATCTGAAACAAACACGCCGTAGTAGTGTCATTGTTGGTAGTCCTGCTTCCCGCCTGTGAGAACCAGGCAAGTTCAGACATGTTCAGTATCAACTACCGCTGCAATGGACGTAACATGCAGTTAAAGTTGATGTTAGTGGAAGATCCGGAGTATCTTTCAGACGTAATCACTGCTGATGAAACTTGGCTATATCATTTTGATCCTGAGAGCAAAGAGCAAAGCTTAGTGTGGAAATTCCCTTCATTACCAACCCCCCAAAAAAGCAAAAGTGGTTGCTTCTGCTGGGAAAGTTATGGTCATCTCGTTCTTTGATATTCATGGAATGGTTTATGAGCATGTTGTACCTCCACACACATCAGTAACTGGACAATACTACAGGGATGTCCTGAAAACATTGTAAGGTCATATTAGGCGCAAAAGACCACATTTCCGTGAAGCAGGCTGGATGCTGCACCACGATAATGCGCAGCTGCATATTGCCAATCTTGTTGCTGATTATCTTGCAAAAATCAACGTGAAGTGCATCCCTCACCCTTGCTATGGTCCGGATTTAGCCTCCTGTGACTCTTTTCTTTTCCCTAACTTGAAGAAACTCCTTCGTGGGAGGCATTATCCATCATCAGAAGCAGTGGTGAAGGCGAGTTTGAAGGATCTCTCAAAAATGGTTTCCAGCATGACTTTGAAGACTGGCAGAAACGCTGGGACAAGTGCATCGCATTCAGGGGAAACTGTTTTAAGAACGACTATCTAAATTATGAGGTTAAGTAAAGCTACGTTGTAAAAAATAAAAAAATACTACATTTTTGTAGCCTGTTTTCATAATGTCTGCCTTTTCGCAGCTTAAGGGACTATTAGGACTTACTTTTTAGCTAGACATTTCGTCGAGAGTTTTCCTATCTTAATTTTATTCTATTTTTATTAACATTATTTATTAATGCGATATTAATCATAGCGTTATAATTAATTCTTCTCGCTTTTCTAACGTCAGCTATTGCAACATTTCATATGATAACACAAATGGAGGTTAGTAAGCACAATAAACAAACACCATGGCCAACCTTGAAATACTTTTTTCGACTGGAAAATCTATCATTTTAGTATTAAGGACATTCAACTGTGAAAATTGATCAAAAAGTGCAAACATGACAATTGAAAGGAGTAATCCATGTACTTCAATTTTCTATTACCTATCTTTAATGCCATGCAACCCTTTAAAATTTGTGGCACATGACTATTTAAGTGGGTCACTGTAAGCAAGCACAGTGCTTTATATTCCTGTTTTGATGATTTTCTCGTGTTTTTAATTTTGAGCGCTTTTCAGGATATAAATTGCTCCACACGATGCAGCTTTCAAACTAGAAGCTTAAACATTTTTGTGTTTGAATAAATCCAGCACTAAAGGAAATTGATGAGATGAGTTTTGATAATGTCACCAGTGTTTTTGAAATTAAATAACAAAGCGTATATTTCACAAGCAAGTATTAAAAATTAATAAAAGGAGAATTGAATAAACTTTTTATCCTAAACCAAGGGTGAGATTAAAACGTCCTCTCATAAATTTACTAATAATATATTTATGAGTATAACCACAAAGTATTTTTCTGGTACTAAAATTGCATCATGTGGATCAGTTTAATTAAATGACAGTAAAACGCTATAAATATATTAATTTCATAAGAATTATTTTGGACAAAGGTCTGAGAATTGATCTGTAAACTATTGTTAATACTAAAATAACTGTTAAAGTTTTAAGTCAATCCAAGCAAAATTGTAGATTTTAGAATTTTCACAGATGGCTATCCTTAATTGATCGCTTTGCTTAATAATATCTTCATTTTTTTTCCTGACTAACACGTAGTCCAAAATAGAGCGCTATCCTAGAAACACTTCAAGTACTAAGAAATGCCATAGTAGCCATAACACATAAGGGCCGCTAATATATGTAATTAGAAACCACGTGGGGCTATAAACCGTCTTCAGAAAAGATATTACTTAACACTTATCATAGACTTTGTCATAAGAATATATAACTGAAGAGCGCAAATTTAAAGAAATGATGCTTAGAGTTTACACTTCATTATAAAAGGAACAAAGCAGTATTTTTTATTTCAAGTAAACTTGTTAAAATAAGCTAAATAAGATGTAATGAAAGGAAAATACAGTGAGATATAAATAACTTATATTAAGTACAAATAAGGTCACACTCCGTGGATTTAGAAGTGACAAGGACACAATAGACCAGATATTTGTAATAAGACAAATAATGGAAAAATTCTACGAGCATGGTATAGACTTACACTTCCTGTTAATTGACTTCAAGCATGCATTTGATTCGATTGATAGAGGAGCCCTCTATAAAACTCTGCAATGTTTTAAAATGCAACCAAAAATAATAAGGCTAATAAAAATGACAATGGAAAATACAAAAGCCAAAGTGAAAGTAATGAATAAAATGTGTCCAGATTTTGATTATAATGCAGGAGTAAGACAAGGTGATGGACGGTCTGCAACTCTATTCAACCTAGCCCTGCACAGAGCAATAGAAAAACTTGATTCTTTAAGTCCAGTCAAATATGTGCATATGCAGATGACGTAGTGATCATGACAAGAGACAAAAAACGTTAGTTGAAGTTTATGAAGAATTAGAAAGAAGGTCTAAAGAAATAGGATTAGAAGTAAACGAGAAAAAAACTAAATAAATAAAAATGACAGCAGATAAAAGCAAAAAAATAATTTCAAATCAAGTAGTTAGAGACAAAACATTTGAAGGGGTTTCCAAATTTAGATATTTAGGAGCACTTGTAAACAATGATAATAATTTAAACGAGTGCATAAAAGAAAGAATCTAAAGTGGAAATGCAGCATATTATGCAAATTTATCACTATTAAAAATAGGTTTATTAGTAGAGGGACAAAATACAAGATTTATAAAACCCTGATAAGACCAATAGTAACATACGCTGCTGAAACTTGGACCCTAAACAACGCAGATGAAGAAATACTTCGAAGATTTGAAAGGAAAATATTAAGAGGAATCTTTGGACCTGTAAAAGATAAAGATTAATGGAGAATAAGATATAATCATGAAATAGAAGAATTAATAAATAAGCAAGATATTTTGAAATTTATAAAAGCACGAAGGATAAGATGGCTAGGGCATATAGAGAGAATGATGGGAGATAGAATGCCAAAAAATATTGAAAGGAACATTGTATAATAGAAGAAAAAAAGGAAGACCGAGAACAAGGTGGTTAGATGATGTAATGGAGGACCTAAGAACGATCGGAATCAGAGGCTGGAAAAGTAAAGCGGAAGACAGAGATGTGTGGAGGAGGATCGTGCAGGAGGCCAAAGCCCACCAAGGGCTGTAGAGCCAGTAGAGAAAAAGAAGGTCACACTCCAAGGGATTTAGATAATTTAAAATAAGATAATTGTAATAACATTGTGAAAAATATCTAAAGAAACAGAACTTGTTTAATAAAATAAACATCATCACATGCAATACAATTTAATCACAACAGTAATAAAATATAAAGTAATGATAACATCTGATTGTTAAAGAACATTTCAAATTAAGTATTTTAAAGAGCAAAAGCTTTATTCCACGCAGTGGGTTCTATAGAATTTGTCACATTATTCCCAGAAGATACTGTCATGTAATTAATAAAAATGATTATATAATTTACATAATTATTAGTGTCAGAAGGGTAAATGCCATCATATAAAGTAAAAATAACTTTTGAGTGCTTAAATAGGTGGAATAACAGAAATATACATCCCACAGGCTCTAAGTGCAAGTAATTATTCAAAATTATATGAACCATGTTTTCTGAAAATTTGAGCTAATTCAAGCATTTTTAACAACCAAGACATTACAAGTCATTTATAAATAAGTCATAATAATCTTTAGTAAATTGTGAGTACAAGAATCACAATCAAAACTCAAAGCTTACACAATAATCCTAGATATACTATTGCATGAATTGAAAAATTGTAAACACAGGAACATTAATTGAAGGTTATTTTTTGTTTGTAATTTTATGTCCTCCAACGATAAGTCATATCGAATGGTAAATGAAATGATGCTCAAATGTGTCCAGGGTCCATGGAGCTTAGAGCTACCCGACATTCGTCTGTAAGGATAAGGGAAAAACCCGGAAAAAACCTTATCCAGGTAACTCACCCTGGACCGAGATTCGAACTCGGGGCCTCTTGAACGTGAGGCAGACATGCTACCATCTACGCTACCGAGGCGGGCATTAATTGAAGTTTTGTAATACACCGTACAAAATATAATATTGACAAATAACTTAATTTATATTTTAAAATTCATTGAGTTTATGTGATATTCTTAAAATTTTTATTCATGACTTTATAACAAACCATGTTAGCTTGAAATGCATGCTCCGAATACGAATTAGCGAGAGATTAAATGAATCAGTTATCTTCAAATTCGCTTCCCATAGTGGAGTTAAACAAATTACACTCCATGAATTGTAATTTAGCATCGATATCTGATATTTCTACTGAGTTCTGCCATGTCTAAATAGGAATAAATAATTGCGCAACGCTTATCATAACTGATGCCTATTTTGAAATTGTTTTCGTGCGTATTCGCAGTGTTTTGTCACCTATTGCTTCGAGCTATAATCTCTAGGTGTAAACAGGAACACAATATATTATTAGAGGAAGTAAATTGTGTAGAGGTATTACATTAAGGAAGCTCATTCCATGCAGGATGTTGCTCCATTGTGTCATTTCCTGAAGCAAACCAATCTGAATCAGTCCACCTAAATGCCAAGACGACGTCTTGTCAGAGATAGAGCTAGCTTATAGGTCACACTGATAAATGGTCTTGAAGTGGTACAACAAAGCTGTGCTTTATCAAAACTAATTAATATAAACAATTATTTAACAGCAATAATAATTGTGTATCAAAATAATGTTATGATCTACACACTTGACATCCTCTACCCAACAATTTTGTTTTGAAACGTGTTACCTTGTAGGTGATGGAGGAATAGGTAAGCTTAAAGCGTCTGCTCTAACACAACAGATCTTTAAAAATGGTTTAATTTGAATTTCTAGTAACATTTATACGTCTTTGTGCTGAAATATTCTGGTGAACTTTGACCTTTATAAATCACTCACACTTACTGCTGCATTTATATTTTCCAGACTCAAGAGGTGTGGAATAATATTAAAGAAAAATTCATTCCCAACTAATCTAGCTAATCTGAGTGTGCTTTCTGAAGCCAATTGAAAGTTGTCGTGTTTACTAACGTGTATTTATGATGCTTTCTAGTAGACACACTTTATATATTGGAAGTTATAAAACAGGGTAAAACGGAAATTCCAAAGTTTACGTTATTATATTTAAACTCAGAATGTTTTTGGTGTATGTGCTTGTGTTGTTCCATATTGTCACGAAGTCATTATCTACGATAGCGCGGCTTATGTACACAAAGAGCCGGCAAATAAAGAAAGTGGAAGTAAAGGACTTGCCGGCGTAGATTACGTTACGTTTCTGGAAGGTTTGGATTTCGTCATTCGATGTCTTGCCATTCCAGAAACATCTAGTGATTACACTGGGGAACAAAAAAAAATTTTTATATACCCGAAACAAAATAGGCAAATTCTTACGTAAACTGATCTGCTGATTCCAAAAATGCCCCTCAAAATGCTGTATCACGTAACGTTTTTTAGGTATTCATAATTTTTTATGAAAATTTACAGAAATTTGATGTGATAACTCATATCTGATTAATTGAAATTAGGTATTTTATTGCCAAATAACATTGAAAATAACAATTATTATTAATTATTAAAATAAATAAACACAAGATAATTATGAAAACCAATACCTGAATTATCTCAGAAGTGTTTCACTGTTAATTTTTTTTTTCTTTTTGTATTGACTCTCCCGTTTGAGGAACCAACAATAGTCTCCGAACATGGCTGAATCCCAGCGATACCCGGGTAACGTCTTTCCATCTCAGAAATGTCCTGGTGAAAACGCTCACCTTGCTCATCACTTACTACAGCTCCTAGGTTTGTAGGGAAACTATCAAGGTGAGTGCAAAAAGTGGATTTTAAGTGACATACGGCAACCCAATTCTTTGTAGCTCCTTAATAGTTCTGAGACTAAAGTTTCATAATTTTGTTCTTTGTTGTTGCCCAGGAAGCCTTCCATCATTGATTTAAATGATTTCCATGCTGCCAGTTCAACATGTTTAAGCTTTGATTCAAAAACACTGTCTTTAAGAAGTAGTCTTATTTGAGGACCGACAAATATACCTTCCTTCAATTTAGATTCACTTATTTTGGGAAAAATACTTCTTAAATACTCAAATGCACTTCCACTTTTGTCCAAACCTTTAACAAAATTCATTAACCCGAGCTTTATGTGAAGTGGGGGGAGAAGAACTTTGTTTGGGTCTCCTGGAGGCACATACTTAACATTGCTTGCTCCAGAGGTATAGTCTTCCCTTTTCCCCCGTCAGTTGCCCTACTGTCCCATAAGCACAAAAAACAGCAATATTTTGTGAAACCTCCCTGCAGTCCCGTTAGTGACCTTGAGGTCACTACAAATTTGCCAGCCATGGTTTTGATAACTAACAGCATCTAAAATTATGGACATGGAATCGTATGTCTCCTTCATTCCTATGGCATGAAATAAAGGTATTGAAGGTAGTAAATTGCCATTATGAAGCAACACTGCCTTTAAGCTGTATTTAGAAGAGTCAATGGCTATTATTTTAAATTAGGTCAATGAGTTGCTATCATACCTCATTTCTGTAATTTATATAAAAATAAGAATATCTCAAAAACGTTACGTGATACAACATTTTCAGAGGCATTTTTGGAATCAGCGGGTCATTGTGCATAAGAATTAGCCTATTTTGTTTCGGGTACAAAAGACGTGTTCCCTAGTGTTATCGGCTTCTTGTTTGTTCCAGAAATCTCTCGAATTTATGAATGAGATACATATGACATTGTGACAGGCAAGTGGACAGTTGTAAAACAAGAGTAAGTCGTAAGCAGTAAACAGCTGTAGAATGTTGTTACGAGAGCTGATGTTGTATTCAGAATGTTTATTGTCATCGACCTTGGTATATTTTGGTGTGTATGTGACCTAATGTTGTTACGTGACAATTGAACAGTGTATTACCACGGAAATAAAGAACATTTAGAATTTCTGCGAATTGGACTTTTAGTTCTACAAACCCACAAAGTCACAATACTCTCTTTAACAACTGAAGACATCGAAGGACTCATGAAAATGATGCAAACCCAGTCATTTATGGTTTTCGAGTTACACATTAAATTAATATAACAACCTCCAACTTTTTTCAGGACTAGCACCACATAGGGAGGTCTGTTTTTTTAAAATACACTTGGACTCCTTCTGAATGAGTTTCAGAGATGGCAGCACTGTACAGTGCATACAAATCTAGTGGCACAACGAGAGTTAGGACCTTTATCGACACTTAAAATGGTGACGTTTTCATTGCAAAAACTACAGCGTGTAATCAGGGCTGTATTCATTAAAAAATGTGGGGTGAAGCACACCTAACAATTTTTCCAGATGCTGGAGAACCAATCAGAATTCTGCACTTGTAGATTCGCCTTCCTGCTTTGGTTGTCGTGAGCATGCGTACGATTTTTTATCCATTCTTTTATGTAATCCTCCGGTTGCTACATATATACTGGAGCTCCGTTGATAGTCATAAACATTATTTGAATGCATTTTGAATGTATATATTTTGTATTTTTGCAGTACTTTGAATGTTAAATTAATAAAGGTATTGAATTAAAACGTATAAATAATATTATTAGTAAGAAAACTTCGTCCCCCTCAGAAAAATAGTGGGGGGACGGCGTATATCCGCGTTCCCCCCTCCACTACGGTCCCGCGTGTACTCATTCGTTTTCTCCATTTTCGTGGTGCGAAACCTATTGAAATTTATCTCTGTTTGAGTGAGACATGTGGTGTTGGTACCATGTGTGTGTCGAATGTGCGCTCCTGAGTGCGGCAGTTCAATGAAGGCAGAACATCGTGTGACAACAAACCAAGACAGTCACGGCCTCGCACCATGCAGTCTGACGACATGATCCAGCGAGTGGAGAAAGTCGTTTTGGAGGATTGCCGATTGAGCATTTTCAGATCTTCATGCAGGATTGTGTACACAAGGAAATGCAAATTTTGGTAGCGATGTGTGTAACTGTCTTGGTTTGTTGTGTAACAGTTGTTTTCATTTATATTTTAAAAGGGTTTGAAAAATTTATAAATTTATAAAAGAAAAACAAACAAAATTGTGTAAAAATATATGTAATTTTGTGATTGGCTGTAGTAATAATTGTATTACGTAATGTAGTAATGTAGTAATAAATCGGCAAATCATATAAAAGTAATATATGGGTAGCAATAGTAACGAAGGATTAAATAATCTTGGTGGGAATGGGTAAAATGATGGTCTAATGAGCCCAGGGTCCATAGACATTCGTCTTTCAGGATAAGGGAAAACCCCGGAAAAAACCTTATCCAGGTAACTCACCCTGACCGAGATTCCAGGCAGACTCGCTACCACCACACTACCGAGGCGGGCGAATTGGTCAAATGAGCCCAAGATCCATAGAACCTAGAGCTAACGGACATTCGTCTTTCAGGATAAGGGAAAACCCTGGAAAAACCTTGTCTAGGTAACTCAACCTGACCGAGATTCGAACTCGGGTCCTCTTGAACGTGAGGCAGACTCGCTACCATCTACGCTACCGAGGCGGGTCAACCTAGCTCACATTTTCAAACTCAGAAAGAATGGTGAGTTGTCCTGACTAAACATAAATTCTCTCCTCCAGTCGGCAATCGAACCCTGTACCACTAAATTGGAAGCTAGCTTGCTGACCATTAGACCACAAAGGCAATTTGTAGTAATAGTGAGTTTATCAATGTTTATACATGTTTATTCTACAGCAATAGCTCTTCAAGTTGCAAACTACTATGTTATTTCAGGAGGTTCATATTACATTGTAGCAGTTTGACTCATAGTAATATATTTTAAACTGACCATTAGGTCACGTCAAAATTCACTATGGTAACAGCTGTAGTCCAAGTGAGGTTATTGGCTTCAGCACATTGAATATCACTGAATTACTAACACGTATAATTCTGCAATGTAGGCAACTTTGGAGTATTGGTGTATCGCTTTCTTCAACTCACACTTTTGAGCTTTAACACCAATAAAAAATAAAGCTTTATGGATTTATGGTGGAATATAATTAAGTCTTATCCGTTTTAATGAACCACTAAATTTACCAATACACTTCTCATAAGAAATACTCAACAATTATTGTTGCACAGTAAAAATACAAAACTTTCCAATTACTTTCCTTTGGCTGTATTACAACTTTACTCTGCTAAGATTATCAATGTCAATAAACCACCGGTAGATAAATCAAAGGACCGGTAAACATTCTCGTCAGGATGCTGAAGTGATTATCTCATTTCTTTTCATATCACGTCCCATGCTTTATCGGTTCTAGTTTAATCCTGCAAGGGCAAATACCACCAAGAAACCACTTAGCATTCATGTAAAACGTGTAGCAGATAACATGCTCGTGCTTCAGATTTACAATCCTAATCTCCTTCAAGGGGAATCTGTTCCAGAACGAGCAGGAACCAGAGCATTCATTAAAGGACTGATGTTAATTCTTTATTACAAAATGAGCGACGCCGTTGATGAGAGATAGTGGATAACTATTTCGGTAGTTCGAAAGTAGGCCATCTTACACTTGTTTTCTTATATTACTATTCATATAATTACAACTCTATAGCAGGATGATCAATGTAACCCCAGCAATTCGTAGCTTAAGGTCACGAAAATACGGGGTGGTACTAGACGCCATAAGGTTGAATAATTCCTTCCTGTGAAATACACAAATGGACACCGCCACTTGAGAAATAATGGTAAAATACCTTTTTAACTTTAGCCCGCCTCAGTAGCGTGGTGGTGGCATGTCTGCCTCACGTTCAAAAGGTCCCGAGTTCGAATCTCGGTTAGGATGAGTTACCTGGATAAGGTCTTTCCCGGGATTTTCCTTATCCTGAATGACGAATGTCGGGTAACTCTAAGTTCTATGGACCCCGGGCTCATTTGGGCATCATTTCACCCATTCCATTCATCGTCCGATATGACTTAACGTTGGAGGATGTAAATTACCAAAAGAAAACTTTAACTTCCTCTGGAACTCCCAGATAACCCTTGAAGATCGCACTTTCTGGTAATTATTTTACTGGCGCCGATATGGGAAAAGATTTCGAGAAAAGCACCAAAGACTTCCAAGAGATGGGTTAAGTCTCAATATCTAGGTGGTGAGGTATAAACGTTCAAAATTGAGCTGTGAAGTTCATGAAGGAAGTTCATACTTAAGGTAAATACTCGTACCACCCTCTTATGTACTACCAGAGGAAAGTTAAGACAGCATATGGTCACTTATTTTCCAGGACTCAACATGTACACAAAAGACGTTCTCAAGTTAAATTGCATATTCTATTTATAGGAAATGTATCGCTATGGTGACAGAAAAAATGAGCTATGATTAATAGAACAAAAGTAAAACGATTTATAGCGATCATTTAGGGGAACATAGAAATTAAAGAAAATAGAATGATTCATTATACATCGCAAGGAAAGGAAACTATTTGGAAAGCAAAAAGTGCAGAAATGAAATATCTGCAACAGATGTAGTAAATGAGGATAGTGGCGAATCGACATTAACTGTTGTGTACTTCTGACGGTAAAGTTAACCATTACAGCATACAGTAAAGCATTACAGCAGAGTATTAGCTCACAACAATGAACACTATATCGTAACTGTAATGGAAAATATTGAAGACTTACTTCCAATTGGCGTATTTGAAGGCACTATAAGCTTCTTGTTAAACATTTCCTATTATTACAAGAGTAAATCATGCAAAATTCTACGAGAGTCAGCTGATAAGTTCTGAACTGACATACAGATGGCCCCACTGGTTCATTTTGACGAATAGCATCAAAGTGTAGCTCCAGACTAGCTTGTATCTATAGTTGTTGGTCAATAGCGTGTTTAGCTTTAGAATGGCAGAATTTTAAACAAAATGGAGGATTTTGAAAAATGAGCAGCGATTAATGCCTCCATTTGAAAGGCTTAACACCTTAAGAAATCAAGGAGGAAATGGACAGTACGTTGAAAGTCTCTCTCACAATGGCAGTAGCAGTGTTGATGCTTTCTTCCGTAAGAGCAGTAACTGGAGCACCGGCTCCACCTTCCTTTGAAATTAATTGTCTTGCCTCTTTAAACATTTTAAACCACCTTTAAGCTGTGCTGTAGGGAAGAACGGACTCTACATAGGCCTCCTGTAACATTGTATAGGCCTCAACGGAAGATTTGTTGAGACGAAAGTACAATTACAAAGCCGCATATTGTTCCTCGAGTGTTACCTCCATTGCAGCGGTAGCGATACTGAACATGTCTAAACTTGCCTGGTTCTCACTGGAGGGAACCAGGAGTACAAATAATGAAACTACTAGAGCGTGTTTGTTTCACTTTAAGCTAACAGAATACAATAAGATTGAATTTTAGTGCAAAAGATTATGACCGTACAAATATTATGATCATTTTTTATAGAACAACCCTCGTAGAAATAGAGATTTCACATATTTGTTGATATAAAAGAGCAAGGAAACTGTGGTGTACATCCCTGGTACAGGAGTAAAGCATCTTTTATAACCCACGACGCGACATATTCCCAAGGCGGATGCTTAAAACACATTCACATAAAGAATGGATGTTCTGTGTTCTGTGTACACAGTTAGTTGTTGCTCTGTTTACACATGACGGCAGTTGTTGCGTCTCTTAGGATTATACAATATACAATTACAGAACACCAAACCTCTAAGAAGACAAGGCTTGCTTTGTACACGGATGTTCCAGTTTCTTTGTTTGTACTGTTGCATTTTAAGATGCAGCATGTAATTCACATTAACATGACCGTCCTAAACCACAAAGGTACAAAACATTTCAACATACCGGCAATGTACCTCAAAGACGTACATACATCGAACCAAACTATATTCAAATTTCCTAGCTGCTCTAATATGATGGGTCCGACATTTGAAATTATGGATCCTGCTGGGGTGCGTAGTGTATGAGACAATACTAAAACTGCAATGTACTAGGTAAGATCAACAAAGACTAAGACCCATTTTCTCCCCTGCAGCTTCCTCAACAGTTTCCTTCTCTATCATGTATATTTGAAAAAAGCTACAGCACGCTTAATATCTTTGAATATCTTTTTATGGAACCTAAGCGCGGATGAAACGGATCAATATTTTAAAAATCTTCCACACAAGGCTTATGTGTCACGTTAATACGAGGGTGGTCTGAAAAGTTTCCGACCTAATAAAGAAACAAGCCATTTTGTCATTATTTTTCAACATAGTCTCCTTGTAACTCTACACACTTCTCCCAACGATGCTCCCATCTCTGTAACCCGTTCACTGCAAAACAGTTGTTCACAAAGGTGATTGCCTCTTCATTTGACGAGAATTCTGTCCTTCGAGCTTAATTTTCAGATGAGGGAACAAAAAGAAGTCGCTTGGAGCTAGATGTGGTAAGTAAGGCAGATGATCAAGCAGTTCAAACTGTAATTCGTGGATTTTCGCCATTACAACCGCTGAGGTGTCAGACGGTGCGTTGTCTTGGTGAAACAGGATTTTCTTTTTCTGCAAAGGTGGCCGTTTTTCACAAGTTCTGCCTTCTGCTTGTCAAGTAATGATGCGCAGTATGCTCCTGTAATAGTTTCTCCCTTTTGAAGATAATCAATAAAATAACTCCAACTAGTTTAAGCAAAAATGTAAATAAACCGTAGTTTAAAAATGTCCGTTTTGACTGCACTCCTTCATAAGGAATGAGGCGTCTCTCTAATTGTTTCCAAATTTTGGCATCCAACTCCTGCTCTAAATACAAGTACCGCCATTTTCTTTTTAGCTGACGTTGTTAGTGTACTCATATGGTAGGTCCATTTTTCCAAGGCATTTACTGACTTACTTTACCATGTATACTCTAATAAAAAGTTTTAAAATCGCCTGCTAACCGGAATTCATTCTCAGTAAAGCAGTCGTATGTTTTTTATGTGTACTTTAGCGAGCAGTACATTTTGTCCCTCAAATAATTTTTTCTCTGAAATTTGCGTAGTCTTCTTTCTAAGAACATCAAGCAGTACAGTTTAGGAAGCTCACATGACGTTTTTTAGGTGGCGTACCTTACAAAGGAATAAGGCGCGGCTGACTCACCTGGAATTACCCCTGCTTAAGAGGTAAAATTTCTAAAGTTTAATAGCAACAACTTCGATACTATTTTCTCAAAGTCGATCAATGCATCATTCTTGATCCTTTTTTCTCTTTAGTGTTCTAACACCTAGTATATACAAAATATTTTTGAATGATTAGTTCACCTCATGCAAACCGCAAGTTAGCTTGTTTCAATGGTGGAAGCGTTAACAGGCACGTATTCCTCGCATGCGTTCTGCCTTATTTATTATTTAAACTTCATCCGTTGGAGTTTCAACTTCAGGTGTAAGCACCTGCTGAGAGAAGTAAAAGCATTCATATCTTGTCTATGGTAGAAGTTTTAATTCATACATTTTCAATCCAGTGCATTTATTCAAGTTAATCTCTATTTTTCAAAAGTGTACCTCTGTATAATTACAAAACTATCTATATGACAAACTATTTTTTCAGTGTTAGCTGTGCATACACTGATAACGATAAACAAATGACATCCGTGAAATATTCAACAACAAAAGCTATGCAACTAATTTCATGGAAATATGTCATCTGTTAAATTCCTTTCATAATCAACAATCACAAAGCAGAACTTTGCTGTTTATTATTCAAAACAAACGACATAAAGTTACACGCATAAAGACAGCGATAACGTGCATCAAAATCAAATGTGTACAGTTTACACTAGGCTAAAAGAAGCTTTAATATTAATGGATTGCCTGGTGCACATAATTTTGGAGTTCTCTCAAAATTCGACGCCAAAATGTAATTATATATTTTCTTTTAATACGCAGTAACTGGAAATTTAATGCAACTTCTGGTGGATGCCTGTTATCTTGCTGGAATACCTGGGTAAGTTTGAACTAAACATCTAGTTTTATGTTATTTGGTGGTTATCATGAACAATACAGAAATATTTTCAATAACACAGCTAAATGAGTAACCTTCTGAAACAATATAAATTTTAATGAATAAAACTATGAAAATTCCTGTTTATTAACACTAAACTTAGAGCATTTATTTGTGATAAGGGGAGTCATAAAGCCCTATATTACTAAAGTTAAAATGGGAATATTAATGCCCGATTTCTGAGGTCCTATTCGGAATATAAATCCAAAATTTTTACAGTGTACGTATTGGTTCTTCCTAAATATACTGATTCTCATTCGTGTAGGATTCTATAGTAGTACATATTTTATAATTTTTTACTGCAGTTCTAATTTTTCGTTAAAAAACTGAACTTTGTTTTAAATAATCCATTTGAAGAAATTGACTCATTGAGGATCCACGATATCATTGTAAAGTTTAGATTACATCATAAAATTTGTATAGATATATTACTAATGGTCTATGAGAAAAAGGGGCTTTTATATTGAAGGATGTAGTTTTAAGAAAATTGATGTTGAAGTAAAACTAAAATAGTTCACATGAATTTTTGGATTGAAAGCCTCTTTTTGCCAAGATCCATCAAAATATATAGCTATGTC
Source organism: Mantis religiosa (assembly GCA_030765055.1). Classification (NCBI taxonomy): domain Eukaryota; kingdom Metazoa; phylum Arthropoda; class Insecta; order Mantodea; family Mantidae; genus Mantis; species Mantis religiosa. The sequence continues at coordinate 509,464 of JAUKNK010000649.1, read as the reverse complement.
AGCAATATTATCATTTTCTACTATTGATTCACTTATAGCAGCCTTCATTGAGTCCTCGGCTATCTTTTTTACACTTGTTGCCACTATTCATTTCTAGCGAATAATGTCAGCTGGTGGGTTGGAGAGATTTAGCATACCACAAAGTACCTTTCCAGCTAAAAATCCCTTTCCAATACCTCTAAGTCCATAAAATAAACTCAAATTATTTTCAAAAAGCTGGGTTTTTCATTTTCTTCTGATGTGTAAAAATTGTGAAAACAACACCAAAAGGATGAGCACAATATAAAAATATACAAATATCCAAAATATTACCACTTGTTTATATAATTAAACAGACTCTAACCAAAAAACTCTGCAGCTACATTAAATTCCAGATTAGCCAACATATGAATCAGAATTTTCCCTAAAATAGAAGACCAAACACAGCCTTCTAGACCAAATAGTTCTGGAGTTATACTTTGTTCTATAAAACCTTGCCAGGATTTTCAAAAAGTAAAGTATTACAGTTATATTTATTAAACTTAATTTAAAATAGTAAACATTGGTCTATTGTAATAAAAATATGTCAACTTAATCAGGATGTATTATATTTTCATAATATGCACAAAACTGAAAAAGTCAAAATTTGTCATATAAGGCTTCCATAAACTTATCTTAATGCTATTCAAATTTAAAAAGTTGAAATATTGAGAAAATTTACACACAAAATTATGGGTTATTATCACATGTTTTACTTTTACAGATTCCCCTCCAAAATGGAAACATTCAGTGGAATTAAACTGCTATAAGGTTCCATTGTTACCTCATTTGTTTGTTCGTATCATTGGAAATTAATTATATGTGTTTTAAGAGGAGACCTTGTATCAATAAATGCAATAGCTGATTCCTTAAAATTCGGAAATAAATACATCCAATGAATTTGACTGTTTTTATTCCAAGCAATGTAGTCTACTGTACAAGGTGCGTTCAAGTTATAAGACCACCTATTTTTCTCGGGACTAGGACTAGATAGGAAGTTCCGGTTTCTTTACACTGGACTCCTTGTGAATTCCTGACAGAGATGGCAGCACTATACAGTGCATAGAAGTCTACTGAAGCGACGATTGTTAGGACTGTTTTTTATATTTTAAATGACGACGTCTTCATTGCAAGAACAGCGTGTAATCATTCCTTTTCTCCATTTCCATGGTGTGACACCTATTGAAATTCATCGCCAGTTGAGTGAGGTATGTGGTGATGGTACCATGGATGTGTGTAATGTGCGTTCTTGGCTGCGAGAGTTCAATGAAGACAGAACACCTTTCGCATTTTCAAATCTTCATGTAGGACTGTGTGCACAGAACCCACGGAACGCTCAATCGGCTCAATCGGCGATTCTCCAAAACAACATTCTCCACTCGCTGGATCATGTCGTCACCAGTAACGTACATTGGGCACATCTATGGTACCATCACCACATGCCTCACTCAACTAGCGATGAATTTCAATAGGTGTCACACCACAAAAATGGAGAAAACGAATGATTACACGCTGTTATGACAATGTAAACGTCGCCATTTTAAGTATTAAAAACAGTCCTAACTCTCGTCACTGCAACTAGGGATATATGCACTGTACAGTGCTGCCATCTCTGTCAAGCACTCACAAAGAGTCCACGTGTATTAAAAAGAAATCGGAATTTCCTATCTCGACCCAGACCTTAAAAAAATTAGGAGGTTTTTATAACTTGAACACACCTCGTATTTAAACAGTTGAAAGATTGAGGAAATGAACATAGCAATTTACGGGTTATTATCGCATACTTTACTGTTACAGATGCCACTCTCAAGTTAGACATTTTAACGGGATCAGTAATAAGAAAATGGAAACAATCAGAGGAATTAAACTGCTCTAAGGCACCATTGTTAACTTATTTGTTTTGTTTTAAGGGGAGGCCTTGTAATGGCTGATTCCTTAATTTTCGGAAATGAATAAATCCAATTAATTTGACTGTTTCCGTTCCAAGCAATGTAGTCCATTGTATAAATATTCCTTGCATAGGGAATTAAAACTGCAAACGTTATACAATAAGCATTATAAATACATAAAATTAATAATAATAGTATGTAAATAAACTGTTATTAAAAGCATAACGTTTTGTTTATATTTTAACATTTTGTAACCGGTTAGGGCTGTTCTGCTGCTAAAGTGACTGAGATGATGCTCAAATGTGTAAGGGACCCAGAATTTGGAGTTACTCGACATTATTATGTTGGTTTCTTTATCCACAGTATACTATTTTATGTACAGACATTCATCTGTCAGTGTGATGCTATGAAGATCGAACAACAACGAAGGCCTAACAACAGACTATATGTCATGACGCATAGTGCTATTTTCATCCAACCTTTCCCACTTTGAACACGTGATACAACTATTCTGAATTGTCGTTGGAATCTACTCTGGGTGTTGAGACTTCAGTAATCGCCGGTCGGAATGTAAGATATGATTTACAACAAAATTAATTTTAATTCATTGACGTGGTCCGGGGTTCGAGTATGAGGTTCAGCAAATGACAGCCTCAACCAAGCTCCCTGAGGTACACGTTATGAGCACTCAACGTTACTGAATGCTCTGACTTCTTCGCACATTATGATTCTTTTTTGTCCTACACGAATGGGAACTGGACGGATGGGAAGTCCTCTTGGGAACACGGTACACACGCTTTCTCATTTTTACACAAAAAGTCCAAAGTAGCGGTTGCCATTTCTCTCGGGTCCATATGGGAAGCTGCAAGAGGAAGTAGTAAATCCACACGTGATGTAGCGAAGGCCTAAGTGGACCGACCGAAGGCAGCATGTTTATCTTATCCTGTGGGCGATTCCACCTGTACCACTTAACTAGAAGAGAAACATGAACCAAACCGGGTCCCACTACCGGATAAATTGATTTATGTGCTATGTGGATCAACATTCCATCCTTATACAGGGAGTAACACAAGAAAGCTTGATGGTTTATTGTAGCACACTTTAGTTTGTTCAATGGTTCACACGTATTCATAACCGAACTGTGAAATATGGATATAAATATCCTAAAAATTCTTAAAACTATATAAAATTTCAATGTACAATGATGGCATCAAATTACACGAAATATATTGTATATTTCTCTCACAAGCTATATACGAGTATACTAAAACTAATTTTTCTATCTTTTTCTTGTAAATCAAGTATAAACAAGCACAAAGAGGTGTAGAAAAAGCCGAGATGAAAGTAAATAGTACTAATGCCCCTTTGTATGACACTTCAGAACAAAAAGAGGGGAGGAACATTTCTTACCTAAAGGTTCAAAGTTGGGTGCTTAAAACATTAGGACATTTACCAAACTAATTGATGCTGCTCAGCTGTTTGTGTGCTATAAATTTTCTTATAGCATAATTCTCTCTAATTTATTTGTTCCCGAACTATATAAAAATCTAGCGAGCATGAAGAGGACAATGTTTATACCGTTAACGTTAAAGATATGCATTTAGTTATTTATGTTAGTCATGCAATTACTTAAAATGTATAATAATTTAATCTAAATTATTAAAGCTATTTTGAAAAAAAAAATCATGTGAAACGAAATTTTATATAGGTATTCACTGTAAAGGCTTTGTATAATTGAACTCTGGAGAATACTGAACTCAAATACTAATTTGGAATTTGTGTTAAAATATATAGCTTTAATGCTGTTTATAGATAAAAAATAAAACTATTTTCTTTTGTTTCAGGGACCTTCAAATCTCAACTTCTGAGTTTTGGTCGGAGCAAAATATCTTCGAATATACACTTACTACATGACAGTGGTATATTTCTAAATTAAAACCAACAGCTAATAATACATTGCTAACGTTAATTCTATAAACACACGAGGTCTGTTCAAAAAGTATCGGGAATTTTGTGTCCTCAAGAACTTCTCTAACGGTAATTCGACGATTGGCCAATACTACTTTGTGTGCTTCTTCAATGTTTTCGCCTGTTAACGAGCTCGGGCCCAGGGACGCTATTCCTCATTCACATCTCCTCGACTCTCTGAGAACCTTTTGTAACACCGATAAACGTTGCTTTGGTCGAAGGTAGCTTCAACATATGCCACAGTCAACATTCGGAATGCATCCGTGCACTTAATTTTGTTTTTCACCCAAAATTTGATATAGATTCTTTGTTCCACTTTTTGGAATAGTCAGAAACCGAAGATGACCCAAAACACGTCAAAGCAAAATATATGTGAACAGTTAACTAAACATTCAAAATGGCCGAGCTTGTCAACATAAGTGAGGGACATAAGTACCAACATAACGCCAGAAAACAATTGAAAATCGAATATACGTACCCAGCGAAAATTCAACAGTCTTTGTAATTTGTATAACAAATTACACATAAACTGTCTACTTGAACGGTATTTGTACCTTTTGCGCAGTAAGGTCGTCTGTTTGTTATGCTTTAACAGTTATATAAAATGCATTCACAATCAAGATGGGTTGGCAGGCTCTTCGCTGAATATTCATTTTTATGTAAATATGTCCAATATGTGGGTGCGTACAGCATCTATACATATTTTAGTTAAAAATAGAACTACAAGGTGAAAGTAAAGCTATAGTGTGTCTGAAAACTTTGAGGAATGTTGCTTAATTTGTAGAAATTAAATTCCCATTATCCTCTGTTGAAAATGATGACAAAGTAATCAACATCCACATTTATTCGTTCCTGAATTGTCAAGGTAGTGCATCTCGCCCTATCTCCCGCGGAAGACGTTGATCTCTTGATGAATGAAAATGTTTCAATCCCTCAAAGGTATGCATTTGGTGCGAGAAGGCTCTTTTCAAGCAACCACTCTGAAAGTACCTTCGAGCGCTTAATTCTGGGAGACGCCAAGAAAAATTTTCTCGTGAGAAAGCCTTGCCTTGGAATATAGCATGAGGCATTGCACGTCCTGCTGGAACCACAAGTCAACGGTCATGCTTGTTGTTCAAGTGTTACAAAAAATTACTATATTTTCAACGTATTGGTTGGAGTTTGCAATTAGTGAGTGATAGAGAGAGAGAGAGAGAGGGAGAGAGAGAGAGAGAGAAAGGGCCAATAATACCACACGCATTCTAATTGCGCAACAAATCACAACCTTTCGACATTTTTTAATCAAATTATTGGATTTTTGGTACTTAATGAAAGTGTAAGAGACACCTGTTTTGTTATTTTCGACTTTAGCTGCATAATCTGTAAGTGCATATATACATGGTTGTACTTTATCATCATCATCATCATCATTACTGAATTATTTGATCATCTATAATGCACAGCCCATCTCGGTAGCCTAGATGGTAGCATGTCTGCCTCACGTTCAAGAGGTCCCGAGTTCGAATCTCGGTCAGGGTGAGTTACCTGGATAAGGTTTCTTCCGAGGTTTTCCCTTATCCTGAAAATCGAATGTCAGGTAGCTCTAAGCTCCATGGACCCCGGACTCATTTGAGCATCATTTCACCATTTTCATTCATCGTCCGATATGACAACGTTGGAGGACCTAAAAAGCAAAAAAAAAAAAAAAAAAAAAAAAAAAAAAAAAAAAAAAAACAGAACTATAATGCACAGAATCTATATTATTCTTTTCCCCCCTTTAAACGCGTGTATGAGTACACTTAGCTTCCATGTTCCCATAGTAGTTCCTTATTCTATTTTATTCTATTGTATTCTTAAATATAACAAAAGATGATCAAAAGGGAATTGCCTATGATTCTTTATAATATGGGTAACATGTATCGATATTTCTGAATACTTTACATGTAAAGAATGAAAATCGGTGCTAAGCAATAGGAAAGGATCTTAATCCCAACAGAACCAATCCGTAGTAATCTAGAAAACATTTCACTAAATGAAATACCTTAAAACAGAGAATCAAGTGAATAAATGTATTCATATGTATTCACATATTCACTGAACCCGTAGCCGTTGCAACGCTGATGGAGTCACGTCTCTGACGGAAATGCATTTTTACGTCTCTTGCCGACGACTTAACGATTCCTTGTTGATCTGATAGCACACTGCTTCTCACTTACTGAGCTGGCTACAGTGGTGAGACAGGTCTTCGAGTCTGGCATATTTTGGGACTTCCACCTGTCTGTCAACTCCTGTAGGTATTTCACTTCATTATTTGCTCCTAGAGTAGGCCTCTGTAGGTGTAGGTGTCACGTGTCCCCCTCCGTGGTGTAATCTATAGCTCAGTATTTGTATCCCAACCATAACTATTCTCAAATAGACAAACAGATGCCATTATAATTTAAGACTTGTGAAAGAATTGTTCCACAGTATTATACAATTTCAAACTCAAGAGATACATAAAAATTGAGCGTCTAAAGGTTGCCAGTACCTACAACATTTAAACTAGACACATAACGTACTTTTAGGTTATTTGCATCACTCCGTGCTTTGTAGTTGTGTCTTCTGAAAACAGCTTTCATATTACAAATGTCTACTGAAACGTGTTGCTCCATTCATCACCATCACGTTCATCCGAAGGGAAAGAAATAACAAATGTCTGAAGCAAACTAGAATGAAATATGTATGCACATAGTACCTTCCTTTCTCATTCATCTGCCAGTGCTCATTCGTCCTCTGTTAACGCCGTTTAGAGTACTGAACGACTTGATTCATGACGAATGAATCATAATTTTTGACACAAGTATCTATTTAGGCAAGGATACCAATAAATTAGTTCTAGTTTGCAGACTTTAAACTTAGTGTAAGGGGAAATAAATGGTTAAATATCACTAATAAAATATTTGTTTTCCTTAACACAATACATACACAAAATATTGTATTCCATCAAAAATATTTTGATAGAAATATTTCACTAGAAATTTACATATTGGAATCTTATGTGTCCAAAAAGCATTGTTACAGAAAGGTCCGCGTACGAGTGTGTCTGTATTTATGATGAACGGCGTAACTAAAAACTACTTACGGATTATATTGCATAAACTTAGTTGCTTTTACCGTAGAACTACTTAAATAATATTTCATGTAATATGGTTTCAAAGACATTTGACAGTAAGCATATATGATTTAAGGTAATCCAAAACACTTCAGGGGGCCTTGAATCGCAAAGAATTCAATTAAGGTTATTTAATATATTCAAAAGTCTGAAGTTTGTAAATTTCTCTTTAGCTTCATCTCTTTTTCTGTTTCTCAAAAGTCTAATCATATCTAACGCAAGGGTGTGTTATAAACTGCAATGCTCGCATCGTTTTTTTTTCTCGAAGTAACAGGACCTCGTTAGTTTATTTGTGATCAGTACAACTTCTTAGTACTGTATCTATTGTGGTGTTCGTAGTATTGTTGTTTCTTCAAATAATTGATGAAAAAGTGTAATAAAAGTATGATGTAATTAAGAATAAGTGTTGTTTTCTTTAATAACAACAACAATAATAATGATGATGATGGTAATAATGATGATGGTAATGGTGATGATGATGATAATAATAATAATAACAATAATAATATAATTTTTGTTTTGTAATTTACGTCCTCCAACGTTAAGTCATATCGGACGGTGGGTGAAAGGATGCTCAAATGAGTCCGGGGACCCTGGTGCTTAGAGCTACCTGAACTAGGGACCTCTTGAACGTGAGGCAGACATGCTACCATCTACACTACCGAGGTGGGCAATGATGATCATGACGATGACGATGATGATGATAAAACATTGTTCTTACTCTGATATCGAGTCGCCGCATTCTGGCTACTCAACTAGAGGCTCCGCGAACTCATTTCCTGGCTGTATTGTGAATCTTTCTTTAATGAGAATAGTCGCCTGTCCCGCAGGATCTGGATGTGGGAGTAATGTTAATGTATTTAATGTTACAAATTATAAAAATGAACGTTTAGATACCCTACAGTTAAACAAGGAGTAAGTTGTTCAGTTGTTTCTCAAGTCAAATCCCCCATAATACATTAAGAATTTAAAGGGGGCTATACAAATTGGAGTTACAAAAATGACAATCGATGAAAGCGGCAATGAATAATAGGGCATGGAAAATGAAATGTGTAAGTGTATAACGTCCGTTTTTATTACATACGGCACCACAGGCAGTGACACTGTTGACGCATGAGATGAAGATGGAACGGTGGAATGGGATGGCAGGGGAAACCGGAAATCCTGGAGAAAATCGCCCCAACACCGTGTTGTCCATCACAGAGCTCAATTTGTGGTCAACTGGGATCGAAACCGGGCCGCCTTGGTGAGACTCGAGCAGTCTACCACTCAGCCACGGTGCGGCCAGAAGGCATGCACCTATATACTGCATTTTTTTTTAATCTGGTATTTATTAAGCTAATAGATCACGAAATTAGCAGATTTAACATTGGCGGGAAAAGACATTTAAGAGATAAAATTTTGATGTTTCCAAAGTTTAGTCTCTGATAATCGAAACTGACTCGACATCTCTAGTTTATTTGTTCCCAAAAGCACTGGGCACTAAGTGTAACAAATAAACAAATACCATTGTTTCCGTATTGTATCGGATGCATTTCTCCATGCTCTTTGTTGCAACCTTTAGCAGAACAAAAGAGTTAGTGTAGCATTCACCTTAAGTTGCAACAATTCCGTCGTTCTATGCGGAGAAATACAACAATAGTTGGTTTAACTTCTATCTCCGGTATAATTAGATGGTCCGCCTCGTACTACAGTATTTGCTTGGTTACCCTTCGCGCCTGCGTATTACCCACTCCGGTTGTTTCGTGCTAAAGCAATCATAAAATATGATTATAATTATAGCGAAAGTAGTTAGTGCAGCACATGCTCTTGTGTTCCTTGCAGGCATTAATTAACAAGGTCCTCTATACCCGCAGCGAAATGATTTAGTCGCAGATGCATTTGCTGGAAGGCATTCGAATTTGTTACCCAATCGCCTCGCTCCCGATTTATGAATAAATTACCTATGTGTGCTAAGCTTAGTAACCACGAATATAAAATCCATATTGTCTTTACAAACCAACTTCCCGGAAAATGTTTCTACTAATTGAGTAAATAAGGTGCTCAAACTCACGTGCATTAATCTTGAATCCAAATATGTTCATGGAAAAATCTTTTTCTATTTTCATACAGTATACGATAAACAAAAGATAGAGCTATATGTCTGCCTCTTGGTGCAGGTGCCTCACCATCAAGAAGTCATGATATCGAATCTCGGCCAGGGTGAGCTATCTGGATAAAGTTTTCCGGGCGTTCCCCTTATCCTGAAAGATGAATGTCTGGTAGGTTTAGGCTCTTTGGACCCTGAGCTCATTTGAACACCATTTCACCCACTTCATTCATCCTCTGATATGACCTAACTGGTTAAGGGATGTAATTTTAAGAAAAAGCAAATAAAAGTATATGATATGTTACATTGTTATGACTTTGCCTCCCATTGTTAAACAAAATTTGCTTACAAATTACATTTTTCTTTCTTCATATTACTTGACATAACACTTATAGAGAGTCTTTTATTGCCTACAGATTTATTTCTAGATATAATGGGAACAGGGTAGACGTAAGCGATAGTCAAATCTTTTAAGAGCAGGTTGTAATATAATGGCCTTGAAATTAAGTTCTCTTTGCACTCCTAGGAGAGGAAGAAAAAGCAATAACGACTTTCATTTTTAGGAAGGTAATGTTTCGAAAACTCAAACCAATAAGGAGTAATGCATCGGAAATATTTTAAAAATGGCTTTTAAATTAAATCTAGTTTTTTAAATAATATGTTGAGTAGTTGATTTGTGGGGTTTCAAAAACACCTGCGTTAGCTGTTTTTGAAACCCCCTTGTTAAAACTCGACGCGAAATCCGCCTGTCCAAATATCGAAGAGGTTGTGTGTTGGTTGTGTTAGAATCCCCATGTTAAAATATCGAAGGGTTGGTTGTGTAGTAACACGTGTGTCACGTGTTAATGAAATCCGAGCCTTGAAAGTCGAGTAGAAATCTGTTTTTTTTAAAAAAAAATATATATATATATTGGTGTGCTGGCGTTTGTGTGCCACCCCCTCCCCCTCCAGGAGCTTGACGACGACGACGACGACGACAACGACGCATCTCTCCCAAGCCTGCAAGGGCAATCGTGTCATTTTGTTGTATGTATGTGAAATGTAATTAACTGATGAATGTAATTACTGAAAAAAAAAATGTGAATGGATTTCAGTATTCACACACACACACACACACACACACACACACACACACACACACACCGCTCCATCCCCCCCCGGCACGCATGCAAATCGAATGGAAAAAATGTATTTATTCACGTAACTAAGTATACATTATTAATTAATTTATTTGTTTATTTAAGTATTTATTGAGTTATCCATTACAGTTATTGGGCTCCTGAGGAATCTGACACTCTATGTGTGCTAAAAAGCTATCCTTTACCTCTGTTCAAAATATAAATGCATATGCAGTGAAATGTTAAGAGAGTCAAGTAAAGATTTAGCGAGGATGAATGTTTATTGCTACAGCTGTAGCCACCCCAACGGAACAGCGAATCCATATAACTTACTTGGGGTGAAATATTACACACACCTGCGCTAGGAATCAATTAACGCTGCTGGATTCTAAAAATTCACTCAAGCGTAAAGGAGACAAGCCAACGAGATATCTATGCAATGAAATAAATAATGTAATAAGAATAATTGTAATGATATAAATCAGCTTAGTAGAAAGATGCCAAAACGTCGAAAAGCCATGCAAAGTCAGCTATAACAATCCTAGTGCTTCTTAAAACGTCTGTACACCAAATAGGCGTATAACTACGAGAAAAATGTTTCTAAATAAATCTAATAAAATGCAGTAATCGCTCGAGGCGTTAGACTTAACGAATTGAAGTTAAAAAAGGATTCTAAAATAGGATTCGCAAAAATAAAACATTAAAACCAATTTTACTTAGAGATAATGACAGTAGTCCGCTAGGCTTAACGCGTCGAATATAGCATATATAAGTAACTAAGAATGCAAATACGAATTGGACAGTATCAAACTTTTAATAATACATCAAATGTTGTAAGACTATGCCGTCTCTGTCCCATCGTCGACGTTTTCAAAAGGCAGCGCAGGTAGGAACGTCGAACTGAAAACTTGTATTTATTTAGCTACCTATTTATTATTTATCTGTTAATGTATTCAGTTATTGGGAGCCCGATGAATCATACTCCATGGAAATGTGTGGTAAAACCGAGCCATTCCCTCTGTTAAAAATAATGCGCATGCAGTGAAATGTTAGGAAAGGTAGGTAAAGATTTATTGAGAAATAATGTTGTTCGCTGCAGCTAAAACCACCCCAACGGAAGAGAGAATCCGTATAACTTACTTGGGGTGAAAAAATTACGTACACGTGCGGGTAGGAATCAATTAACGCAGCTGGGTTCTAAAAATTCACTCGAGCGTAAAGGAGACAAGTAAACGAGATATCTATGCAAACGTAATAAATAATGTATTAAGGATAATTGTAATGATATAAATCAGCTGAGTAGAAACATGCCAAAACGTTGAAAAGCTATGCAAAGTCTGCTATAATAATGCCAGTGCCTCTTAAAACGTCTGTACATCGATTTGGTGAATAACTACGAGAGACACGCTTCTGAATAAATCTGATACGAGAGACTAATCCGTTCGAGGCGTTAGGCTTACCGAATTGAAGCAAAATATCACTGGAAGGAATAAAAACATAAATTATCTAACGGTCACACTCAAACGGTCCTTCGGAATAATACAGTTGCATTAAGTAGCAATACAAACTCGAAATACAGCTTGCAATAATTAAAATGCAATAAAAGGTTATACTCATATTATAGATGGCATTATGATATTATTAGTTTGCTGCAATACAAATTTGAAATATTGTTCAATGAGGTAATTACCATGAATGCACTAAGGTGAACAGTGGGTGTGACATATTCCACTTCATCCAAGCTAGCCAATCAGGGTGCAGGTAGCAGTATCGTAATAAAGGGTATAAACGACCAATCGCCACACGAGTGCGTGCGCAACGTAAAAGGGGTGGAAACTTTCTAAAGAGTATATATATACTTACAGTTAATAGCTATAGATCTTATATTATTTAATTTTTAGTTACTAGATACATAAGATGACAGGTTAAAACTCTACTCTAAGTTTAATAGTTTATAGCGAAAGAAGCAGAAGCATAAACTTAAGGATGTGTGCAAACAGGTTACAGCCAGAATGGAAATTTTGGGAGGGGGTGCTGAGGTAACAAAACAGTGAACCGAGCGAATAAAACAGCACATTAGCAACTGAAACGTAGCAGACAGCATCAACATGAATGAAGGTAAGCAATATGCATATGTCTATGTACAGTAATTTCCACGTAATGAATCGAAGCGTTGAATAATATGCGTGAATTTATAATTCCAGAATCGATTCTTCACGATTTAAATCAGCTTGCGGAAGGAGGTTCCTATCTCCCGACGAAGAAGTTACGAGAGATTCCCCGAGACGTGCCACAAGCCATACACGATGTGAAAATCGTGAAGACGAGATACGGTGATAGAGTCGTACTTAAGCTGCAAGAATGCCAGGTTTTTTTGCCCAAGAGATTTAAGAAGATGACAGCAGCTCAAGTGGATGCTGTTAATCAGGGTGGTTGGAGTTTCGTGTATTCCGGTGAAGAAACTCTGGAAAATGGATTCAAGAAGCACAAATTAACTTTTTTAAACAGTCGGGAGTAACCAGTGAAGGTAAGACTTTACAAAAAAACTAAAATCGTGCTGCACTACTGCTATGAAGTGTCAATCTCTTGATGTCAAATATTTCAGTGTAAGTTAAAGTAATTAGCGTTAATCTGTTAATATTTGTGAATGGAATACCTAACGAATTAGTCATTCTATATAAAAGGCAAATCGATAAGAGTAATAATGCAAGCAAATTTAACGTTTTAAAAGTCACTAATGCATATCTGCAGCCAATCGACGGGAAGTTGAGGAATTCAATTAACTAATTAAACAGCCAGTAGCCATATACAAATGAGTATATTGTGATGATGCATTATGTATAACGTTTTTTTCAGGGAAACATGTTACGTGTATAATCTTATTTCTTTTCCAGAAAACATGTTACGTAAGTCAGGATAAAATTTCAATAAAAGACAGAGGTGCAATTTAAAAAAAAATCCATATTAGGGAATGCAGTACTCTGAATGTTCTAAATCTTTGTTATTCAAAAGATACAGTTATCATTTAATTCCACTGCAAATAACATGCAACTTATTTCTTTTAAGGAAAACATGTTATGTAAATCAAATTCAAAGTTCAGCAATGTTAATAAAGTAATCATTTTAAAGCTTAAAAATATAGCATTGCCATGAGTGTTCAAATGTTTATTATTTTAAAAGTGTAATTATTCGTGTTTTCTGACATGTTTAATCCATAATTTCAGGAGGTGTAACGAGTCGCAAGAGACCGGGCATGCAAGATATTCAAGCAAGTAGTGCAAAGCAGGCGAAACGCAACGACAAAACATTGGAATGCATTACTGTAGAATCAGCGTTCCAGCACAGGATCTTCACAGGTACCTTAAAAAATTCTATACACGAGCTAGATCCATCAACGTTCTTGAACTTGTGCAAACCCCTTGTTACCAGTGAAATCCAGAAGGCCATAAGAACTTACAAATCAGGAATTAAATTAGCCGGTACTTTAACATGTCAATATATAATAACTTCACCCGATAATGAAACAGTTGAATCGATTAATTTTAACAGTAAGATGGATGCTATATTGCAATCGACAAACAAATCTGAATGGTATGAAATTAAACTGAAACAGCCTATAATCACCCATCTAGAAAATTTTGAAACAAAAGCCAGTTCGAAAGCGCTTTACAGGATAGATTCGCTAACTTTATACGCATGTCAGTACGATCCGTTAAACGCAGGTTGCTTTAAGCCGCTGCCATCGTGGATAAAATCAAAGAGAGCTGTCGTGAATATTCGGAATACTGACTTTAAATGTTTTGCATATTGTATGCTGGCAGCAAAATATCCAGCTCGCCAGAACAGGCATAGAGCTAGCACGTACAGTAAATATGATATATATCGCGAATTCAATTTTAAAGGAATAAACTTCCCCGTCGCCCTTCATGACATTGAATTATTCGAAAAGCAAAATCATGATATCTCGGTGAACATATACGGGTTAGAGAGAGAATCCATTATCATCTTATATCAGACGAGGGAGCAAAAGATAAACCATGTGAATCTTCTAATGATCAATTCGCATTATTCTCTCATAACCGATATGTCGCGTCTAGTAAGTAAGCAGATATCCAAACATAAAAGTAAAAAATTTGTGTGTGAATCTTGTAATGCATGGTTTTCGACTGAAGTTATTCTGAAGAAACATAAACTGAGATGTATGAAATGTCAAATTATTAGCATGCCTCGCGAAGGAATAAATGATGTTATCGAGTTTCAGGCTTACTCAAAATGCGTTAAAGTCCCTTTTGTGATATACGCTGATATCGAGAGTATGTTAATAAAAGTGCCATCGTGTCAGCCCGATGCGATGCATAGTTGGACACGTGATATGCACGTGCACGAGGCGATATCCGTTTCGTTGCACCTGGTCTGCAGTTATGACGAGACACTAACAAAATTCAAAATATTTAGAGGTTCGCATGCAGTTGAAGAGTTTCTTAGAGAATTAACTGTGATTGCCGAGGATGTGCTTAGGATATACGGTGATGTGACAGAGATGCATATGAGTGATGAGGATGAATTAAATTTCAGAAATGCAGTCCAGTGTCACGTATGCAAAAAGGATTTCGATTCTGACTCGATTAGGGTGCGTGACCACGATCATCAGACCGGATTATATATAGGGGCTGCTCATAAATCATGCAACCTCAATAGAAAAACGCCAAACTTTATCCCGATATTTTTTCATTGCCTATCAAAGTATGATTCGCATTTCATAGTAAAAAAGTTATCGTATGACAATGAACCCATTACATGTATTTCGCAAACATCGGAGAATTATCTGTCATTTAGTAAAAGATACACATCTAATGGTAAATCAATATTCCTCAGATTTCTTGATAGCTACCGCTTTCTGGATTCTAAACTGAGCGATCTTTCTGATATGCTAGAACCTCAAGATTTTCGGTACACAAATAAGATGTACGTTGATCCTAAGCAACGTTTGTTAATGCAACGGAAAGGTATTTTCCCATATACATATTTAGATTGCAAGGAAAAATTAAATGATTCCAAATTACCTCCTCAAGAGTGTTTTGATAATATAAGCAATGATGATTACATGCACGCATGCGCGGTATGGAGAGAATTTGGTATACAAAATCTCGGTGAATACTCTCATCTTTATCTCAAGACGGATACGATCTTATTAACAGACATCTATGAAAAATTCCGAAGTTTAAGTATCGATATGTATGGCTTAGATCCTTGTCATTACTATACAGCTCCTGGCCTATCATATGACGCAATGTTACGAACGAGCCGCGTGCAAATATCGCTGATTACCGATCAAAATATGCTGGAATTTTTCGAATCTGCGATTAGAGGCGGTATCTGCACTGTATCAAAGCGTTATTCCAAAGCAAATAATAAATACATATCTGCTTACAATGAAGCGGAATCGATTAAATACCTATCATACTTGGATTGCAACGGACTTTATTCACACATTATGACTGGGAACGCTTTACCGTATGCTCAATTGAGATGGTTAAACGATAACGAAATTAATTCTATAGATTTTTTGAGCATCAGACATGATTCAGATACAGGTTATGTTTTAGAAGTAGACCTGGAATATCCGGAGAACCTTCACGAGTTGCATAACGACTTGCCATTATGTCCGCAGAGTGAGATAGCTCCGGGTGATAATTACAAAAAGTTACTTGCAACGTTGAATCATAAGGAAAAATATATATTACATTACAGAAACTTGCAGCAGTGTGTAGAGCTCGGTTTGAAAATGAAGCGTATACATCGAGCGGTATCCTACAAACAATCCTTTTGGCTTAAGACGTACATTGATTTAAATGCTGCTAAACGTATTGAAGATAAAAAAAAATTCGGTCAAAATTTATGGAAGAAAATGAATAATTGCGTATATGGTAAATTTATTGAGAACGTCAGACGTTACAATTCCTTTCACCTAGCGAGCAATTGGAAACAGGCAAGAAAGTTAATATCACGACAGACATTCATACGATACGTAATTTTTGACGAGAACCTTATAGGACTCGAACTGGTAAGGGAAGAAATTAAGATGACGAAACCGATTTATATAGGACAGGCCATTCTAGATCTTTCAAAACACTTGATGTATAATTTTTATTATAATATTTTGAAGAAACAGTTAAAAGATGTTATGTTGAATTATACGGATACCGATGCATTTCTGTTTGAAACCAGTAGTGACATTTATGAATTTATTAAATCTAATATACATCTCTTCGATACATCTAATTACCCGATCGATAATGTGTACGGTATTCCGTTGATGAATAAAAAAGTCGCTGGTCTATTTAAAGATGAATTATCGGGTAAAGTTATGACAGAATACGTAGGTTTACGTTCAAAATTGTATTCATATCGATACGATGGCAAAACGGTCAAGAAATCTAAAGGCGTTACGAGTGATGGCATGCGGTGCATAACGTTTGAGGATTATCTATCCTGTGTAAATGATATGACAGCCGTACGTCATGCTAAACAGACGTGCTTTAGAAGTTATAAGCACGTTGTTCGAACCATCGAGAGTAATAAAGTTGCTCTTGGAGGATTCGACACGAAGCGATTTATACAGAAAAATTCACATGAAACCTTGGCCTGGGGTCATCATTCTGTACCATTGGATAAGTAATCGTATAAAAAATATGTGAAAAAATCTTGTAAAAAAGTTGACAATGTATTTTAAAGCTAGCAAAAACATGTGAAATAATTTGCTTTTTAATGATTTGACACAAATATTTAATTTTTCAACATGTGTACATGCAGCAGTGCAAGCGTGATTGAAGTAATGCTTTTTGTGATTTGAGATAAATCTTTACACTTTATAAAACTTATGTACATGAGTCATGATGTCATTTTAAGCAAGTCTTGAAATACGTTGTCAAGTTTTGGTGCTCATTCATTGCTTTGAGTTGCTGATGGTATGTATAAATACCTTTGGAGGACTATAATCCCGCTTATGTATGGGGATATAATATGATATATAATATGAGATTATTGCATCTCTCAATTCCTTAAAAGAGGTAACAATTAATTTTAAACTTATGTTTAAGGACTTTAACGTGCATAATACTTAATTTGTTTTATGTATACATGCATATTGGGATAAAGCTATAATTTGGACAGGTGTTTACTATTCTATTGATGCGTCGTTAATTTCTTTTTTTTTTAAAAAAAAGTAACCATTAATTTGAACTTAGATTTAAGGATTTTTCAAGTGTAAGACACTCAATTTGTGTTTATGTATGCACGCACATTGAAACTTTTTAAAATGTAAGCATCATTAACCATTAACTTTACCGGATATTGATTGGATAATATTATAATTACGGTGCTGGGGACTACATTTTCGCTAGTACGCATCTTTAAAATGTAAGCATCTATTTGAACTTGGATGTAAGGAGTTTTAACATGTGAAAATACCTAATGTGTTTATGTATGCATGTGTACTGAAGCTCATTTTATAAAGAATGTGAGCATTATTCTCTATTAAATTGAAGTTAATTTAGGGGGTTTTAACCTGTTGTGGATGCATTATCTCTACAGGATTTATTTAGAATAAAAGTATGGTTTCTTGGGATGGGTTACAATTCTGCTTATATATGTATGTTTTAAGAAAATATATACATTATTCACTATGAACTTTGAACTTAGGTGTAAGGAGTTTTAACCTGTTGTCGATGTATTATATATAGAGGATTTAGTTGGGGTAAACATATAATTTTGGGGGGACTGCATTTCTGATTATGTTTGTAGGTATATTGAAATTCTTTTGAAGATTAAACATTAATTTGCACTAATATTAAAAGAATTTAACATGTAAAACACTTTACTTTTATTTATATGCACATGTATTGAAGCTGTTTAAAACACAGTGTAAGCATTATTTTTAGAGGATTTAGTTGTGATGTTCTACTGAAAAATTTCTGTTTATGTAGCCACGTATACTGAAACTATTTAAAAAATATAACCATTATGTTTAGAGGATTTAGCTGGAAAGGAATTATAAAATAAAAACACTAAATTTTTGGGAAAATATCTTGTGTATTTATTTATTTATTTATCAATAAAACATACATTCCTTTTTACACAATATCCTTAACATCAATCCATTCCTTTGTAGGAAAACCCAGCCACTTAACGTACGCACGATTACCACGTCGGCGTATCACTCTCTCAACAAGGTATACATTAGGATGGCGTGTTTTTAGTAGTTCGTGACCATAAAAACCGCCCTGTATTTCATTTCCTTCTGCATCCTCCAGAAAATAGACAACTGGGTTAGTATTCCTTGCACGAACAATCCGAAAGATCTCCGTACTCCAATTGGCCGTGTAACCTTTCTCAAGTAGTCCCTTGTACCTGGAAATCCTTACACGATCACCGACATGAAAACTCCTTGCATTCCTTTTCTCTCGACGTTCACGCCCGCCATAACGATATACACTAAGGAGCAGATCGTTGTTGCTGACGTCACGGGGCTTCATGCGAATCGTCGTATGGTAGGTATTGTTGTATGAATCGATGATTCTAGGTAGCATTTGTAACCACTGATGCGAACCCTGAATCAGGAATTCTCTATGCATGTTCATTTTAATTGTTCTAATCAACCTTTCCACTGCTGCAGCCTTGATGCTACTGAAAGTACTGTAATGATTGATTCCATTCCTAAGCATTAATTGCCTGAAATGGCGATTGTAAAACTCCTTCCCATTATCACTTTGAACGTTCTTAGGAGGTGAATTCAACTCTGATAGGATACCGTGCATAGCTCTTGTCACGCTAATGCCACTTTTATCTTTCAATGCTCGTGCATAAGCCATTTTAGAATAGAAATTAATAGCAATAAGAATATACTTATAATTTCTATTTTCTTTTGCATAAGGTATCATTTCAATAAGATCTATTTGTAGTAGATCATTAAGACCTTTACTTATTATTTTACGGCGTAAGAAGCGCCTTCTTGCCGGCGAGTGTAATTCGCTTGCTATGACACGTTTAATCATGCTATGATTTTCGAGTTTTTTAATTCTGTGATTATTTCCTGAATCTCTGCTGAATGGTTAAAGTTACCCGCATCCCTCGATGCAATGAGTAATCTCAATCTGTCTATTAGAACGTTGGGATCGGTCCAATAGATGTAATCCAGTTTTCGGCCGGGTACGTGCTCCTTCCAGTAGAGAGCCGAGCCCGTGCGACTGGAAACAAGATCTCGAATAATATTGCGATACTTGTAACCGCGGCTTGCTCTTATACGCCCGCTCCTAGCGTATCCCTGCCTGTAAACCTGAGTATTCTGCAATATCTGCGAATAGGCGTCCAGATCCTCTTCGGTATATGATGAATTGAGCGGCGATCGCTTGAAGAGCAATTCGTACAATCCAGGACTTGCATCGTAGCTCTCTTGCCCTATCTGAATACCGTCATCGGTGAAATCGATAGTTTTATTCCCTAGTTTATATTCTCCATCTTCATACCGCACGCCGTAGGTGGCATCCATGTCGCTGGAGCTAGCGGTTCGAACCTTCTTCAGGTACTCTGCAAGTAGATCATCCTCCTCCTCATCCCCATCCTCTTCTGCATCGTTAACGACTGGTTTTGACTTGTCACGATCCCTGTCGGCTATAACCTTCAAGGGCTCGGTTACAGGCTGGAGAACCTCGGACATGACGCGGTGAGTTTCGAACTTGAGACCTTTCAGGGAGCGTAACTTTTCTCGTATTGCCCTACTGTGACGAGCGATTGATTGTTTGAGACTTATACCTTCGGCGTCCATATTGTACTGAATGTATAATTAACCTACTGCAGATATTTTATATGAAATTATAATTTCTATACTTAACATGTGACCATCCTTAGCACGTTCCACTGGTGCTGTGAAAGTGAGTAAATCACCAGTTCGAATAGGGACAGGATACCTTTCAACTAATTTATCGTTTATTGCAAACATTGTGTCATGCGCCGTATGAGGGTGTATTGATGAAAGCATAGAACAAGAAATTACATTCCCATTTCCTGGAGACTTGTAGAATTCGAGACCCGAGGATAACGTATACCTTAACGAGGGACCTCTAAAGGGTCGTGTATGCAGTGAAATGATGAGCTGACCTTTCAGTTGTTGTAACATGCCGTTTACGATATGTCTCGTCTGTATTTTCATGTTGTCAATATCGTTCACTGCACTGGTTAGATTCTTATCCAGTTCCGTCTGTCGCTCGGTTATATCTTTCACGGCCTTTTCCACCGCTGTAGATATAGTTTCGGCAACGGTTGTTATCGTTCTAGTTAAACCGGTTTGCAGTTCATTCTGTTTCTGTATATAGAACCGATTAACATATTTCATGGTTGCAGCATCGTTATCCTGTGCAGGATCGGCTATATCCTTTAATCGTTTCATTCGAAATGATAGATTAGCATCAGACTCTAGAATTGGCATTCTGGCATCTATATACTTTTTATTGATAACATCGTGATCGTCAATGGGATCCAATAGAACTTTCATCCTTATAGCATCCAGAATGACATTGTTATCCGAATCACGTTTAAATGCATATTTTGTTAAGTATTCCATTAGATGTTCATATTGGAGGTCGAGGGATTTTTGTATGTGATTCCTAAGCATAGCTTCAAACTGGCCCATGCGTTGATATGAAGCCTGTTCGCTGAAGATCTGCATTCGACTCTCGACATCACTCGTACACGCGTCCACATAGCTCTTAGTTGATGCGTCATCACTTTCCTCAGGATCGTGAACGTTGCGCAATCGCTTTCCCTTGAATTGATAGTTTCCCGATCCATCTCTACTTATGGTATACCGGTTAATCACGCCCCGGGAGGGTATGACTCTCCGAGATCCGAACCTATCGATACTCATGACTACAATGAAGGATGCGCGTTATTTATTCACTCTGATAAAGATGTCGAAACCGTGACGGTAGCGTCCTTCGTTCAAAGGGAACTCGGGTACTATGACAACGAAAGGTCGCGAGTTCGATCCGTCATTACTCTCCCAAACTTGTTTACACATGTCCTTAAATTCCGTATACGTCATATCTGTGTTTACGTAATCATCATATATATGCTTTAAGTTGAGGTTATCCTGTCTGAAGAGCACGATCATATTTGCATTATCTCTAATTAAATGTTTAGGCACCTTCGCATATGACTGTGCTAAGTATACGGCATCGACATTGCGATGTCTACCCATGCTGTAATATGACGCTATTTTTCCATGCTTCTCATTTATGACATCATCGAATACGAATATGGAGTTTCCTCGGGCTTCGGATGGTTGAACCACCTTCTCGCCATCCTCGAACGTGAAAACTCCAATATCGGGTATGGTTTTTAGCACCTTGAGCAAATACTGGTATTTCGGTTGGTGCAACGATTTTGAATATATGTAGAGATTCTCGAACCTAAGACCATTTTCATGGATGAGCAAGTTCAGTAGAACGTTCGCCTTTCCAGCATTCGAACTACCCAAGAGGAGTGCTCTGACGTTGCACGGGAAGAGCGCGCCGTGTCGTCCTTTGCGTATGTCGTTGTCGAAATCGAGCACCTGTATAGGCAACTTGCACTTTTGCTTCACTACTTCCATATCGCAACTAAACATATAAATCATAACGTTTGCTTTTTTATTTCATAGTAAGCCATGAACTCTGCAGGCGTAAAGAAGGGATCCGGAATCCTTAATTCGCTAATTAATTCTCTTCCGTTTGAGGCTCATTTACCAGGGTACCGATTCTGTGGACCTGGAACGAAACTACATAAGCGTCTGCAGAGAGGGGATTCTCCCAGAAACGCTTTGGACTCAGCCTGCCTCGCTCACGATCTCGCTTACGCCACTCATCAGGACGCAGATTCGCGACGTTTGGCCGATAAGGAACTCGTTGAAAAGGCTTGGAGTCGAGTAAAGTCTGCTGACGCATCTTTCGGCGAGCGACTTGCAGCCCGACTTGTAACAGCCATCATGAAGGGGAAAGTTGCCATGGGCGCTGGAATGCGTAAGCGACGCAAGAGGATCATACCGAGCCCTCGAGGCGGTTTTTTACCTCTGATCCCGCTTTTGGCGGCTTTGGGCGCTGCAGGTAGCCTAGCCGGTGGCGCTGCTCAGATCGCCACGGCTGTGAATAAGAAACGTTCCGCGGAAAGACAGCTTGCAGAGTTGAGTCGTCACAATCAGAGCATGGAGGGTTTAGCTAGGGGTAAAGGCATTCGACGTAAGAAGCGCAAGGGCAAAGGATTGCATCTTCGTGCAAAAAACTCGGGGCGAGGCCTGTATTTATCCCGGAAAAATCCCTAAGTGCTGCAGAGATCGATGCCTATGCACGACGACTGCGCATTCCTCATTTTAGAGGTGTGTACATGATAGACAACTTACCTTCACGTCCTCGACACGTAGAAAGGATTATCGTAAATTTGGATATCTCGCGTAACCCGGGAACACACTGGGTTGCGATACGCAAGGATGGAGATGTTGCATTCTACTTTGATAGCTTCGGTAATCTAAGACCACCGAAACAGATTGAGTCCTACCTCGAGGGTGTTAAACTCATGTACAGCACCAAGAGGTTTCAGAATTTTGGATCTGTGATTTGCGGTCATCTGTGCCTGCAGTTTCTCTTATAAAACGGATTTACCGACTTGAATGTTTGATCAAAATGAGTTACACAATCACCGTGAGCGGTTCGAATGCCAGCTTCTCTAGCTTTCTCAACCCGCCTCTTCATCTGGATCCGAATGGACTTTACGAAATAGCTCTATTGAATTTCGAAACCTTTTATTCCATTCCTAATGTGGATGAGAGCAACAACTTATTCCATTTCGCTCGTAATGACAAGAACGAGAGTATCGAGATTCCTCCTGGAACTTACGAATTAGATGATATCGCGCATTTTCTCAAGGGAGCCCTCGACGTCGAAGACGGGTTTATCTTACGTGCTAATAATAATACCATGAAGTCTGAGATAAAATGCCCATATACTATCGACTTTACTCAAGACAGATCAATTGGCTCTCTTCTCGGATTCAAAGCACAGCGTTTGATTCGAGCGAACGTGATGACTGAGTCTGATGATTTGGTGAACATCTTCAAAGTTAGCATCATACGCATCGAGTGCAGCCTAGCCACGGGATCCTTCATTGACGGTAAACACGGTCATTCTCTGTACGAGTTTTTCCCGTCGGTTCCTCCCGGTTACCACATTTCGCAAGAACCATCTAGCCCTATATATCTACCAATCATCGATACGAATCTCATTGATCATCTCGACATTAGAGTGGTAGATCAGAACGGTGACGTGCTCGACTTCAGGAACGAAACCATAACCGTACGATTACACATACGTCGCAATGGGAATAAATTTTAAGCATCGTTCCTATATTAAGAAGGCTCTTTCGAGATTGGGCTATACTCGATCATTGACAGGGCGTCCGATCACGTCGTCTAATCGAAGGTTCCTCGAGGCTTTGGGATTCAAAGCGCTATAATGGATGTCCTCGATGTAACAGGAGTACCGACCTTTGATGATAAGATTAGTAAAGAGGAGGAGCACGTCTTCCTGCCATACAATACATCGGCTCTTGACGCGAACGATGAAATTAGAATACCGTGTCAAGCAGAAGATTTGTACACTCTTCCTAGTAGAAGTTATCTCTACATAGAGGGCTCTCTCACCAAAACAAGTGGCGGACCCTCCTCCTCAAAGCTGACCAACAATGCCATGGCATTTCTGTTTGACGAAATTCGTCTAGATATGAACGGCATTACTATAGACAGAACCAGGAATCCGGGCATTTCTTCAACGATGCGCAACTATGCATCTCTGAATGCACTGGAATCCGATCGAATGCAGAATGCCGGATGGACCTATCCGGGAGTTGACGTCGACATCGTGAATTCAAAGAATGGTGTCTTCAATGCTGTAGTTCCTCTTTCGATGCTGCTGGGCTTTGCAGACGATCACAAGGAAGTCATTCTCAATAGCAAATTTGAACTGGTTCTCATTAGATCTAAAGATTCTAATAATTGTATATCGGGCAACGAACCAGCTATTATTCAACTAACTAGACTCGAATGGAGGATGCCCGTTCTTCGACTTTCAGATGGAGAGCGAGTCGAAAAACTTAAACTCGTCAAATCCGATAAGCCACTGCACGTAGCCTTTCGAACCTTGGACCTTCACACTCAACCTGCGGTACCGCAAACTAAGGCCTTCACCTGGAACATTGCAACTACAACGAAACTTGAGAAACCTCGCTTCGTCATAGTCGGTGCACAAACCGACAGACTGAATAAGCTTAGTAAGGATTGCTCACTCTTTGATCACTGCAACATCACCAATCTGAAGCTTTATCTCAACAGCGAGTGTTATCCTTATCACGATATGAACTTGGATTTTGGAAACTCTAAATTTGCATCTCTGTATGATCAGTATTCGAAATTTCAATCATCCTATTATGGAAAAGAAAATTACCCACTTTTGAAGAGAAGTGACTTTCTGAATTATGCACCGCTCTTTGTCATCGACTGCTCGCATCAGCCTGAGGAGACCGTGACCGGGGCCGTGAATGTGAGACTGGAAGTTCAAGCCTCATCTAACTTTCCTGCACATACATCATTATATTGCCTGATTATTCATGATAAATTGTTCACCTATAAACCACTAACGCATGTTGTTCAATCTATCATATAAGGATGTAATTTTGTGGAAATAAAAAAGAAAACGAAACTCAAATTTATGTTATCTTTTTATTGATTTTAACATACATTTCCTTAAACCTTTTCCCTGTCACTCCTACTTTTTGCATCGTATGAACACATTGATTTATATATGTCATGTAATTGAAATAAGTTTCTTTCAATATATGGGATTAGTCTCTTAAGTCCTCTTATGGCAATGCTATTTAGATTTATGCTGTTTAAGTTTAAGCACGTATTCACAAACGTTACTTCATTCACTTTATTCATGCACAGTAATATATTGTACGCATATATTATATTCTCACTGTATGACACTTTTGGATGCTTACCATCTTTCAAGTAAGTTTCCAACGCATCCATATTTTGCTTTATTATTAGCCAGTCTTTCTTTGTGATGTATACAAAAGTTTCATCTGTAGCTCTGATATAGAGGGATGGGAGTTCATGGTATAAGCCTATGTTCACACGGTGCCCGGAGTTGATGGGGATGTCGTCTACCATGAACACACTATTCGCCATCACTCTTTGTCACCTCTTCAGGAGCGGGGGCCATGGGTTCGAACATCATTATTATAAAGCTGTCCTTGTCGAAGATCCTCTTCTTCTTGAGCACCCTCGGCTTACAGCTCTTCTTCTCTGCTTTCTTGTCGGACCTGCGAACATGCACGGCTATGAGGATACGAATTATTACACGCTTTTATATTAAGTGTGACGTTTTCTTTTTACTCACTTTTCTTTATCTAGTTCTTTGGACGGGCCGGCTTGTTTCTCGTCACGGATTGGGGGTGTAATGTCTTCACCTTCCAAGCTTCTGTAATTACACAATGAGAGAAATCTTTTTTACCCGTACACAAAACACTATAGCTCACTAATTTCCAGTGCTTTTTCTTTCCACTTACCTGAGATATACCTTGCACTGCATCCCACACTTGCCGTATGAAGTGACTTTGTCATGATGTGCAGGATTCTTGCAGACGGTTTGATGAGTCTTTCCATCACACATTTCCTCGTGATGATCCATCCAGTGTTGCTGCATGCTCTCGTAATCTTGCAGATGTTCCCAGAAGTTGATATCGCTCTCCACTCTACTTGTTTCGCTGCTCATCTTGCTGAGTGTTAGATGACAACTGACAGATGGAAGTGATCGATCGCGCACCCTCCCTGCAGTACATTGGTGCACTGCTACGGATTCATCTGCTCACGGAATCGGTTTGCATTCCTTATTGCGTCGTGTAGGAGGGGAGGATCCATAGAGTGTTTGATTCCTACGGCTCCCGATAATAAAATCAATACTTACTGATTTAAATAACTACACTCGACGCGTTCCTTTTTGCAAATGTCGACAAAGGTGAAGGCGATTGACAATTCAGTCTTACAGCATTCACATATAAATAACATGCATCACCCCTATTGCAGGAGTGCCGGGGGGACGGAGCGGTGTGTGTGTGTGTGTGTGTGTGTGTGTGTGTGTGTGTGTGTGTGTGAATACTGAAATCCATTCACATTTTTTTTTCAGTAATTACATTCATCAGTTAATTACATTTCACATACATACAACAAAATGACACGATTTCCCTTGCAGGCTTGGGAGAGATGCATCGTTGTCGTCGTCGTCAAGCTCCTGGAGGGGGGGTGGCACACGAACGCCAGCACATCAATATATATATTTTTTTTTAAAAAACAGATTTCTACTCGACTTTCAAGGCTCGGATTTCATTAACACGTGACACACGTGTTACTACACAACCAACCCTTCGATATTTTAACATGGGGATTCTAACACAACCAACACACAACCTCTTCGATATTTGGACAGGCGGATTTCGCGTCGAGTTTTAACAAGGGGGTTTCAAAAACAGCTAACGCAGGTGTTTTTGAAACCCCACAAATCAACTACTAGGGTACATAGAGCTTAGAGTTACCAGACATTCATCTTTCAGAATAAGAGAAAACCTCCAACGTTAAGTCATATCGGACGATGAATGAAATGATGTTCAAATGAGTACAGGGTACATAGAGCTTAGAGCTACCAGATATTCATCTTTCAGTATAAGAGGAAACCTCCAACGTTAAGGCATATCGGACGATGAATGAAATGATGTTCAAATGAGTACAGAGTACATAGAGCTTAGAGCTACCAGATATTCATCTTTCAGGATAAGAGAAAACCTCCAACGTTAAGTCATATCGGACGATGAATGAAATGATGTTTAAATGAGTACAGGGTACATAGAGCTTAGAGTTACCAGACATTCATCTTTCAGGATAAGAGGAAACCTCCGACGTTAAGTCATATCGGACGATGAATGAAATGATGTTCAAATGAGTACAGGGTACACAGAGCTTAGAGTTATCGGACATTCATCTTTCAGGATAAGAGAAACGCTCCAACGTTAAGTCATATCGGACGATGAATGAAATGATGTTCAAATGAGTACAGAGTACATAGATCTTAGAGTTACCAGACATTCATCTTTCAGTATAAGAGAAAACCTCCAACGTTAAGTCATATCGGACGATGAATGAAATGATGTTCAAATGAGTACAGGATACATAGAGCTTAGAGTTACCAGACATTCATCTTTCAGGATAAGAGAAAACCTCCAACGTTAAGTCATATCGGACGATGAATGAAATGATGTTCAAATGAGTACAGGGTACATTGAGCTTTGAGTTATCATTCATCTTTCCGGATAAGAGAAAATCTCCAACGTTAAGTCATATCGGACGATGAATGAAATGATGTTCAAATGAGTACAGGCTACATTGAGCTTTGAGTTACCATTCATCTTTCGGCACAAGGGAAGTCCCGGAAACCTTAACCACATAACTCACCCTGACGAAATTCCAATTCAGGAGCTCTTGAACGTGAGGCAGACATCGCTAAGTGTCGATTTTTAAATTCTGTGCCCTTTGTATGTTCAGAAAAGGGGAGGGAGGACCAATAACGACTTTAGATTTAAGTAAAATAGAAGTACTGGGAAAGACAAACAAATAACAAAAAAATATCCGAAATACTTCACTGCATAAAATACGTATAAATTGGTGACACAAGGTTTCCGAGAAAATGTGTCCCTCCCAAACTACCCTTATGTGTAATTATTTTCCGAAATTTTGATTTTCTCAAATGAATGAAGATTTTTATAAAACTATTATACGCTTAAGATATCTTCACAATGAATTAAAAGCATATGTGAATTTTCTATGAATGTCCTAAGAACTCCCCTTCATTCTGGATAAGTTTTGCTTAAATTGATACAGTTTAGGATTCAAGAGAATGACAAAATCTTGCTACATAAAAAATGTAAATTTTGTTAAAATATCTAGCTTATGTCAAATACAATTTCTGTCTTATTCTTTGGATTGGACCTTTGAACGCGCGGAACTTGGCCGTCTAGTGAATGAACTTCCTATCTGTGAGGTCAAGGAAATTCCAGATGGACCGTAGCTCTGTTGTTGTCACGCGCAGAGCGTGCTGAATGGGCGCCGTACAACTTCTACTACTATAAGATAAACACGGAGAATTTATAGGTCATTACTTCCTCTTATCGCCTTTCACCTGCTTTGTTTCTCCATCAAACAATAGCACGCCTGGTCAACAAATACTGACACTCATGTATTACTCCATTTCAAACTGAATTCAGGACGTCTACGATTTCCCTTTGCTTCTGGACTCGTGGTATCGGCGGGATGAAGAACATGTCTGACGAATGAGTACAGTTGTTATGGGAGGTCGCTGGTTTAGAGAGATCAGAGAAGACGGGAATATAGTACAGTACAGTACTGACCATCAAAACATCAGAACATCGTACGTAACACGACGTATTACCTGTCTGACGAATGAGTACAGTTGTTATGGGAGGTCGCTGGTTTAGAGAGATCAGAGAAGCCGGGAATATAGTACAGTACAGTACTGACCATCAAAACATCAGAACATCGTACGTAACACGACATATTACCTGTCTGACGAATGAGTACAGTTGTTATGGGAGGTCGCTGGTTTAGAGAGATCAGAGAAGACGGGAATATAGTACAGTACAGTACTGACCATCAAAACATCAGAACATCGTACGTAACACGACATATTACCTGTCTGACGAATGAGTACAGTTGTTATGGGAGGTCGCCGGTTTAGAGAGATCAGAGAAGGCGGGAATATAGTACAGTACAGCACTGACCATCAAAACATCAGAACATCGTACGTAACACGACATATTACCTGTCTGACGAATGAGTACAGTTGTTATGGGAGGTCACTGGTTTAGAGAGATCAGAGAAGACGGGAATATAGTACAATACAGTCTGACCATCAAAACATCAGAACATCGTACGTAACATGGCGTATTACCTGTCTGACGAATGAGTACAGTTGTTATGGGAGGTCGCTGGTTTAGAGAGATCAGAGAAGACGGGAATATATTACAGTACAGTCTGGCCATCAAAACATCAGAACATCGTACGTAACATGACGTATTACCTGTCTGACGAATGAGTACAGTTGTTATGGGAGGTCGCTGGTTTAGAGAGATCAGAGAAGACGGGAATATAGTACAGTACAGTCTGACCATCAAAACATCAGAACATCGTACGTAACACGACGTATTACCTGTCTGACGAATGAGTACAGTTGTTATGGGAGGTCGCTGGTTTAGAGAGATCAGAGAAGACGGGAATATAGTACAGTACAGTCTGACCATCAAAACATCAGAACATCGTACGTAACACGACGTATTACCTCTCTGACGAATGAGTACAGTTGTTATGGGAGGTCGCTGGTTTAGAGAGATCAGAGAAGACGGGAATATAGTACAGTACAGGCTGACCATCAGAACATCGTACGTAACACGACGTATTACCTCTCTGACGAATGAGTACAGTTGTTATGGGAGGTCGCTGGTTTAGAGAGATCAGAGAAGACGGGAATATATTACAGTACAGTACTGACCATCAAAACATCAGAACATCGTACGTAACACGACGTTAATTGTCGATATACCATGTCTTTAAGTGTTCTCCATAATGTGTCCTTTCACCTTGAAAAGGGATTTTTTTCTTTAACAACATTTCTAAGTTTACGTACCGTATGAATTTCTGTTCTCTGTTCGTGAAACTCGACCAAAGTTCTGTACACAACACAGATGGAGTTGGAATCTCTTTGGATTGCGGGCGATGTTGAAAGCTTTTCACTTGTATACTTTGAATGTTGAACCTCTTTCACTATGTTATGTACAGTTCGTTGCTGTAGCATTATTTAACGTAATAATTAGATCTTTAGTGTGTCTTCTTTACAACACTGTAACACACTGAATGTTAATTTCCTGCTTTGAGTGCTTAAGACGGTGTATACATTTTGAGTTAATTGGAACCCGTCCACCTGAAACTCAGTTCACTGTAAGAGACGATTTTCTTGAGCACTTCAGAATTCTCATATCGAATGTCCCAGAGTTCTGCATTTCATGATGGGAAATCACAAAGTGCAGAATCAGGGTTATAAGGTGGATGCGGTACACAGATAATGTTGAATTTAGTCAAAAACTGCATGATGAAGTTCTGGTCGTTTCCTTGCAAGATACTTCCTCAGTTTACAAAATAGAGCATTACTGCCAACCTATCGATACGAGAGTGTTGTTACCTGAGATCATATGTGTAAAACAAACATTCATGGCACAGACAGAAATATCAAGAATATTCCAGACATGGCAAAAATAAAATAAGCACATATTTACTATGTACTGATTGCCCAGGACAAAAAGGCAAGCTAGAGGAATGTGCAACTTAATCACTTTTGCTGTATGCACACCTTCCGAGTATCAGAAGGAAGGAAGGCTCGTTTAAAATACGCAAGTGTTGTCACATACCTCACCTATATATACTTATCGCTGGAACAAACGTTAGATCTGGCAGTATGGTTGACTCATATGTACTCTCAGTACTCATTTCCTAGTAAACAGATCCGCTACCGAAGCAGATAAACAGTTCCAGCTCCTCTGCCCTTCATACTCCTCTAGCTTTCTTTTCGTGGGCATACAGTACACTCCTGCGCAATCGCATATTGGGTTAGAGAGTTTTGCTTTGGTTCCCTGCCAGGAATGCGCCCGGGTTCGATCACACCACCCCTGGGGGTTGTGGATTTTAAGTCCCGAGTATAGGGCCGGTGCCCACTCAGCATCGTGAGAAATGTGAGCAGCTATACGCTAAGTGGCTTGTCCTGGTCTTTCCGGCTATGGGTGACGTGATGCTGTCCACGTCTCCTCCCCGTATAGGTTGGATGATCGCCCGACGTAAACCGGCAGTCGGGTTGGCAGGCTGTGGCCAGCTTGCGGGCTGTTGCGCTTGCATTTCTGCGGTGACCGCAGCATTGGGAGTTCTTCCCAGACGGAGTATGTATAGGAAATAAAAGTGGTGGTATTTTTGTTTACATTTCAAATGGTTCTACATTATTTAATATAAATACAAGGGGCGTCCAGAAAGTAAGTTATGTTTCAATTTATCTCCGCTGCAGCGCTGCGATCGCAGTTCCGCACATGCGTGGTACATCTCTGTATCAAGGAGAAGAAATGTGTGCCATTGTGAGATCGCTGTCAGTCACGTACGCTTTGTTGTGCTTGTTTACAATGTCGGTGTTAATTGAAAATGCCGCCGCTTGTGAAATCAGATCTGTGATTCGTTTTCTGAATACTAGGAAAGTGAAACCAATTGAAATTTAACAGAAAATTTGCGATGTTTGCGGTCAAAATGCGATGAGTGATACAATGGTGAGAAGATGAGTCCGATAGTTTAATGAAGGACGTAGTGAGGTGAACGATGAAGAACGAAGTGGGTGTCCATCTTTGGTTACAGAAGAACTGGTTCACGCGATTGATGACTAGATCCAGGAAAACAGCAAGTTTACAATTAGTGCCCTCGATATGGAATTTCCCCAAATCTCACGATCACTAGTTTATGAAATTGTTATCAAAAAACTGAAATTTCGTAAACTTTGCTCACGTTGGGTGCCAAAGATTCTTACTGGGCAACTCAAAACAAAATGGATGGGTAGTGCCCTTAAGTTTTTGACCCGTTATGATGAAGGCGGCGAAGAATTTCTGACACAGTCACAGGAGATGAAACTTGGGATTTCTTACGACATCCCTGAAAGTAAGTGCCAATCAATGGAATGGAGGCACACCTCATCCCCAGCAAAGGTTAAGCCGAAACAAATCTTGACACCTCGAAAAATGATGTGCACGGTGTTCTGGGACAGGAAAGTCATTTGTTACCGCGTGGTCAAACAATGAAAGCAGATGTTTATTGCGAGACACTTAGGAAATTGCGCCGCGCCATACAGAATAAGCGCCGAGAAATGCTGTCAAAAGTTGTGTTTCTTCACGACAACGCACGACCACACACTGCAAATGCGACTACAAACATCCTACAGGGATATGGCTGGGACGTGTTTCACCACCCCGTACAGCCCTGACCTCGCTCCTAGCGACTTTCATCTCTTTTTGCATCTCAAATCTTTCCTTGGCGGTGAACACTTCAACAATGACGAAGAGCTGAAAGAAAATGTTTCCAACTGAAGACACAGGCGGCAAACTTCTATGAAGAAGGTATATAAAAACTTGTGCCTCGCTATGAGAAATGCCTGCAAAATTTCGGCAGTTATGTGGAAAATTAGTATAAGAGTTGTAGAATTTTGTGCAATCAATACATTTTTCTGTATCTGTACACAATTTAATTTTATTACCAAACAGAACTTACTTTCTGGACGTACCTCGTACATCACGTTTCTGGAACCGAACTGTTAACTCTTTCTATTTTACAACAATTTTGTTGAAAACTGACAAGATAATACCAGTAACAAATAGATCACGTATGTAGCTCTAAGTCTTCCAATCGTCAGAACTAATCAACATATTCTTTCGCCATAATTCTCAATGAGAAATTTTTGTTTGAAAATAAATAAATCTACTGGCTAATATTTTTGACTTTTAAATAATTACAATTGTATAGAAGAAAAGTTATAATGTTAAATAAAATTTCAGTAATCTATAAATTGTCAGGTTTATTTTAGAGAGAGAAAAAAGAACTTTCTTAACTTATTAAGGGCTATCATTAATGCCCAAATTTAAACCATGGTTCCATTTACAATTCTGAACTGCACCCATTCAACCCGGCTTGGGGCTCCCTTGGTTGCCGCTTCCTACTCTCTCCCTTACGCTCAAATTTTCTCCACAAGTTGCAGGTTTATGTATGTATGTCTTTGTAGCGGTACAACGAGCAATTTGACTAGAAATTCGACCTGGGAGCATGAAAACAGAAGCCACACACAAAGAGTGTTGGAATGGAAATTCCTTGTTGGTATTAAAAACATGGGTGTTGTGAAACAGCATTGCATAACACACAAGAGTTCACTGCTTGCTGATGTGGACATACTTGGGGCATTGCTTCGAAAATAGACACAAACCGACTCATTAGTAATTTAACTTCTCCAGCAAGTCGCTTTCGCAGGGAGATTAACTGTCAACGTAACAAAAATACGTTCAACGTGTGCTTTATAGTATAGAAGTTAGATAAAAACACAGTATAACATAACAATCAGATTGTAAAATCATTTTAGACAGAACTACAGCTACAACTATCAACACAAGTCAAAGATAAACTGTCACCAACTTTGGTTTTAAGTACAATCATGTCCGAGGGAGATAGCTCGGGCGGTTTCGTCTGTGGCTCCCATTCGGGTGGTCCGGTTCGATTTCCGTGACTGACCTACCTGATCCCCGGTCGCTAGACGAATTCTGGGTAGGTTAATTACATCTCCAGTATTTCCTGTATCTCCATTTCATCTCCATTATCATTTCATATCATCTCTCATCTGGTGGTCTCTTTCAGGGTAGAAAGCATCGTGGGTGCATGGCGGGATGATACGCTCTGAGATAAACTACTTCTTCCTCGGCCGGTTACCGATCTCCGCACCTGCTGCTGGAGACCATTTCGGGACCACCTGCCAGGGACCTTTGAGGCTCGACTGCTGGCCTCGCTGCCGTCCCGCAGGAGGGGAGCTTGTCCGTTATCCTGGCCTGTCGGCGGAAGTCTCTAAGTAAACTGTAGGAACGCTGCCCTTTGCACTGTCGTTGCTCCTTGGGACGGTCGCCCTCTTGTTTCCTCTCACCTCATCCTTCCTCCCGGGAGTGCCCCACCTAGGGACATTGGCACAATGGACCAAGAATCCCTTCCGTTGTACAAACTAATCCTATGTGAAATAATTTGTCAGTGTTTCTCTGTATATTTCATAATTTAACTTGATTTGATTTAACATTTCATTACGTATTTTTACATTATTAATTCTTTATGTAGGTCGCTCACATTATCTCTTAGTAATTCAACTTTTCATACAGGAGAAATGGTTGAATTCAAGTTCCCCAGATTTGAACATAGCCGACATTATACTAAAGTGAAGTACTGCCAATCTTACAACTGGTATTATTATTATTATTATTATTATTATTATTAATTATTAATTATTATTATTATTATTATTATTATTATTATTATTATTATTATTATTATTATTATTATTATTATTATTATTATTATTATTATTATTATTATTATTATTATTATTTTCAAAGCACCCGGTTATATTCTATAGAAATATGACACCCGGCCCATTTTAACAGCCGTGAAACAATAGATGATATAACGACTCATAAAATTTATACGAGTAAAAGTTACGTAATAAAAAATCAATATTAGAAATTTACTAGAAATATCTGGTATAAAGAAAGAATATTTACATATCCCAATTTATTAGTGATGCCTATATAGCACCAGTATAACTATTGCTTATACTTTGAAAAAAAGGCTACACCCAATTTCTGCACTACATGGAACACAAGTTGGTGCATGCCACTCAGACTTATAGGAAATTAGACTGACGTGCTTACTTTGTGTATTTGTAAAAAAGTGAAAGCTATTGTAAGTTAGTTAGCATTCCTCTAACAATTCTAGTAACAAAATAAAGTAGTATAACTGCAGAAACACACACGAGTTTCACTTTTGATGGTGTTAACCCTCATGTCTTCTTATTGTTGCGAATTTTCAAATACCTGCATATGATTTATCCAAGTGGTAAATCCGTCTGTATTCTTTTCATAAATACAAAGAAATGCGACATGAACGTTTAACAAGATGTAGTTTTCGTAAGTACAGTTTATGACAGAGTGAATAGAAAACGTCATGCGAACGCAACACAATATATTTTCATTTGCAGTCCTTCCCGTGGTGCTTTCTGACGAGAGAAATGGATACACAGTGCTGCGGTACAGGTAGAAAACCTTGCTACGTGGAGTGAAAGTTGGTGGTCCGAGCAGATGCTGAGCCTTGGTCCACACACACATACCCTACTTCTCCTGCAAGGTGCACGCGTATTTTGTGTTTTCTTCAGCTAACGGAACTTAGCATGCGCTTCGCAAAATGTCTGTCCTCAGATCGCAACGTACCAAAGCCATTCCTGCTGCAACTTTCTTGTTTTTTTATGTTATTGGGTTCGGGGTCACAAGAACACTTCGAAAATTGTCTTTAATAATCTTGATGGTGTGATTTTTGGAGAAGCGTACTCGAATCTCAACAAGGTATAACATTATTAACATAAAAAATCGTAAATAGTTCATATATAGTGTTTTTCAAAACATACACGCTTCGAAACCAACCCGTTCTAGTCGCCAGAGCCTTGGGGTTGGTTTCACGAGGCTTGTGAGGCAAAATTTTGGATAGTGCATATAAAAAGTATATTTACGTAAGATTAAATGTATTTCTGTGTTAACTTACAAAATTCGATTCTATCTGTCTGCTTCTACTGCCGAAGCATTCCTGGTTGTTGCTATTAAGAAACCGCAGGAAGTAATTCGTAAGTAATATTAACAAATAAAAAGGAATAAAAAGCAAGTAACATGTCAAAATAAGATATTCAATGTCTGCAATAACATACTTCATGCGCATTCATGCATTAAAATAGGCAGAACATATAGATCAAGTTATCAGTGCTTAATGCAAGACATTCAACTTAAATTAGTGTTAAACTGATAAATTAATAAATTATACACATTTAACTGTAATTAATTGTTCACAATTTCGTCAGTTAGAATCTTAGGTATTTTACATCACCACTGTTTGTTTATGTAACCCAGCAACTCTTCCAATGGCGGAAGAGTTTTAATCACGAGAGATTTTGACGAAGAAGCTCTAGGTTACTTAGTAGATTTACATCATCACATTTAGTTTCAGAGATATCAGGCTTTGGATTCTTAAAGGAACCACGGCGTTTGGTACAGAATGCCATAGAGTACAAAATAGTTGTTACCACATAGAAAATACGTGTAGATCAAGAGACAGAAGTCACAGATATTGCATTCCAAGGAATATACAATTACGTGGATGGCCGTGATATAGCAACTGTGGAAACAAAAAAACAGCAAAACAAACACAATCGAATCTGCATATTTGAACCAGAACATTTCAATAGCTAATTTTTTTTTTTATATTTTTCCTATGATGTTATAGTGAATTTATTACAAATAAATATGTCTATGAATATCGGAAACTAGTCAAGTGATATTTTAGACAATTTATTTTTTTCGATTCTTGGCATTAATGAATCTTCATATTGACCGATTTCGTTCCTACATCGTTATGTATGATGTTGGGTTTTTTTCTTTATTACGAGTAAACTGTATATGCTTTATGTCGCTAAATAACTACCGATCAAAGAGAATTATACATTCATCTACTGCTATAATCCTATTAAAATATTACTCGTCCATTTTGATGACTGCTTCGCCGCAAAAAGATATATGTTAGCAATATACTACGGTCTGATTGACTTTCCACTGTTCAGTCGAAGTGGAAAAATGGGAGAGCTGCGTTGCCATGTTGTGTTCGAACACATGTCAACAGTGCCCCGAAGAACAAACATCTCGCAGGAATTTAGCATGTAATACTGTTAATCTCTCTGCTGAACAACAAACATTAAGTGCAAAAGCGCACAATGCTGCTCCATCTCGGTCAGGGAGGATAAAGTGGATAAGGTCTTCCCTTATCCTGAAAGATGAATGTCTGGTAGCTCTCAGCTCTATGTATCCTGTACTCATTTGAACATCATTTCATTCATCGTCCGATATGACAACGTTGGAGGTTTTCTCTTATCCTGAAAGATGAATGTCCGGTAAGTCTAAGCTCAATGTACCATGTACTCATTTAAAACATCATTTAATTAATCGTCCTATATGACTTAACGTTGGAGGTTTTCTCTTATCCTGAAAGATGAATGTCTGTTAACTCTAAGCTCTATGTATCCTGTACTCATTTGAACATCATTTCATTCATCGTCCGTATGACAACGTTGGAGGTTTTCTCTTATCCTGAAAGATGAATGTCCGGTAAGTCTAAGCTCAATGTACATTGTACTCATTTAAAACATCATTTAATTAATCGTCCTATATGACTTAACGTTGGAGGTTTTCTCTTATCCTGAAAGATGAATGTCTGGTAACTCTAAGCTCTATGTATCCTGTACTCATTTGAACATCATTTCATTCATCGTCCGATATGACTTAACGTTGGAGGTTTTCTCTTATCCTGAAAGATGAATGTCCGGTAAGTCTAAGCTCAATGTACCATGTACTCATTTGAACATCATTTCATTCATCGTCCGATATGACTTAACGTTGGAGGTTTTCTCTTATCCTGAAAGATGAATGTCCGGTAAGTCTAAGCTCAATGTACCATGTACTCATTTGAACATCATTTCATTCATCGTCCGATATGACTTAACGTTGGAGGTTTTCTCTTATCCTGAAAGATGAATGTCCGGTAAGTCTAAGCTCTATGTATCCTGTACTCATTTGAACATTTCATTCATCGTCCGATATGACTTAACGTTGGAGGTTTTCTCTTATCCTGAAAGATGAATGTCCGGTAAGTCTAAGCTCTATGTATCCTGTACTCATTTGAACATCATTTCATTCATCGTCCGATATGACTTAACGTTGGAGGTTTTCTCTTATCCTGAAAGATGAATGTCTGGTAACTCTAAGCTCTATGTATCCTGTACTCATTTGAACATCATTTCATTCATCGTCCGATATGACTTAACGTTGGAGGTTTTCTCTTATCCTGAAAGATGAATGTCCGGTAAGTCTAAGCTCAATGTACCATGTACTCATTTAAAACATCATTTAATTAATCGTCCGATATGACTTAACGTTGGAGGTTTTCTCTTATACTGAAAGATGAATGCCTGGTAGCTCTAAGATCTATGTACCCTGTACTCATTTGAACATTATTTCATTCATCGTCCGATATGACCTAACGTGAAGACGTAAATATATTAAAAAGCAAAGACCATACAGTGTTGGATTGCAGTTTTACGGTAAAATTATACATTGCTAAGCAGTCGTCTACAGAGCCGTAGAGGTGTGAATTACGTATATGTTCCACAGATACCTCAACGTAAAGCCAGGAAGTTACAAAAGTGCAAACTCACTCACTACCTTCCCAAATCCATTCCATTATGTAACTCGCGGACCGGTTTGTAAACCGATTCTAAAAGAACACCAGGGCACTGTCTAAGATGGTCATCAACCTCTTCCACTGCAGAACAATGGAACACTTGGCAACGATCGCTTAGGACGACACAGTCCTCTATTGAGCCTTTTGTAATGGCAAGGTCACGTACTTGTATCATACGAAGTATCTCGTTTTAAAATGTCGGATGTGACTTTCTCGCACAAACTATTCTTAAAAGTTCTGTCTACTCCAGTAAATCGAAGTTTGTAGAACGGTAATCTCCTTACAGGAAAAATGGGAATAGAAAATATAATAGGCTTAAGCGACTGTCAAATATTTTAAGAATTGGCCGCTATGTGAGGAAATTGATGGAGGGCACTCCATCTGAGAAAAATATACGTACAATATAGTACAGTAACAAGAATATCTCGAAAATAATTATCTCCACAAAAAGTAAATAGGAAAATAAAACATTTGATACAAAGTGTGTTTTAAGAAGGTTACATTTGCTGTGTAGTAATACCTTGTAGTCTTGCAGTTTAACAGTTATACAAAAGAAATCCTCAATGAAGACTTCCGAGGACATACACAGAAAATTCACGATATAGATTTCATTTGTCATGAAAATATTTTAAACCCATAGTTTAGATAAATATAAAATAAATAAATATGATAGAAGCATTTTGGAAAAATTCAAACTTTTAAAAGTATTTCATGTAATGGTCAGTTCGGGATGGGAGATGTTCTTAAAAATCCGTAGGATGGTGCTAAACTCAAATATTAAATTTTGTATTTATAGGACTTTTCGTTGTAGAGTTATGACCTTTACTATTTCTTTGTACAAATGTTTACTAAGCCATCTGTGGCCCTCAAGACTTTTTCTTGTGCAATACAAACACGTGGAGGAAAAAGCAAAATGTACAATTATTGCTGTTAAAATTACTTTTGTTCACATTTATTTGAATAATGAATTATCCTGATAACAGTCATAGTTCTGTAAAACGAATGTTACTTCTTTTATGAGAAATCAACTGGCATATTATTTCTACTTTAATGTTAATCTAAACTATTAAAAGTATACATGTGTGCATATTTTTGCAGATATTAAAAATAAAACTGATAAACAACGATATGCATTACAAATCGATTATTAAATAATGATAAATTGAATAGGTTATAAAAGTCCAGTGATAACATAAATTTTATTTCATTTATATGTATCAAAGTTATATTAAATCTACATATTATACAAACTCTGTAACCGCAGGGAAACATTTCAACATTTGCTTCTTTCCAGTTTCTGTACCTTAATTTACCACCCAAAAATTATATTGCAACAACTTTTACTCTTTCCTGAGTATAAAAACAAACCTTTTAAAAAAACGTTCTTGGGTGTGCAGAAACTAAAAAACAGAAACATAAAGTAATGGAAAAAATTAAAAAGTAATGTGAATGTAACATATATTTCTTTTCTATTTTAAATGACACAAACCTCAGAAGAAACAGTTATGTAATACATTTGGTTATACTCGTGGATGCAAAGGGAATTGCGATGGTCAAATGTTAAACAACTGAACGCTATATGCTGGTCTTAAAATTCCATACTTTTTCCGTACAAATGCAAGAAACAACTGAATGCCCATAGGACTTGAAAAGAATGACAAAAATTCAATATTTAGAACAATTTATAGCAATCTTTGCTGCTTATTTGCTAAGATTACCTATATATTTTGAAAGGAAACCAACAAAAGACATGCGAGATTTGCAATGTGTATGTCTGAATAACATTCACAGGTGCGAACACTGTCCTACGAAGATCATGCGATAGTATAAACAAAGTATTATATTATTTTGAGATATAACGTAAATTAGTTCGCTTTAGAAGGCTCCCAAACTAACATTTAAATTGCTCTCGATTTCAAAACGTACTATCAATAGAAGAAACTAAAACACTGTAAGAAAACAAAATTAAGTACTAAGCCTTTTGAAGGAAGCTGGCAAATATATATATCAAATCAGTTGCTGAGGTTTTCACACATAATAATTATTCTAAAGCACCCGAGAATTATCCAGAATATGAAATTCTCAAATGGTGTTTATATGACAGTACACTAATCGATTATTTTCCTACATTACATGGTAAGGAACTACATCAGCTAGCTTTGGTACACAATAAATTTAAAGTATACAATTATCAAGTTTTTTCTCATGTGATAATTTCACAAATACTGTGAAATTTGCTGTTGCCAGCTTTTAATTACAACTACACGACATAAGAAGATTTGCGATTTAAGTATCGTCTTCCTCTTCCGAAGCTTCGTGATTGGTCCATTTTAATGTATTGAGTGATTTGCCTGTGAGTTGTCTAAACTTAAAATATAGTTCAAACGTCATCGGTTAAGAAGTAACAGAAAAT
The DNA here is from genome assembly GCA_030765055.1 of Mantis religiosa. Taxonomy (NCBI): domain Eukaryota; kingdom Metazoa; phylum Arthropoda; class Insecta; order Mantodea; family Mantidae; genus Mantis; species Mantis religiosa. The sequence goes on along the minus strand of JAUKNK010000649.1, from coordinate 468,536 downwards.
ATTACTCATTACAATAGCTTATTTAGTAACTCTTCCTTTTTAAATAAGCTTCCATTTGAAGTACAGAAAAACTATTCTGCAGCTGCGTTCACCATAGAAATGACAAAAGACAAAACCAAGGTTGAGGAGAAACGCAACAACTATTGGGTTAAGATAATTGAGATCTGTCGGATCTGTCATTGCAGTCAGCTGAACCAGTAACTTACAGGCCGTCCATGTTTTAATGAATCATTTAATTCAACTACATATATAAATCACAAGCAAATACTGCACCAAAGGACGGCCTTTGTCAACTTGTCATCCTAGTACCAAGGTTAAACTCATCTTTCTCTCTCTTACCTTGAGAAAACCAGCAGCGCTGCCTCTTCCCGTGGATGTCAGAAATTTCGAGCACAGCACGTTCGACCAAGAGACAAAACACGTCATTTAACACAAACACAATACATATATACTGTTTTATATCGTACAGGTATGCGGACGGCAATTTACCGCCAGTAGGCAAGTAACAACGTAACTTTACATAGAGTAACCAAAGAGAGACAAAAGAAGAAAACAAAAAAGTAATGAACATCTGAACATCAAACGCAGAAAAGAAGAAGAAAAAAAAAAAAAAAAAAAAAGACGGAACAATCGCGCATTATTTAACCACTTACTAAACATGATTTCAAATTACACAATATGCAAGTAAACGACCAATATCCCATATTGTTAACTATTTTTACTTCAACTACAACTTACCGAGATAATAAAGAGGAAGTACTGCACACCCCTAAAACTCGATATCGAGATTTTACCAAGGAAGAAGAAGAAGAAGAAGAAGAAGAAGAAGAAGAAGAAGAAGAAGAAGAAGAAGAAGAAGAAGAAGAAGAAGAAGAAGAAGAAGAAGAAGAAGAAGAAGAAGAAGAAGAAGAAGAAGAAGAAGAAGGAGGAGGAGGAGGAGGAGGAGGAGGAGGAGGAGGAGGAGGAGGAGGAGGAGGAGGAGGAGGAGGAGGAGGAGGAGGAGGAGGAGGAGGAGGAGGAGGAGGAGGAGGGGGAATTTATAGAAAAAGATCCGACTGTACGAACGTACTAATAAAAGTACAAATGCCAGATAAATACAGTTGGTACTTAAGTTACGACATTGTCCAAGGATCTGACACAAAGACTACCTTTATATGGCCAGATTTTGTGTCCTGTGGTACAAAAGGTCTTATCTCAAATTTAACGAAAATAACATGTTAAGTACACTTCGTACGGATAGAAATTTTTAATAATTTTGTGTAACTGATGAGCCATAGAGATACCCAAAAAATGTAGGTCCCATCACATTTTCTTTTAAACATTCCTTTTAATGGAAATTAATTGTTCTTTCACACTAGCGTGTGTAGGACGCACTATGAAAGGGTAGAGCCAGAATGAAAAATTCAATGCCATAGCCGGGATTTGAACCACGGATCTTCTGGTTTCCGTCCAGCCGCAGTTGGAGAATTTAATGCCATGTTGGCACGATGGCCATAGTAGCTCATACTATGGCCAACGTGCCAACATGGCATTAAATTCTCCAACTGACTCGTTTCACCCGGTAAACCACTAGTTCTCATGAACACATGAGACAACTACCTTAATGGCGACTTACTAATTTTTCATTCTGGCTCTACCCTTTCATAGTGCGTCCTACACACGGCTAGTGTGAAAGCACAATTAATTTCCATTAATTGCACCTAATAGTGGTTCGAACTATAAAGCCCGGGCCTTAAAGTACTTACAGCATAGTAAGTCGCCATTAGTCTTGAACCCGTAGGAACAAGACCCGGGCCTCTTTCAACCAGGGAGTTATCCGAGCTGTCCCAAAGGGCGCTCGGCGTCCTCCGTGGGGCTTTGCATAGGACAAGACCTGGGTAACAAACAAGGCCCCCCATCACAAGACGGGATGGAAGTGGATACGCCACTTACGCGCGTCAACACCAAAGGTGAAGACTACCGATATGACCTCGGTGGGGTCGCCTGGTGATCTAGCACACCTTCTACCAGCTTTGCAGGCTAGTACCCGGGAGAATTAATGGCTTCCCTCAACCCCGTCCTCAGACGTACCCGATTCGCACGGGTATCGGGAACCACTGCCCCCTCGAGACCATCCCAATCAGAACAACTCCCGAAGGAGGGGCTCAGATGTTCGGCCCGAGGTTCCTCTAGTAACGTCAGAGGTACCACGAGTGCTAAGGGTCCGCAGCGCCCGCACCACGGCAGCAGAAGGAACATAAAGCTGCAAAACGATACAGTTACACAGAATAGATATGTCCTAAATATCATAATAAACTGTATACGGTTTTGCGGCTCATTTGAGCTGGCTTTGAGATATATCATGATGAATCTGATATATCATAAAACCCTGTTATCTTTCGAGGTCTAATAGATTTCAGCGCTGATCTCGATAGCGTCCTGAAGGGCCACCTGGAAAAAACAACTGTTTTTAAGGGCACTTCAAAAACTATACAAAACGAAATTCTTCAGTGTATATTAGAGGTATGCCAAGAGGAAATAATGAAGGAGACTAAGGATGCAGAATTCCTTGCTGTCATAGTAGATGAAACCACTGATGTTTCCTGTGTATCAGATGGTTATTATCCACAGATATCTTTCGAATGACAAACCCATAGAACGATTTTGGAGTATTGTTCGACCTGCTGGTCATGATGAAGACTCTCTTGCCACAGTTACTAAATCTGAACTTGATCTGCAACTGTCAGGATGCCCGAATAAAGTTATAGCACAGACCTATGATGGTGCATCCGTCATGGGAGATAGGAAGCACGGTGTTCAGGCAATTGTGGAAGTGAAGTATCCTTGTGCCTCTTGTATACACTGCCATGCACATAAACTTACTTGAATAATGTTGAATGCAGCTTCAGTAAACACCTGTGTGAGGATATTTTTTGCCAATTTACAAGGAATATGCACATTTTTTTTTTCAAATTCTCCTCAAAGAACAGCTGTGCTTGATGAAGTTGTGCAGAAATGATTGCCACGTTCTGTTCCGACACGATGGAATTTTCATTCACGGACCGTCAATACCATTTTCGAACACAGGGAGAATTTAATTAAATGCATGGAGGTCATTCAGAAGAGAGCTCTGTTAAACAACACAACACTTGTTCAGGCGTCTGGGTTTATGGCCACTTTGAAAGATGATAATTTTGTATTATGGCTGTCTTTCTTCCACAAGATCATGCTCCATGTTGACATTTTATGCAATCAGCTGCAGAAACGAGACTGCAATGCAATATTTGCCCTCGCCCAGCTAAACGCATTTGAAAGGGAAGTGCAAAAAGTAAGAAATAGCGTGGATATTGAGGAACACGAAGAAACTGCAATTAGGAGGAGAAGAATAGAAGATCATAATGTGAAAAGAAGAGAAGCTCTTGAAGTATGTGACATTATTCTTAGAGAAGCAAAGGACAGATTTAGCTTCACGGGGCATCTGGTAGCCTTGACTTTATTTCATCAAGAAAATTTCTCCGACCATGATAAGACATTTCCAGAGGATTCCCTTAGAGAAACAATATGGTTCTATCCTTTTATCATTGGAACAAAAATTCGTAAAGAACTGACTGTAATTTACAGTCCAGAAGAATTTCGTATAATGTCCGGCGCTTTGTGCTTGATGGACTTCATTAAGGAAAACAATTTATGTGCTACATTCAGCGAATGTGTTAAACTCCTCCGAGTACTGTTGACTATGCCAATGTCTACCGCTGAAGCAGAACGCTGTTTCTCAACTTTAAAAAGAGTAAAAACTTTCCATATTAACACAATGTCACAGGACAGATTGTCAGCATTAGCAATGCTTTCAATTGAGAGGGAGTTGGTTATGAAGATCAGCGACTTCAACGCAAAAGTTACCGATAGATTCGCTAGGTCTAAGGAGAGGAGAGCAGAGTTTCTGTACAAATAGGTGAGTCACTACTACTCTGTATTTTATTTTTCATTTGTGCACAACCAATAATTTAGTCCACCAGCCGCCAATGTGCTACTGCTTTTAATAGCTAGAGCTTCAAGTTAACTGACTGCAGTGAGTTATTCTGTTCATAAACACACATATGGATCATTTTCTAAAAATACTTCTTTAATATTTACATGGGAAGTCCTAAATTATCAAATTTTTGCAATACCTTCTCACATATGTACAAGTAAACATTCTGTATGCATGGAATTTCATGACTCAAAATGAGGTTTTGTATAAATAATTAACGTGATATTTTGAGGTTATGAGTTCTTAAGTCACCAGTTGTTTGCTTCTTGCAGTGTTCATCACTCGTGTTTTAAAGATTTTATTGCTGCAGTCTTACCCATACACTGCAATCATTTCTGCAAATGTTCATCTAATTAACAAGAAGTACATACAAAAATAAGAACACTTTGTTAAACCACGTATTTGTGGCGAAATCTCTATATCAAATTCTTGGATGGTATGTAATTTTTTTCCTTCTTACTATACATAGTAGAGAAGATAATAAATACCAACACATCTCCAATCACAATACCTTGCTTTATCAGAAAAATATTTTGCACTCTGGCATTAAGCTACATGTATATTAACAGATTACATCATGACAACAAAATTATGTCTAATGGCACATCTAAGTACCCACTCTTCATAAGTTCATCAAATTACCTTAAAATATTTAAATAAAATATTCTTTTAACATTTTAATACACCACATTTTTAAAACTAAGATGTATAATGTCCACTAGTCCTTTACAGATTGTACTGAAAATCTGTGATCAAGGATTTTTAAAACCTTGAAGATACTTGTGAGGTTAGGAACAAAATGTAGGACATATTAAATATATAATTGATGCATAAATTGTATTGCGTTACAAATGATATGAACTGCTGTGTGAGCTTTCTGCTACTTGCTACCTTGTTGTCTGTTACATGCAGCCTATGTTTTTTGTTTTGTATCTCTCAAGTATTCTCACAATTAGTAAACATTCACAGGACAATCTGTATAGTCTGCTTTAAAACCAAGGTACATTAAAATGCAGTGGAAAATCAAACTTTAAAACATTTTAATCAAAACTTTTAAAGGTCATTTTCTAAAAAATATAAAACAAGTGCATCCTACACATGCCCAGTGTAAAAGAACAATCAATTTCCATTAATTGACCTAATAGTGGTTCAAACTATAAAGTCCAGGCCTTAAAGTACTTGCACGTCGTAAGTCGCCATTAAGGTAGTTGTCTCATGTGTTTATGAGAACTCCTAAGTGGTTTACTGGGAAAAACACAAGTCATTTGGAGAATTTAATGTCATGTTGGCACGTTGGCCATAGTAGCTCAAATGGTTAGAGCAGCTGGACAGAGACCAGAAGATCTGTGGTTCAAATCCCGGCTATGGCATTGAATTTTTCAGTCTGGCTCTACCCTTTCATAGTGCGTCCTACACATGGCTAGTGTGAAAGAACAATTAATTTCTATAAAAAAATACGTTTTCCACAAAGGATAGTTTTGAGGTGGAGGATTTTCTTTGAGATCTTTGTGCTGCATCCCTGGAAGATCGTGAAGCACCAAACACCAAGTTTGGCATAATTTTGAGTCGAACTAATACTCAATGCTCCACTTATTGAAAGAAAATTGTTTAATTTCAACACTACCTTTGAAGAAAACCCAACTTCAAGTTTATCAAGATACCAACAGAGATGCATCTATCACCTCCAATGAGTTCACCAAATCAACGTCCATTAGTCGACAACAGTTGATGTTAGGAAGATCCTAACGAAACATGTTCTAGGTAAATACTAGCAATAAGTGGAGCATTGAGTATTAGTTCAACTCAAAATTATATTAATTTTGTGCTTCATTGTATCAGTCCTTACACATTGGAACCAAGTTTGGTATTTATTCAAATTTTTTTGTTCTTTTGTTTTTCAGGCTGTTCACCAACATATATACAGACATAATGCTCTGTTTTTGTTCTTGAAGTGGAAGTTTTAGATACAATACTTTTTCTACTTACTCTAAATAAAATAAAAATTGTGTAAGTCATATGACAACACAGACTGCAGTAACTGTCAACACAAGACACAGCTAGCATCACAAATCTACATCAAAACTGACTTAGATTTTAAGTAATATCCATCAACACAAAATATAACTTAAAAAAAATATATCTAATGTTGCAACTACATGACTTTCTCTACTCGCTACTGTAAATACTCTTAGAAATACTTATTCTTCTATATACTTCACATTCAAGATAAACATGTGCAAATTGTTTATTATAGGTTTACTAAAATACAAGAGGAATATAAAGTGTAATCCATGCAAACCTGAACCATTTCAACAGGCCATAATTTCCCTTTGAAAGCTCACAGAATGTAGAAATTTGTTTTAATGATCTCAGCGACTCTGGGAGAATTGACAACACTGACAACTGCTGACAATTTTCTTTGATACAACTTTAGACACTGAAGTTTACATGGATATCTTCAAGACATTTGTGGAGCAGCTGGATAATATCGAATTGAGAGGTTATTTCCAACAAGATGAAGCAATGTGCCATACTTCTAATGACACCATGGAACTTGTAACCAGTTTCTTTGATAATCAAATAATCTCAAAAGCTCTGTGGCCCCCCATATCACCTGACCTAGCCTCACCGGATTTTTTCTTGTGGGGGTACCTAAAAAATAGAGTGTACAAGAATAGGCCACGGACGATTGATGTTCTCAAGGAATCCATTCAAACTGAAATAAGTAACATTGGCGAGGATACTCTCCGTAAAACTTCAGAGAATACGGTGAGACGAGTACAAACATGTATAGATGCTGGTGGAGGATACTTCCAACATTTTCTCTGAGATGTGAACAGTGTAATGTAATCTCCCAATTGTGTGTCCTATTATTGGTTCAAAAGTTATGGCCTATTGAAATGGTTCAGGTTTATATGGATCACACTATAGATATAGAAGCTTTAAGTGATATCCAATCTGGTTGCTATGTGATTGCTTGAAGTTCCATTCTTGATGCAAGACCAAAACAAGAAACAAATGACTTCCTATTTGAGAATGAAAGTTTTGCCAATAGCTAGGGATATGTCAAAAATGCTATTCCACAAAAAAGGAGGACTGATGGATTTTAAATAAAATGTGTGCTTTAACAAGACCTTATGTTGTGTATATATATTCAGATTTTGTCAATCTCTTTCCAGTTATGCAAAAGTCAAGAATGAGCAGGACTACAGAAGACATTTGCTGTGAAAATGTCTTAAACATACAATGTTTTAATAAAAACTGTTAGATTTTATAACTTATTAATTTGATATTTTAAGAATAGCTTCAAGAACTACAGATTTAAAAATTGCTGTATACCAGTTACTGTATTAAATACTTCAGTGGAAATACATTGGAAAAGTTGAACATTTCATTAACATGTATACAACTTTTGGAATACTTCCGAACATGTGACGCAGGACAAAGTCCAAAGTTACTCCAATGCACAGGTGCAAGATTTAAATGATCGAAGACTCCTAGCCCTTCATAGAAGTCAACATAGGCTTCATTGTAGCATACCTCTGAAAAAAAAAAAAAATCATACCTCTGCATAACAGCGTGTACTATTAGGCTGAAACAATTAGCTGGATTTTGTTGTTGTTGTAATTTACATCCTCCAACATTAAGTCATATCGGACAATGAATGGAATGGGTGAAATGATGCTCAAATGAAGCCAGGATCCATAGAGCTTAGAGTTACTCGACATTCGTCTTTCAGGATAAGGGAAAACCCAAGAAAAAAACCTATCCAGGTAACTTGCCCTGACCAAGATTCTAACTTGGGACCTCTTGAGCGTGAGGCTGACATGCTTCTACCACGATACCGAGATGGGCAACTTGATGGATCTTCTACACTACCTGTGTACAGGCTAAGGTTTGGATAGGTACAGTTAGACTGAAAAATTCAGAATTTGAACCATAGATCTGCCAGTCTCCATCCGGTAACTCAGTGGTTAAGAGCAACTGATCATAGACCAGATCCATGGTTCAAATTCTGGCTACAGCATTGAATTTTTCAGTCCAACTCTACCCATCCAATTTCTTTTTTTGTTCGATTTATACACCGCCTTTAACTCCAATGGTCATATCGGCGGCCGTTCTCTTCTGGAACATATCAAAGGTGTTAACTCGTATTCGTTGGGTTTTAATCATTAGATGATGCATACATTCGCACTCTCATTCATACTTCTAGTCTCTGAGGATGATGAGGAATTATCATGGTCAGAGAAAAAACCCCACCCCTACCACCGGTAATCGAACCCGGGACCCCTAGCACGACAGGCAGGTGCTCTACTGACTGAGCTATGGGGCCAACCTATCTATCCAATTAGCAACCTTTTAAAAGTTCTGACCATGCTTTTCTCGCTAGTTTCACTACTCCTCTTTTATTCCAGTGCATGAAGCAAAGTTTGTATGTTCTTGGGAGATATTCTTGCACATAAAATCTTTAGAAACGGCTCGTGCAGTTAATGTCAGCTTACCTCAGCCTTCAGCCAAGCATGTTCACTTCACCAGTGTAATGCCTGGACAGACTAATACAGACAATGGCCAGAGACTTTACTGCCCACCTCAAAGTGCATCATTCTGTGGACTTTTACAAAGGTGCACACAAATTGCACTGGTTAGCCTTTAAGATATCAGAGGCAGCATTCAACAGGACCTAATGCTCACATCTGATAAGGTTCAATTAAATCTAGGCTGGGCATAATTAAGTTAGCCAGCGAGTACTTAATGACACTATCAATTGCCAGGTTCATAACAACAACCAATTTACTGTTGTGGAGACGGTTTTTAAGTATGCTTAAAAGTGACATCAATCTAGGTCCTGTTTGAAGCTGTAAGCTTGGGATTAGTAGGCAGTATCTACTGACCATTTGAACCCACAGTTAATATTTAGTGTACATGGCTAATCAGCATAATTTAGGGACAATGTACACAATTGTACAGTAACTACAATTTAGTGACAAAACATGTTGGCTGTGATGTAAGATGAATTTGGCTGCCTGCATTCTTCAATATGGTTATATACACAGTAAGTAAATAAACAATTATAAAGCTTAAATTATGTTAATAGAACATTTTATAAGAAATCACCCAAATAAATAATTCTAAATACAATTACACAGAAAAAAAATGTTAAGCTGTATTTGGAAAAAGTATGTCACTGAGGAGCTTTCATAATTTGTGAAGTCAAGCCCACAACTAGATCAATTTGTCTGCACTACAAATTTTAAGTTTGAACACAAATTTAAAATCTGGGAGCAATATAATAAACTGTTGTGTCCATGGAGCGTTTCACATTGTATCACAAAATGGCTAAAAAAAAAAATTAAAAAAAGAAAGTCAACAACGGTTTCACCTAGCTTCTTACATTTTGTGTACATTTTTTTTGTGCGATAGAAACTTGAATGCTATCGCAAGAAAACCACAGGGTACTTTTTTTAATTTTCAGTTTGGCATTTATTTTATAAAGGCTAAGTTTTTGCTTTGCTACCTGTTTCTACAATACTGACATTACACGCCTCTACATGTCTCTCCTCAAGAGCAAGTTTTTTTAAAGTATATTTATACTCCCAAAACTTAAGTCACTTTAAATTCAAGGGTTTTCAACAAAAACCATTACAGCAGAAGGTTATCATTCATGTGCAGTTACTGTAATTTGTTTCCAGATCCATTAGTGTACTCCTTGCCAAATGGCACAAAGGTTTTGAAAATATTACTCTGGAAAGAGATATCCCTTAAAATTCTCCGCTATGCCGGGAAACAAATGTGGAAAGTGAGTAAGGCATTTTGTGTTCATTTTTAAGAAATTCTGTGAAAAGTGCCCATCTTTAATCAATAGTGTTGTTTAGCAATAATTCAGCATCACTTTTAGCAATGCAGAATTGAGTTTGTCATCCGCAACATTTTCCTACAGTGTTACATACAGTCTTCAGTTATTCCAGGGTACCCTTAGTCACCATTACCTTGGATTAGCAAGATGCTACTGCACTTTCTCTCTGTGATACAGTTAAAGGCCTACCAAAAATGGATTTGCATAATTCCTATTGGAAGGATTGATGACTATACCCAAGAGTCAAAATAGAGATAAAAAGGAAGAGGACTGGAAAAGGACTTGAAGAAATGTGCTTTACAAAAAAAAGTCAAATTCTATTGTATAAATAATGTTGCATTTTATTACACAAATAAATTGTTTGACCATAATGCAGTGTGCAGATATTGTACAAACAGTTTCCGATGGAAAAAAAAAAAAAAAAACATTTTCGGAGATGCATGATTTAAATAAATGATGTTACTTCACCTTAAAAGTTTTAAAATACTTTTCAGAAAACATATCCACTTTAATGGAATATAAATTGGCCAAGTACGAAATACCAAGATAACAGTTATTATTAGCAATACTGATTCATGTAGTAATCAACGTAACAAAACATTTAGTACAGAAATAAACAGAGCTGACCACAATGTTATTTCCTACCAGCAACATTAACAATCAGCGTATACAAAAACTTTTTAATTCGTTATACAGAATTATAGTCCTGTACTTGGCACTAAACTGGAATAGCTAACTTCTTGCTCTAATGAAATCATAATTATCAGCAAGCACAAAACGCTTGCAGAAAAGATTGAGCTTCATCCACACAACACAAATGCTGTTTACTTTTTCAAATTAAATACCAAATTTTGGGTTCAGCTGTTAATATAATGTTCAGCCCACTAACATTTTAAATTACCTTTAAAAAAGACGAACAAGCCAGAAAGTATAATGAAAACAGCATAATAGTGTTAAATGTGGATTTAGTTTTAACCACCAGCTTCCATAGGCTCATTTATGAACAGAAACGCTGTTGCAAGTCTGCGATAGTTGGTAAAATATCACCAAATTATCTACCAGAGTTACTGCAACAACATTCCTCCTCAAACGTGTAAGAAAATGGAAACATGATGACCAGCATCAACATTTCCTTAAACTTATGCTACATTCATACATCATATTGTGGTTGGCCAGAATCATTAAAAAGCAAATGGTTTAAAAATTAAGAAATATATGTAAAACATTTTTATTATCTAGTAACATTCATAGCATTTTACAAAAATTAAAATTTAGAATGTTTAAGGACCAAAATATATATATATATTTTTTTTACTTCCATACACCCCACAAATTTCTCCTACGACTGAAGCAATACCAAGTAAAATACAAGTAGAATATTGGTAATGCAATTGTTTTCTGCCACCACTGATTATGCTCTCGACTCTCATACAAAATCAGAATACATATTAAATAACCAACCACATAGTCACACTCGTCATGACACTCACACACGATGACTCATTTGTGCACACAACACAAAGTCTTTCTCCATCATCAGTATCACATTTACAAGGAGAGAGAAGTTGTTAATACCACAGAGTAAGCCACTTAAGGTGCAAAGATGCAAGGCAAGATCAACTTACAGACCAATCTCCACAAGCTGAACAATAAGTTAGAAATGGCCTACAACTAAATACACACTTAAATGGAGCTTTCAAAAACAAAATATTACACTGATTCAAACGCAGATTTTACCAAGAAAGAATGTCCTAAAGCTGAAATTTATAATCAAAACAGAACAATTTTCTGCCAACAAAATAACAAAAAAATATGACAACCAGCTTCTCCTTTGTTTACAGAGTACCAAAATTTAGGAATGCAGCTGCAAAGAAAACAGTCTTTCTCGAGGTAATCAAGATCTTTCGTTTGTTCATCAAGGTCCATTATAATTTTTTTGTGTGTGTGTTTATTTCAAAATTGAATTTAACTGACCATTCAATGCATGACATCAACTGCATGAACTTACAGCCAGACAAAAGACTTTGGTTTCAAAATTTGCTTTTACACCAACATCACGGAATCTCAAACAGCACCCCCAACATCATCCTGATAACGCTTTGATAAGTAGTGAGCAGTTTCGGTCATCTGCTCCAAGGATCGATGAAGTCCTCTGAGATGCCTGCGGAAATTCTCTGCAACCTGCTGAGTATAGTCTGGTGTTCTAGAGTTGCTATCTTCTGTCTCGATTCCAGAATCATTTTCATTGCCAGCTTCTGAATCAGAGTCAGAAATGGAAGCAGTGGAGTTTGTGGAAGTCATTGATACTGTAGAAGGTCGCCTTACATGGCCCTTAACATTGGGGGAGATGGTATTTGATGAAGACACAACCCCATTAACCTCATCCTCAGCAGGAGCAGTATTTTGACACCAAAGGAGCTCATTCTTTACCGTGTTGACCATCGTGTAAAGGGCGAAGAGGTCGGTGGACTTCATATTGCTAAGGCTGGACTTGCTTTTCTTATTACCATTAGTGTTACTGGTGTTACCGGAATGCTTCGATGAAACCTCGACTACAGAGTCGCCTGCATCACCGACTTTAAGGTCCATAAGCCTACAGGGCACGAGAATGGTCTCGTCCATGTCGTTAACAGCTTTCACGAATTTCTCCATTGCATTCATGATGCTCTGGTTTGAGAATTCTGTTTCGTCATGACGAGCGATTCTCCTGAGGCAATTTCTGCAACAAGTAAATGAAAAGAATTTCAGTTTCTAATTCCAAGAATGTAAGAAGGAATTATTTGATATTCCCCTGCCTATTTTCAGCTAGTGAAATAGAGCACAGCACATCAAATTCAGATGTAATGGAACAGCACAAAAGTGTGCTTGCTTCCTTATTGAATGACACACTTTTGCAGACATTACATAACCTTTCAAGGTATGCAGCCTTAGTCAAAGTAGTGCTGAGATGATGAAAAACCTTTCTACAGTTGCAAAGTTCTAACTTTTTGAAATCACCATCACTTCAATCGTACTATCTGTGCAACTAACCTACTGTGAAAATGTTGTAAAATCCTTAACCACCTAAATGCAAATGGTTACCAATCGATGTTCCAACACAATCCACTAACTACAACCGCACCCAAATTCATAAAAATCATAATTTAAGTTCTAAAATAACTCACCTGTTATTTTCCATACTTGCTGCTATTGGAATACTGTCACTGTACACGTTTGTAAAATCACTCGTTAGCATTCCTGGAATCACTATGTTCATAACAACTAATTTCACGTCCAACCAACAACCTCAAATGGTGCTGGCGCTCGGCAGCGCTCCTCTTATATTAGCGTGCTGGAAACTCGTTGGCTGAACTCGTTGGTGTTCGGAAGCTAGTCGGCCAACCTCGTCCTCGCGTCAACCAACGATTTTATTTTTGTTTGTGTTTAACATTGCGATGCCAAATTACAGGTCAAATATTGTAAAGTCATGAAACATACTTAAAAGTCTTGACGTAAGTTGAACAATCTCATTGCATCGCACTGCATCCTTTATTTACTATAGGAAAAATAAGAAGAAAAAAAGACAACCAGCTCGCGAATGAACAATGCTGCCATCGCAATTCACTATTCGCATTTATTGCTTCAGACACGACTGGCAATAAATTCTTGTTTAAAACAGTGGTTATGCATATATATATGAACACAACTCGCAATTTTTCTTCATAACAGTTATTAAAAAATCAACTTACTACTTTCACATAACTGTTGTCTTTCATTTAAGAGAAACACGTGTCATGAAGGGGAGCATCAAAATTCAAGGTCAAATATAAGCTTACATATTATTTATTGCTGCAAAATGATATTCCAAATCCAGTCTGTTGGAAACTAAGCAAACTCTTGCATAAACTGTTTCTAATTTTCCTAACCATTTCATGTCAATAATTATAGAATTGAAAAAAAAAGACGTTCACACTATTAAAATATCACTGTTAATGTTTACCAACTGAGCATTAAAAAATTAAAGGGACAAAAAGCCATATTTTATTTAATTTCTTTAATGCCTCTTAATAGTCAATCTTAACTATATAACCACAACATTTGATGGTATGGGCTCATATTTTTGGGTATCATGTCATCTTAAGATTATTTGAGCTTCAGTTTCTTGAAACAGGCAAGCGAAAAATGAACGTAAATTTTTTGTTACACACTTATTACGATTTTCGATTTAGCGGTGAATATCTTATCAAAATAAGATATGTATTTTGAAGGTTAGACTTATACCACCACAAATTATATTAAACCGCACTAACACAATCCATCTGACTCTTTGGGGGAGATGTAAAATAGGTAAATAAAATGTAATATTAGGATACATACCTAGTTTAGTTCTGTTGGTCAAAACAGTTAATTGCCATAGTAACAATTGCGTCACGAAATAGTTAAAATATTTGACAACACTAATGTTTCCGGCATTACTCGTCATCCACTTAAGAAATAGTTGTTATTTTTTCTCATAACTAGCACATTATATCCATGGAATCAGGGACAGTAAACGTTCTGTTTTTCGGCACCTACTAAAGTGCTTCTAGCAAATCCAATTTCTGCGTTTAATATCAACAAACAAATGAAATGTAATGCGCTCCATATATACACAGACGTAAGAACAAAAAACAAACACACTTCACATCACAGAAATGTAATGAGTTAGTACAAGGTTAGAGGAGAGCCATGGGAGAAAAACACAATTTATTATTGTTTTATAAAAAAAGCAGCGTATGAAATTAATTTATTTCATAATATAATATTACGTAACTTAAAGATTAGAGGATACACAAAACTAATGAAACACAATTTTGTAATATATAAACCCTTTCAGTCATCAATACAATTAAACAGCATCCCCGATGGCCAAGTTTCTGGGCGGCAGTCCTTGAAAACTTAGCCACTTAGAAACAGTTGCCCACATAGCAACCAGGGGCGCAACATTTCACCCCTGAACTTAGCAAGCAAACATGTGTTTTGTTCTCCCAGTCGATTTTGTAATAACGTGCAATTGTTTTGTAGACCTCTTGAACCCTAAAACTTGCGGCTGAACTAATTGTATCGTACGATTACATCAAACCTTTTGAAATAAACAACATAGGAGCGTTCGGATAGATAGCGTTCCAAGTACGGAAGGGACTGCCTCACAGGAGTGATTTTATGTATATTTATTTATTTTTTGTCTTGCGGATGAGTCCATGTTAGTCTACCAAAGTACTTAGAGACGTTTCTATGAATCCAAAGTTCTCTCATTGTTTGACTGTGGACTTTCTTTCTCTCGTCTGTCCACCTTGTTCGGTTTGTCCTCTTGGACAACTTGCCAATCATGTACCTTCATTCTAAAGACGTCCATGTCTAGGATATCGTCTTCAGTGATTCCTGATAATTTTAAATTGTTTTTGACTTCACCAATTCATTTCATCGTGTCTTCTTGTGCTTTACTTCTATTTTCGTAAAATTCCATAATTTATTTTGTGAGCCTATTGGAAGTTAATAATTTAATGTCCATAGCATTTTAAACTTCGTTTCTTACTATCCCTATGGATGTCTATATATATATATATATATATATATATATATATATATATAATTTCCTTTTTATTTGTAAGAGTGTATTCTTCACCTACGACTTGTGGACCTAAAATTTTTCTAATAATTTTGCGTTCTTCTTTTTCTATATTTTAGATATCTTTTTTTTTTCTGCTCAAAATTAACGATTCCACTCCATAGAGGCACTCTGGTTTAATTGCAGTGTTATAGTGTCTTAATTTTGTATATTTAGACACGCATTTTTATCATATATGTTTTTAGTAAGCCGATATGCTGTTTCCAGTTTTTGGTATGCTCCAGTAGTCCCGCTTCAACGCCACCATTCGGATATCATGAGTTTGATTCCCATGGCCAACCTTCCTGACCCGGAGGTCGTTAGGGAGGATAACGGGAGCGGGGAGTTGTAATCTGGACCCTGCCCTCTGCTGTCTCGCCTCAGGTCTATTCCTCCCGTCAAGGATATAGTAAGTCCCCTCTCCGAACCTTGTCATGATAAAAGGAGTGATTAAAAAACACGTATGTATTTTAATATAATAATCAAATTTCCCTGGGTGCGCATCTACTTTTTTGCCGACCTTGGGGACAAGAATCCTGAGACCGGCCTTGCAATTAGAAACACCAGCATTTAAAACACAAATACAGTGACGTAAACAGGCAATGACATTGCTAATTGGGCGGTAAAGACAGAAAATCACAGGAAACGTCAATACCAAGCACCGCTTATGGCAACATCTTATATTCACATAAGTTCCACTATTCATTTGCCAACAAGTAAAGTTCCTATAGTCGAATGATGTGAAAATTAGCCATGTGTGTTTCAATCGAAAGATGACGCCTCACTGAGAGATCGAGGGTTCAAATTCCCTCTTCCGTAGTCACCGAGTATTTAATAGAACGGCACGATTTAACCCAGAGAGTAACAAAAATTAATTAGGTGGTAGAAGAAGACGATTACGCCAATGAAGTAATTGTTTGGCATTATAATAACCAAGTTTTTGGAATAGTAAGAGCACATTCACAAAGATCCGCGTTTTAATTAAATAACAAGATCATTTAATAACAAATTCTTCAAGCAGGAAGGCGACGTCTTACTGACACCTCTGTTTAATACAAAGTGAATCGTGTGTATGAAGGAATCTATAGGCAAACTTTGTCACATGACCTAGATGTTGAATCGATTTTAAATAATCCATCAAGCAATAATTTTCTTCTCATAAATTAACTCCTCTCAGCATCAGTGCTTGTCTCTACCTTGCCCATTCGTAATATTTTATTACCCACTCTTTTGGAAGGAGGCAATATTTCACTGCTTTCTAGTCGCAGCCTGATTGTAGATTTGCTACAGAAGTAATTTAATGAACTAATATCGTCATTAAGGTGTAATAGTTATAAACCAAGCCACTAAAATCATTGGTCGAAACAATCAGCATACACTCCTCTGTTATTTAATTTAGTTTCATATGTGTTTTGAGCATATACAATAAATAACTAGATTTCATGTATATAGACAACTTGTGGGACTACTTGACCTTGACCACGAATCCATAATATGTGGACTTTCGGTTCATTCTTGAAGGAAGCGCATTTGCTTTGGTAGTTGTACAAATAAGGATTTGTATTAGTTTTCCCTGTTAGGCATGCAACGTGTACTCTCTAATGAATAAACAGTGCATTACATATCGTGATAATAATTGTTACAGAGTTGGAAAAATGCTATGGGATAAATTTTTCAATGATGGTTCAGTTTTGCAGTTTTAGCCTACACATGGCTGGTGAGAAAGAAGAATTGCCAGAATTAAGTTACTGCACGTATTACCGCGCATAATATTTATAAGACATGTCACACAAAAGTATAATATTATTACCTGTACTTTCCAGACCCTTTGTCGAAACGATTTGAGATAATGAAGTAGGTAAAATCTCTTCTGCCTGTCATTTTTGTTTTCAGCTATGCATTCTTGTTTAACGTAAGTGATAAGGCTTCAGTCACTTGCTATGTAGTCAATTTATTATTAAAACTTCAGTTCCAAAAATGAGAGCTCGAAAAAAAACTGCAATAACACTCGGCGTCTTTTCTTTCACTTAGTAATTGGCAGTAATTAAAAATTGTAATCTAAATTAACCGCCAATACAGAGATAATTTACAAGGCCTGTTGGGAATTTCACGACCGTATTATGGTAGAATTGTATTGAATCTAATTCATAATGGCCGACATTTGTTGATGTAATAACATTGCACGTGAAAAAACAATGATAAGCATCATGTAATTATGTAAACAGACATTTAAGCTACAGTAATGGGACTGAAAAATGAATGAGAATTTCTTGAAGAAATGTCGGCTTTGCGGTCGCTTTGGGCGTCGGTTTAGTGATATATTTGGTTCTAATGCAGCATCAGAAGAAACTAAAGCCAACAAAAAATTATCACAATTGATATATAAATGCCTTCAATTACAGGTACGCAGATTGATTTAAGCATATTGGGCATTACGCATCCAAGTATTCAAGTTTCAAGCATAAGCAATCAAACATAACCTATAAGTAAGCATTAGATATCTATTTGGATTTTAGATTTTTTTAGTATGAGCAAATGGTTTTGATTTTAAACTTTGTCAATGCATAAATATGAAATTACTTACATTTTGCGAATACATGAGATAGAGCAAATAGATGGGCGTGATGAATTGTTACTGTAATTCCATTATAGGTTATATTGAACAAACAGTGTATTGTATTTTTTGTTGTTGATAAAATTTATTTAAGCACTAAGTTATTACAACTTTCGGACGGCCCTATGGTCAATGTATTGTAAGAACTGAAGGTGAATCCATAGAATAAATATACTATAAGTACAAAATCAAAAACAGTAAAGCAAACCAAAGCTGACTGCATTGAAATTCAAAAACATTTTCTCTGATATTTAAACAATAGTTTTTTTATGATGTTTTGTTTAAAATTGCAGAACAATTTTTAATTATTTACGTGTTAGCATAGTGATAAGTGAGTTAGATGCTATGCCTTTTTGCATTTTAACTTGTGTAATTGTGTGCCGCAGGTTAGAGAAGATGACTGTTTACCCAAAAAGCTATGTGATGATTGCAACAAGAAACTCATATGCTGGCAGAGCTTTCACAGGAAGTGCGAACAAACACAAAAGAAGCTACTGCAGTATGTACAAGACTTCGAGAAAAAAAGCACTCTTCATCAGGAAGAAAATATAGATTCTACAAAATTACAAGCCAAGAAAGATCAGACTTCATCAGAGAGTGTTCCCACTGATGCTGGAAGGGAAATTATTGAAGAAAAGCACAAACAGGAACAGAATATTAACAAAAAAGGTGATAATAGTAAGAAAGCTAAGATAGAATGTAGAAATAATCATAAGGAAGCAGTATGTGATAGAAAAAGACATAAAAAGGCTGTGGTAAAATTAAATAAACCTGTGGTAAAAAACCGTAAAAAGGTTTCTAACATTAGTAAAACAGAAAAGAAAAAAGTTAAGGCTGTGGATGAATCTGTGGTTACTAAAGAGACTGATAATAAAAGCTCAGAAAATATGACTGAGGAACAAAATGAGGATAAACAAGAGAAGGAGAGTAAAGTCAAAGAGAAAGACTGTTTATTCCAGTGCAATATATGTGACAAAACTTTCCCTCATCGTAGCAAATACACTACACATCTGGCAAGCCATCAGGATACAGCTCCAGAATTTCAGTGTGAACACTGTAGTAAGAAATTCCGCTTCAAATTTTCTCTTAAGTAAGTTTACAATATTTATTTCTCTACTACATGTAGTAAGTAGAAGTGATTGAACAGCAGAACAACAGCATTTTCTTGCCTTTGTCTATTACAATAAGAAATAATGTAATGGAAGCAAGCTGTTGCCAACTGCAGAGCTCTGTAGCCAATATCTGACAATATCAGTATCTTTATATCCAGGATATTGTTAATAATAATTTTAATTGGTTTGGGTGGATCTGCTGTGCAGTACTTTGGTTACACATTGTTGGTATTTTGAGCGATGCATGTTATCACTGTTGGCAATGCTCCAGCTTCCGATGTCATGCCCGCCATTCACTACACCATTGAGAAGTATTCCATTCAAGATTTCATGTTTTACAGTAACTCCAGGAAGAGTTCTTAGAAAAACGTTTATGTGTGAATATGAATCTGTGAGTGGCATAACTCAGAAACAAAACGTCAGTTTAATACTGAACCTGGTGTTTTAATAGATAGAGTCAACATGAAAAATTCAATGCCATGGCCAGGATTTGAACCATGGATCTCCTGGTTTCCGTTCAGTCGCTCTAACCTATTGAGCTACCATGGTCAACTTGCCATCATGACTTTAAATTCTCCATTTGACTCGTATATTTCCCAAGTAGACCACTAGGGGCTCTTGCATCCGAGATACACCATTTGTGGCGACTCACTATTGTAAGTACTTGAGTCTCAGGCTTCATCATTTAGCTCTTATTATTTTAGTTAATTGATGGAAATGAATCATTTCTTCACTTCAGTTAACTAAAATAATAAGAGTTAAATGATGAAGCCTGGGACTCAGTACTTACAATAGTAAGTCGCCACAAACGGTGTATCTCGGATGTGAGAGCCCCTAGTGGTCTACCGGGGAAATATACAAGTCAAAGGGAGAATTTAATGTCGTGGCGGCAAGTTGACCATGGTAGCTCAATCGGTTAGAGTGACTGGACGGAAACCAGGAGATCCGTGGTTCAGATCCCGGCCATGGCATTGAATTTTTCATGTTGACTCTATCAAAGATCTTAGCCTATATATGGCTAGTGTGAAGAAATGATTAATTTCTATCAATTAACTAAAAATCATTGGTGTTTTAAGTTCAATGTTCCAGGCTACTCTTTCCATAGAACATTTTTCATAATGTGAACCAGTTCCGAGATATTCCCTGTTGTTTGTTAGAATTTTTCAATACTTATACTTTTCCTTTCTTGGAAGTTTTGAAAACAGTGTTATGATAAATTAATTTTAAAGGGAGTCGATTAATGACACTAAACAACGCTTACTTTTAAATTTTTCCGGAACATGTTTCAAAGACTTTGCCTCTATCCTCAGCCGGCCATCGACCTGGCCACTGGCAAAGTCTCTGAAACATGTTCCGGAAAAATTTAAAATAAGTGTTGTTTAGTGTCATTAATCGACTCCCTTTAAATTTAACTTAAACTTTTACTAAATACAGTATAATCTGGACCTGTGGGCCGTGGTCTGCTGGGCTCCTCCTTCTTCTTCCCAGACATTTTGTCTGTGACTGCGGTAGACAACTTCACTGGCAGATGAAACATATAGGAAGAAGACGAAAGAGCCCAAATGACCACGGCCCACAGGCCCAGATTATACTGTATCTAGTATTGACACCGGCCATGAAAATCTTAGAACTTATACCTTTCCCAAATGGGATACATTATTAATTTTATTCTCTCTTCTTGGAGTGCCATTAGCGATAGAATGTCTAGTATCAAGTAAGTTTTGAACCTAGTATCAAGTGTAGATATTTGTGAGGTACAATATGTTTTTTCTGCCACAGGAGTCATTTGGAGACACATTCAGAAAGTCGCAATTACTGCTGTCATCTCTGCGGACATCTGTTCTACACACAGTCAGGCTTGTGCAACCATGTGAAATTGCATAATCAAGATAACAAACGCTTTCCTTGTCCACTTTGTGGAAAGCAGTTCCGTCAGGCAGGCCATTTGGATCAGCATCAGCGTACACACACAGGTGCTAAGAAAGTCTCACACAACTTTCTCTACCCAAAAATGTTGTATAATTCTTTAAATATATGTATAATATTTGTATAAAAGGACTCTTTTGTTCAGCTTTACTTATGATACATTTTTGACAACTATGATCTCAAATTATGCAACATGCACATGGTTTACAGCACAGAAAGCTAAAGACAATTATATGCATGTTCATAAGTAGGAACAGATTTTTAGGTGCTATAAAAGTTAAATATTTATTTTTTATGCACTAAAAATCAAGAACAGATTTAATATTTGAAGCAAAAGGTTAGAAACAGTGATGTACTTAACATTTGAAAGTAATGAGTCGGTAATTCAAACACAAACATCACTTAAAATATCCTTACTTAAACATGTTTCGGAGAACAGTTTGTTCCCATCGTCAGCAGTTATCTGACTGGTTGGATCCGTGGTTTCCTGAAGTGAGCTGGTTGTCTGTGGTGGCATCTGTTGTTGCTGAAAATCAGCAACAGCCCACCATTTCTGGTCTACCAATCATGAAATTGTACCAAATATAAAACTAATAAGCCGGCCAGTAATGCAGACAAACTCGATGTTTGGGAAAAGTTGCTAATTATAAAAAACAAACAGAATACTTTAAATTTGGAATTGCCGCCTGAAAACTCTTTGGAAGTTCATCTCACAGTCAAACAGATGCCACCACAGACAACTAGCTCACTCCAGGAAACCACGGATCCAACCAGTCGGATAACTGCTGACGATGGGGACAAACCGTTCTCCGAAACATGTCCAAGTAAGGATATTTTAAGTGATGTTTGTATTTGAATTACCGACTCAGTGAGTCAATGACACAAACAATTTCGCAGAACATGTTTCAGAGGCTACTTTCCTCCATTGTCAACTGGTTGATGTTTAATCAAAAGTGTTTGAGAGATTTGTTTTGAAAAATTATCTTTATAAAGTTATTGGGATTGGGGAGTTTCTTGAGAATTTAATGTCATATTGTTGGAAGATGCTCAACTTAAATATCAGGTTTGATATTTATCTATTATCTGTTTCAAATGGGATGATGTTTGTCCTTGAGCGCTGCTATGTGAGCAACCAATCGGAGTCCTGCAGTGTTCCCCCTAAGTGGCGTGTGATAAGCGCCAACCTAATAATCTCTATCCAATCTCAAATAAACGCTATCCACGCTGACAAAAATTCAGATTTTCCAAAAACTGATCCATGAGGAAGGTAGAGAGTAATGTATTTAACATAACTAAAAACCCCATATTTTTAGCTTGTATAGTTTTCCTAATACAAATAAAGTACTATTATATTATAACAATGCATTGCGTCGTAACCACTGTAATGAATAGCATTATTGGTGGGCATGTTGCGTGTACGTATATTTGTAATTACTTAGAACTGAAATGTAAACGTTTTACATGACGTAATAAAAGAATTACTTTGAATAAGCCAACGCATTTGCTAAATTCAAACGAGAGGAAACAATACACTTCTTATTGGCCTACCAGAACGTGTCTGGTCACATTATATATTTGTTTATGAATGGTTTCGTAATCTCTATTTACTCTAGAGAGTTCAAAGCAGCATTATTCAGTTGTTCTTCCGTTTAAAAACAAGGGAAAATGTATCAGCTGGATCAGCTTGCAATTAAAATGAGACACGAGGTATTATAAACTACCTTCCCCCTTACCACTGCCAGAACAATCCAACTGAGTTAATGTGGGCTCAAATTATGTTGCAAACAGAAATAATACTTTTAAACTGACTGAAGTTGAACAATTTATTCATAAAGAAATTGACAGGGAACACAAGAAGACTGGGAAAACTGTGTGAGATCAGATAAACTACAAGAAGATGACTTTTGGTAAGAAATAGCACATGACGGAATTTTGGAACCTATCATCATAAATTTGCAATACTCAGACGATGAAGACAGCGGCAATGACAAATTATCTCTTAACGTGAGTAACATTTACAGCTATATGGATGCACTGCTGGCATTTTCGTTGAATTAGAAAAAGAAGTAATTCATAAACTATAATTATTTTTAAACTATATACTTAAAGCATGTGCATAATATATGAATATTCATGTTGCAATTGTGATTTCAACAACTGCATTATTATAAAACTTTGGAAAATTCAGTTTGCATTCTCTTACGTTTAGCGCCAAGAAGACTCGTAAGTGTATGTGTGAGAGAGAGGGAAATATTAAAGGAGTGAGGATAACGAGGTGGCAACACTGAAGGCTCTAACGCATCTGATTCACTACAGGCAAGATCTCCTCCCATTTGAAACACATAGTAACACTGGGCAACAATGAAAATGTTTCGGGCTTAAAAATAGTGAATTTACATGTATTTCCATCTGCCGAATTAAAAAATCACCATAAAAATTATAGATTAGCTCTTGTTTTAAGATAAAGTGACATTTCATTTTTTAGAGTGAAGATTTTAAATTTTGGGGGAACTTTTTGGGAGTTGGCACACCCGTCAAATAACAAAACACAGTCAGAGAGAAATTTTGGAAATTACGTGATGCAAAAGTTAAGGAAGGCATTTTCGTCGGACCACAAATAAGAGAACTTGTAAAGGATCCTGCATTTGACCAAATTTTGGAGGGGAAAGAAAAGGAAGCTTGGGAAGCCTTCAAGGGAGTTGTTCATGGATTTTTAGGCAACAAAAGAGATGACAACTACAAGCATTTGGTCACAGTGCTCCTGCAAAAATACCGTAACCTTGGATGCAACATGTCCCTTAACCCTTTCACCGATATGGACGTCATATGACGTCCAAGTTAAAATGCCCCAAACCGATATGGACGTGTATAGACGTCCTGCGCATACATACATTTAATGCTCATTTAACGCCAATTATTTTAATCTTGCTGTTTTACAATAAATTTAAATTAGTTCTATAAGGAATGTAAACGTATCCTTAAAGGTTTCTTTTTGAATTGTACACCTCCAAACCTGGATAAACACCCAAGGGCACATCTGCAGATTCACACCAAATAATATTGGTTTCCTTACGAACTTCTTTTTCGCAACACACTACACATTTTCGAAATGGTTACAAGTTTTTTGGGTGTGGGTGGTATACTTTTAGGAAAGTGTTTTCTCTCAAGTATGAGGGATGATGTGGTGAATTTTGCTACCCCCTAGTATAAAGAGGCCTCTGAGTATTATAATACTCAATTAGGTTACGAGCTCTTTATACGCGCAAGTACAGGTAGATGAATGTCTTTTACAGCTCTGAAAATTACTAAACAACTGTGCATAGTTACATAGTTACCATTTAACTGTTTTCCGTAAAGAGGGATAGCTGGTAATAGCTGATCCGTATCACCCATATTTGACCCGCCATTTCCCCAAACAATGGAGTAGCTAACATGCCAGCTGTAGACCAGTACACGTCACTGCTACGTATGCCCTAAAGATCTCCTTCATAATCGTACAACAAATCTTCCAGATTTTCTACAGTAATATCAGAAGCCTGTACACATCATACCCAAGCTAATTTATTTGCTACATTACCGGGATAAGCCATGGTTAACATTGAAATTTAACAATTTCAAATGTGCCATACATTTAGCTCTTGATAGCTACAAGAAATCACTCTGAACACAGAGAGAGTATAAATAACTGAAATACAGAGCGAAAACTGCTGCATAAGCCTACTAGAAACCTTGGTTGAGAAACACTGTAATAACAGATGCTGACAGAGTTTTCATTCCAGTGTGTGAGTGTGTGACGCAACATATTCTCGTCATATTATCACTTGGCATAGCATAAATAAACTAAACTTGAACCTGAGAAGTCACTTGCGTAGCTATACATACTATGGCTCATATACACACAAAACAAAATGATTCACATATTAGGCGCGTTCAGCACAAAGAATGGCTTTTGCTACAGTGAAACAAAGTAGTGAAATTTCAACAATTTATTAATGTAGTCTCTACTTTATTGTTACTGTAGATTTATACTGCCTTTAATGATTTTAAACCAGTTTTTGTTTTGTTTAAATAACTTAATAAATACGGAAGATACGGAATTGTATTTATGATGCATTTTTACAGCATTTAACAATTTAAATGTCCTGTTCTGTTTATTGGGTATCCGTTTCCGGCCCCTGAAGGGTTTAAATGGCCATCGGCAAAGTGGTTAAGATCCATTTTCTCCACTCCCACCTGGACGTTTTTCCTCCTAGTTGTGGAGTTGTTAGTGATGAACATGGGGAGAGATTCCATCAGGACATTTCTGTTATGGAACAAAGATATCAGGGCCGTTGGAATGAAGTAATGCTTGCAGATTACTGTTGGTCTTTGTATAGGGATTCTGCGGAACTCCATCACAAGAGGCAAGCTAAAAGACGACGAAGTCAATAGGTCACCACATGATTCTCTTCAGACACGACTATCTGCGAAGTATTTTGCCAGCAATTTAGAACTCTTAGCATGTAATTACCAGTTAAAAAAATCAAATGCACTTTCATTGTTGTTAGTATGTATATAATTAAAATGTATCCTTTTCTCTCAATCCGTTAATATGTAATACTTCCACCTTGTGTATATAATAGAAACTAGAGCTAATACAAATTTTTTATTGTCATATTTGTTTTTCTCAACCCAAAATTGGTAGGAATTGCCTCATGAAGTGCTCGAAACAATCAAAAATTATTTTGTTGTTGCCCAGTGTAATTATTGTTGTTGAGATTTTTACACTCGTGGATCATACACTAGAAGCTTTTCTCTTTCTTTTCTTTCTGAAGTAGGTGGCGACTTCAAAGACTTCAATAAATGTATTTCCAATGACATTTTCATAATAGGTTTTGAGTGGAAGTACTAGGAATGTGGTAGAGTAAAATCTCTAAACCAAGCAAGCACAGGTAGGAATGGCAGTTTTCAGCTGACACAGTTTTTCTCCGCTCTAGGAGAACGGCCCCATCAGTGTCCTGAATGTGCACACAAGTTTACGACAAGATGCCAGCTGAGTCGACATGTAGAAGGTGTGCACCGTGGCACTAAAAAACACAAATGTCACATGTGTGGGAAGGAGTTTCTCTATAATAACAACTACAAAGGTATGTATACATCATAGGCAGTCTTCAGTCAGTCTTATGATCTTTGCATTTCCCCATTTGCATCTTGAAATGTCTTGATTTTTGGTAAAGTGTTCCATATGCTCAATAACAGTAAAGTCTTTATTTTATACGAAGGGGGGGGACCCAAAAGAAACCGGATTGTTGTCATAGAAACTTTATTGATGAACCTTTTTATAAAATTACTTCAGTCGCCTTCAAAATACTCTTTATTACATGTGATGCACTTGTCAAGTCTCTTTTCCCACTGTTGGAAGCATGTTTGGAACTCTTCAAGTTTGATATTGTCCAGTGCCCTTTGCGAAACTGTTTTTACCTCCTCCACATCGTCATAACGCTCCCCTTTTAGCATTTTTATTTTCATTCGTGGAAATAGGATAAAGTCGCACAGGGCTAGGTCCGGCGAATATGGAGCATGGGGAACGACAGACCACCTCTGAGATGCCAAATAGTGGGTCACTCGTAAGGCCATGTGTGCTGGAGCATTGTGATGCAGAAACCAGTCACCTGATTGCCAAAGTTCTGGGCGTTTCCTCCGCACATCCTCTCGCAGACACCTTAAAACATCCAAGTAAAAGTGCTGGTTAACAGTCTGGCCAGGGGGTACGAATTCCCGATGCACAATTCCACGAACATCAAGAAAGACAATGATCATCGTCTTCACATTTGACCTCACTTGCCTTGCTTTTTATGGTCTGGGAGAGTTGGGAGTCCTCCACTGGCTTAACGCTTGCTTGGTTTATGGGTCATACCCGTAACACCAACTCTCATCCCCTGTAATGACTTTCTTCAAGAAGTTTGGATCACATGCAGTCTCTGTTTTCAAGTCCTGACCCACATTCATGCGGATGGTTTTGTGCTCCTGTGTGAGAAGGCGTGGAACAAATTTAGCAGCAACACGTCTCATATGCAAATCCTCCCTCAAAATCCGCTGGCACAGGCTCCAACTGATTCCTGTCACTGCTAAAATTTGGTTGATTCTTTGGCGACGATCCTCGTTGATCTTTCAGCGGACTTTTTCAATGTTCTCCTCATTTCGCGATGTTGAAGGATGTCCAGAACGAGCTTGGTCTTCAACACACATCTCACCACATTTAAAGCGCTCAAACCAATTGAAAACCTATGTGCGGCTCATAGCATCCTCCTGGAAAGCTTCCTGAAGCATTTGGTGTGTCTCCATTGCAGTTTTTTAAGCAGGAAACAAAATTTCACACACACTCTTTGTTCTTTTAAAGTTGCCATAATGACTTCGCAGAGGTAACCCGCCAACAGTCAGAGAAACACAATACCACACTTGCATGTTCAGCTCTACACTGACGCCGTCTGCACAGCTGTTTCATGAAGGTCCCTACTAACACCACCTAGCGTGAGAACTCTGCACTACGTCTACGAGTGGCAGCACCCTCTGAGTCTGGTTTCTTTTGGGTCCCCCCTCGTATATAAATATCTACAATGTAAATTAATTGAAATATGTTCTCCATTGCAGCACATTTGTTGCGTCATGCAGGACAAAGAAATATCAAATGTGGGGAATGTGGAAAAACATTTGTCACAAGTAATGCACTATTTCGGCATCGACGATCTCATACAGGAGATAAACCCTTTCAGGTAACGCAGGATCTTTACTCATTGCATGTATTTTTTGAAGTTCTTTTTTTTTTTTGTAAGTTATCTGTTAAGGCATCTGTCATTGTCACACAAACCTTGGCTGTGAAATCTGCAGAAAACCTGTGGTCAGCATTCTGGTTTAGAGAGCTCAGGTTCAATTCCCAGCTGAGATGGAATTTTTTTAAAACTGAGATCATTCCCTATTCTCCACAAAGTTTGTTTCCAACTTAAAGCTATGCTTGACATTTTAAAAGGATTGAGTAGCAGAGATTGGTGACACTTATTCAATTTAACATTTTCTTTGATAAATTCAGTACTGAAGCAGGGACTTAAACTTGAGAAAGTATCTGCATAAAAAATGAAGTTAATTAACTTTGATGAATGCCATTAGAAAATAAACCAACCTTGAGGTTCATCAAAAGTCCAGCAGATGGAAGTAGGGTGACTAGTCGTCAAACATCTGAAGCTGAAAATGCAGGAGTGTTCACAAAAACATGCCTAAGGTACAAATAAAACTGTAGTTGAGCTGAGCAATAATGTGATGGCCAAAACTTAAATTTTTGACTAATTTGTACTTTAAATTATTGATATCTTCTACTTTTTAGCAAACATGTATAATATTTTGGTTTTTATAATAATATCTGGTCTTTAATAGTAAAATAGAAGCATTTATAACTATATAAATATTATATGCAGAAGCATTATTAACAGTTAAGTATTCTTCATTTTTGAGTTTGATTTATGCGTCACTATGTTTACACTCAACTTCACTTACTATGTTATGTCAATGGCATTAATTCACCTACGTACCACATTGCAAAGTGGTTAGTAAGAAAATTAAAATCATACGACAAATTTTAAAGTTTGGGAATAAAAAACTCCTTAGAATTGATAAATCACCTACAGAAGTACAACATCCCAGAAAATCACATACTGGTTTCTTTTGACGTTAAGGCACTTTTTATTAGCATTCCGGTAGAAAAAATACCTACACTCCTCAAAAAATGGCTAACCCAGACTACAACGGACCCCACAGAAATAGATGACATTATCAGTCTTACAGATTTATGCACAAGGAATAATTACTTCATGTTTAACCAACAATTCTACAGACAATCAAAAGGATTAGCTGTGGGGAGCCCACTTTCGCCTATCTTAGCAGACCTATACATGAGCTATTTTGAAACACACATAGTAAAGGCCTTCCCACAGATTTACAAATTTTGGCGGAGATATGACACGTTTTTGGATGCGTAGGCTTCCACGGCCTGTGTCTTGATGTGTGATCTTGGCTTCCGGTGAAGGCCGCGTCATCTTGGTCGAAATTGCCGACGCTTCGCTCATCTTGTCGTGAGCTTCTTCTGGGCTCTTGTCCGCTCTTTGTCCGGTTGCTCCCGTTTATATACCGGTTGCGAATCTCTGCTGGTCCCACCCCTTTGTCCCCGGCAGGTCAATCGCAACACGTAAAAAAGAGCACATACGCAGCCTAAAATTAAACCAGCCCGAAAAATCCGCATTAGCGGAACATGTGATTACAACCGGCCATCACATCGACTTTGATAACACCGAACTTCTAGCCACCTGCAAAAATTTCTCATACAGACTGACGCGAGAAAGTTTAGAAATCTTCAAAGAAAAGAATAACATCAACAGAGATCATGGAAGGCAGCTACACGACACCTGGAAGGCCCTGCTTACTAGCACAGCTACTGGCCGAAGATCAGCCAATGAAAAGCAAGGGGCGGAGCGAACAGACCATCCCGCATCCGACGGCCTGCCACAGCAATCTCTGCAAAACGATGGTCTAGGGAAGAATACCACAGGAAAAGAAAGCCCTAAGGAATCGAACCAGACAGCAAAACACAATATTAATTATCTCCAAAACCAACAAAAAGCGGTGACACCAGTGCAAGATCCCATTGGCAGACAGGCAACCAATCGGGGACAAAGGGGCGGGACCAGCAGAGATTCGCAACCGGTATATAAACGGGAGCAACCGGACAAAGAGCGGACAAGAGCCCAGAAGAAGCTCACGACAAGATGAGCGAAACGTCGGCAATTTCGACCAAGATGACACGGCCTTCACCGGAAGCCAAGATCACACATGACACGTTTTTGCTATCATTCCGGAAAAACTTAAAGAAGATTCTCTAAAATTACTAAACCTGCAAGATAATCATATCCAGTTTACAATGGAAGTAGAAAGAGATAACACCATACCCTTTTTGGACCTCAAGATAACTAGAAATCGTCATGGTGTAGATTTTGGAATATACAGGAAGCCCACACACATAGATAATTACATAAAGAAAAATGAATGCAACCCAGTTTCACATCAACCAGCTGCCTTTAGAAGTCTAATTCACCGTCTATACAACATCCCACTGAGTAAGGAGGAGTTTTTGAAAGAACAACACATAAAACAGATAGCAACCCAGCCATCATAAGGAACATGATGAAAAGAAAGGAAAAACTCAAGATAGTATCAAAAAATACCACTCTCACACTGCTTAAAAACACAAACTGGCAATATAGAAAATTCACTTACCATCCATGGGCTTTTAGAAAGTTTAAACGAATCTTCAAAAGACTAAACTTAAAACTAGCACCCCAAAACAAATTCAGTCTGAAGAATCTGCTAAATAAGCCACTAAAAAATTCAATCCCCAACACTTTGAAATTGGGAATTTATCAGATTAATTGTGAAACCTGTGTTAAAAGCTACATAGGAGAAACTAGTTAACCAGGCAGAAAGAACACCAGAGGAACATAAAGTTGAGACAAACAGAAAAATCTGCAGTGACACACCATTTTTGGACAGAAAACCACAATATTGGCCATAACATAAAACTGTTAAAAATTAAGTACACCTATAGAATTGGATATTTGGGGGAAAATATTCATAACCAAAAACCGGGGTAAAGTTATAAATTTTGAAATCCCAGCATTAAATGAAGTATTAAAACTTTGTGTCCCTAACACCAGATGGCAGAGGGATCGGAGCACCAAAGTAGTGGAGGAGGAAGAATGTTCCTTTAATCACCAAACAGCTGAGGATGAGATCGAATGATCTTGAAAACGTTTCAATTATACAACATAGTAAGTGAACTAAAAATTATTCTATATAGTAAGTGAAGTTGAGTGTAAACATAGTGACTCATAAATCTAACTAAAAAATTTATAACTATTTTATATTAAATATTATTTCAATACTATTGTATTTTAGTTAATTGATGGAAATTAATCATTTCTCCACACTAGCCGTATATAGGCAAAAACCTTAGCCTATGTATGGCTAGTGTGGAGAAATGATTAATTTCCCTCAATTAACTAAAGTAATAAGAGTTAAATGATGAAGCCTGGGCCTTAAGTACTTACGATAGTAGTTGCCACAAACGGTGTATCTCGGATGCAAGAGCCCCTAGTGGTCTACCGGGGAAATATACGAGTCAACTGGAGAATTTAATGTCAGGACGGCACGTTAGCAATGGTAGCTCAAAGGTTAAGAACGACTGGATGGAAACCAGGAGATCCGTGGTTCAAATCCCGGCCATGACATTGAATTTTTCATGTTGACTCTTATCTATCAAAAACTATTGTATTTTGTTTAAGCCAAATCTTGCAATTGCAAACATAACCTCCACACATGCTATCACACCAATTATTTTATGTGCACCCTCTCCTTCCTTTACCAAAGACATATTTGACTGCACTCATAGGAATTCAACAGTCAGCATTGAGTGAATTACTAGTCCATTTCATTTCTTCTTAACATGACTATTTAAGTGCTTGTGAAAGGGGTGTAGAAATTGCAGGTAGAGCAGCATAGGTAGCAAACAATGTTTATTGTACAATGGGTTAAAGAATAAAATTGAACAATAATCTAATCGAAAAAACTATTTGTAGTCAGTTTATTGACACTTCATAACTAACATTTTTATATTATCAAGGGACTACTACAGGTAGATCGCAAGCAAACTGCGATCGGTGTACACATGCACTAGGAGAGCCTTCTCCCCTTCTCGCCATCCAAGCATCACGTGACTCCCACCCCTCCCTTCCTACATGAGACAGAGCGCAAACCACACGAAACGAATGTATTTTAACACTGTTTTTGATTTGCAAAGTTAACAGAAAATAATTGCCTCAGATATGACCTCACAATCGATCAACAAATAGATAGAATCATAGTTTCTTTAAACCCTGAGGAACAATGCAGTGATTCGGCAGAAAATGCAAAGAGTGAATGTAACAATGAATGAAACATGACCAGTGCAGCCCGCGCAATAGAGGGGAGGCAATCTAAAATGACGGTAGAGGGGCAAAGGTAGAGGTCTCCAGAGTTGGTAAGCCACGCCTCCAACTGTATTGTTCGCCATCTAGTTATAGTTTCGGAAGCCAGCGCTTCCATCCTCAACCTCTCTCCAACTAGTGTCTGTTGTCTGCTCTCTATGAACTTCTTTGTCAAATTATCTACTGGTAGGATTTCAAAGTTCATTACGCAGTCCTTATTTTTTCAAATGAATATGTTCTCCTTTTAGTAAATTTGGATTTGGATCAATGTCGTGGTTTTTGTTCCAAAAATGAAATGCTATTGCTGACTTATCTTCTTGTTTCATTTTGATATTTCTAAAGTGCTCTTTGACTCTTGTTTTTAGATTTCTTTTAGTTTGACCTATGCAGTATTTTTCACAGTTCTTATTTGTTATATTCAGATCTGTAAATTGATGGGATCTCATCTTTTTTTTTTTTTTTTTTTAATTTAGCAATTTTAAAACTGAGTATCTATTAGTAGGTGCCAAGATGATATTTTGTTTCTTAAAGATCTTTTTGAATTTATTAAATGTTTTTGAGTGGTATGTGAATGTGATGTTGCTTTCTTTTTCTTTTGTAAATGTGGTTGTTTCTTTAATGGTTTTCTTTAATTTCTTCTTCTTTCTTCTTTCTCTAACTCCTTTGTGCTGTTAAGCGTAGAGTACAAGCCTCTTCTACCCATTTCCTCCACTTTTCTCGGTCCATCATCAGTTTTCTTTAATTTAGCCTTCTTAATTTCCTTAAACACCAAACTTTTGTTGTATCCATTTTATTCTGCTATGTGTTGGTTTTTTGTTCTTTAAAAGAAAATAAGATATAACCCCCTTTTTCACATTTCTTACAACTTACTTGGTTAAGTAATTGTGTTGTAAGAATTGTGAAAAATGCTACATAGATCAAACTAAAAGAAACCTAAAAACCAGAATCAAGGAGCACTTTAGAAACATCAGATTGAAACTGGAATATAGGATAGCAGTAGCATTTCATTTTTGGAACAAAAACCATGACATTGATCACATTTGTAAACTTTTACATCTTTATTTTTCTGCACATTCTACTGTTTGGGAATAAAAACATAAGTATTTGTCAAAGAATGTCACCTTTATGCTACATATTTCAAATATTTAACAGTACTTGGCCAGCAATGATGACATTAAAAGTTTGGGAAAAAGCATGTAATTTGTGACTTTTTTTCCATATGAAATTTCAACTTTTTGACTTCAGCTTACCTTTACAAAAATTTTTCTTTATGTTGCATTTTACATTATTTTTTGAAAAAGATAGTAAGTTCTATTCCTTTCTTGGAAGTGTTGAAAACAGTGTTGTTATGATAAATTAACTTTAAAGAGAGTCGATTAAAGACACTAGACAACACTTACTTTTAAATTTTTCCGGAACATGTTTCAGAGGCTTTGCCTCTATCATCGGCCGGCTCTCGACAGTCGAGAGCCGGCCGATGATAGAGGCAAAGCCTCTGAAACATGTTCCGGAAAAATTTAAAAGTGTTGTCTAGTGTCTTTAATCGACTCTCTTTAAAGTTAATTTAAGTAAGTTCTATGTTTATATAACATTTTCAAAACACATTACGAGGATCCTTCAATAAATAACCAAACTAATATAATTGTATTTAAATAAACCGCCCTGGAGCGCCATGGCTGCTAGTGGTGGAAAGGTGAATCCTTTCTCTAGCAGTGCTGTGAGTGTCAGTCATGCAGAGCCAATCAGTTGGGAGTTAGATTCCAATATGTGAGATCATGTTTTCTGCACCCACCATGGAACTGAAATTGCAGCAACGAGCATCAATAAAGCTTTGTATTCTGTTAGACAAAACTCCTACAGGAAACCTTTGAAATGGTGCAGCAAGCATACAAGGACCAAGTTTTAGTCAAAACACAAGTCGTTGAGTGGTATAAACGTTTCAAAGGGGGTCATGAAGACCTTCAAGATTCTCCACGTCCTGGAAGACCTGTAACAGCAAAAAAATGGAAGTCAACATTAACCCAATTGACGCAATTGTGCAAGAAGATCGTTGCATAACAATTTCGAAAGTTGCAGACATAATGCATTTGTCTGTTGAAACTGTAGACGACATAATTCGCAAGGAGAGGATGGATCTTGCATCAGAATAATGCCCCTACTCATCGAGCTCGTGCAACTCAAGATGTCATCTCAGAAATGGGCATTAAGATCATACCTCATCCACCTAATTCTCCGGATCTCACACCATGCGATTTTCACCTCTTCCCTAAAGTGAAACAGGAGCTTCGTGGTTGCCATTTCCAAAGTGATAAGTAGTTGAACAATGTTGTCATGGGTATCCTGAACAGACTGTCCAAAAATGGGTTCAATGAGTGTTTCGAACAATGGCTAAATCGTAGGAATAATTGTATTTCATCAGAGGGAGAATATTTCGAAAGTGTGTAGGTAAATATTAGTGAAATAAGGCCATTATGTGTTAATTAAAAAATTAGTTCGGTTATTTATTGAACGAGCCTTGTATAATGTGGTTTACAAGTCATGAAAAAAGAAAATACAAAACTGTAACCCTTATGAGTGTTCTCAGAAAAGTCACTATCCGTAATTATGGCAGCTTGTTTTAAAAATTTAATGAATATTAACTTTTACAGTGTATCATCTGTGGCAAGAAGTTTGCTGACTGCAGCAACCGTAAACGTCACCTGCTGCGCCACTTACAGCAGCCTAAGGAAGTTAAGAGTAAGCGCACTGGGGCTCGGGCAAAGATTGCTCGTGTCATATGTGTGGCCCCACTACAAGAGCAAAATAATGGTGCAACATATGCAGTACAGCTGGGTGATGCACAAGCAGAAACGGGTTTGAGCAATCTTGTTGCCATCTGCAGCACAAACACAGATGTAGATTTTACTGCATTATCTGAAACTTCCGTTTCTGCTCCAGATGGACAGCTAGACACTTCTAAAGATAGTACTACAGAAGCTGAGTCTGCAGAAGGACAACCTTTGAAAGAAAATGCTGAAAGTGACACTCAGAAGATGAGTAAGGATAATGGAGATAAGCCTAAAACATACGAAAATCTTAGAACATTCCTGGAGTCTTCTGAAGTGCTAGAAACACTAGCAGGAGACAAAGGAGAAGATGGTCTCATAAACATTGAATATGTTACACTTCTGGCAGCTAGTGGAGAAGTTAATGGTTCAGAAATCATCCAGCAAGTAATTGTATTGCCTCAAGAAAGTCAATTGGCAAACTACGAAATGGACACTCCAATAACCACCATCAACGCAACAGATGAGAGAGATATTGAACCTGAATCTCAAGAGAATTCTGAGATTACCTGCATATTACCAGAAGACATGTTGGTTTCACAGACCAAATCAAGCAAATCGTCTTCCAGCTGCGAGAATCTCATTGAAGTTCTTCTGTCAGAAGAGAAACTAGATAATGCTCCAGCAAATGAAACCACAACACAACAGGAAGCGATGGATTCTTCAAATCTCATACAGGTTCTGCTAGCATCAGATGATAATGCCAGTGAGCTAGATCATTCCAGTAAACCAAGTCAGACATTTCTTATTCCACCAGATGGCTTTGGGGATGAAGATGCAATAATCAAAATGCTAAACAGCCAAGGAACGATAATGCTTTCCACACGACCTGACCCTACAGAATTTGATTTAACAGGAAACAGTGAACTCGTAGGAATGGCTCTATCAACTGATAATACCTCAAGTAGAGAAGAACTGTCTTCAGATTCAAATTTCAAAGCATTCCCAAGTGTACGAGATGCCTCAATGTGTGAAGATATTGACAAAAAGACTGACATATATGAACATGAAGTTTCACTGCCTGCTGCCACAGATGAGATGTTAGTCCAGCCTGCCACCGAGCCAATGGATGATATCGAGATGTTTGAACTCTGCGCCGAAGATGAACTCAGTAAGTTGGGACCAATGTACCAGGTATACCATGGAAGTAAGCCAGTAGAATTCCTATCACTCTAAACTTTCAGCTTCTCAGTATGTTTTACCCTCTGATAAAGCATTGCTTGACTTATGCATTTTGGAAATGCAAAGCCAGATTAGCATTAAAGTCTAATTGAATTTTAAGTTGGTTGAGACAGTACTTCACTTCAGAAACAATCGCACCTGTTTTCAACCTAGGTCTCTACATATGGCCAAGCTGCAAAGCAGCTCCCTATCTTAGCTTAGCTTTGAAATGAAGTCAGAGTGATATCAAAGTGTATATTGGAAAAATTAATTGCTCTTTCATACTAGCCGAGTGTAGGTCAAAGTAAGGAAAGGTAGAGTCAGGCTGAAAGCTTGAATGTCATAGCCAGGATTCAAATTGAAGTTTTTTAAATTTTTTAGTGTGACTATACCTTTCCAAAGCTTATATTGTGAATGCAGTGTCGTCAATTCTTCCAATGTTTTCCGAATCAAACTTTGTTTCTGGTAGCTGCTCATTTTTTTCTAGGATTCAAATTGAAGTTCTTTAAATTTTTTAGTGTGACTATACCTTTCCAAAGCGTATATTGTGAATGCAGTGTCGTCAAATGTTTTCTGAATCAAACTTTGTTTCTGGTAGCTGCTCAGTTTTTTTCTAAGGCAGTATAATCCTGGCATTTGACAGCATTGTTAACAAAATACTTATTTTACTTGGATAGAGCCCAGCAGAGAAAGCCAAAGATTAGTGGTTCAAATTGTGCTTATGGCATTGAAATGTAGCACGCTTGGAAAAACAATTATCAATAAATAAAACTATAAATAGAAGTATTTATAAACAGTGGAGCTTCATCAGTAAAAAACACTTTTTAAACCAATTCTCGAACTGTAAAAACACTTAAGCTCCACTAACTTTTGAAATTAGGACATGTTTCAAAAGTTAGTGGAGCTTAAGTGTTTTTACAGTTCGAGAATTGGTTTAAAAAGTGTTTTTTAATTATCAATAAAGTTTGAAGTTCAGGCTGTAAGCTTGCTAAGCAGTTTTATCACAAAGAAACTGACAATTTAAAGA
Organism: Mantis religiosa; assembly: GCA_030765055.1. Lineage (NCBI taxonomy): Eukaryota > Metazoa > Arthropoda > Insecta > Mantodea > Mantidae > Mantis > Mantis religiosa. The sequence continues at coordinate 431,337 of JAUKNK010000649.1, read as the reverse complement.
CAGTATTGACTCAATTTACTGATACATCACATGCTTCAAGAGTTCAATTGCTTCTATAATAAACCTGATGGCGGCTGCTGCCGCAGCATGGTATCTTCAGTTGAAATGATGATGATGGCAGAAATTGAGCTTTCTAAACGTGGTGTCTGTAAACTGAACTCACTTATACTATCTTTAATTTGTTTACAGATCACTCTGTACAATACTTCCGACAAAGCAGAGGATGCTATTTCTGTTCTCAACACAAACTCCAGATGAAAGCAATTGCTCTTCTGAAATATATTCCACTTAAGTGAATGTAGTCTCTCAACTTATTCAAACTTCAATTAAATTTATACAATTTACCTAGAATGCATTTTGTTAAGATCTTCCTAACAACCTTAGCTAATGTCAGCTGTTCAATTTTGATTTGGTGAACTTCTTGGAGGCAATAGGGGCATCTCTGTTGGTATCTTAATAAACTTGAAGTTTGGGTTCTCTTCAAAGTTGGTGTCAAAATTGAACAGTGTTTCCTTCGTATTTCTTTATGAAGATCTTTTCCAATGTGGTTAATAAATGTATTTTATTTTCTATGTTGTGATTATCATTCCCAAAATGGTACACTACTGCTGATTTATCGATTTATTTGTTCTTGATGTTCCTAAAATGCTCTTTAAGCCTAATGTTCAAATGCCTTTTAGTTTTGCCAATGTAAAAGTTGTCACAGCCCACTCAGCTTTGTGAAGAAATTGAGAAGCTATGCTAGGTAGCGAACCCTGGTCTAGAAAGTTAACTTTCCGGCTTTGCTGAGATACTGACCACATCTGCTCCCTGTATTGGTTGGATGATCGCCCACCTTGCATATGTGGGTGTGAAGCCGGCAGTGGGGTTGGCAGGCTCAGGCCTACTTTGGGCGGTTACGATTAAGATTTTGTCTATCTCTTACAATTTACCAGTTTTGTGAAAGTCGTGCAGAATGAAAATAATTAAGAAAATGTTCCTAGAAAATTTTAGATATACATATAATTTGTCATAAAAATTAAGAACAATTTTTGAGAAAATGCTTTTTCAAAGGGTCTCAAAATAACATTTTTGGGAAGAATGCAAACCTTCCCCTACTTGCTCCACATAGTCGATAAAGTAAAATCATTAGCAGAAGTGAGCATCCCCACAAATCACATATGGCATAGGATTTTTCAATCTTCCAACTTAAAGTCCAGGTACGACTAGTATGAAAATGTTTCCATCTATACTCCATTTGAAAAGATGTTTGATGTAAAAGGTAATTTTGGTCACTGGGCCAAACAGCAGCAGAATCAATTTAGCTCAGCATAAGATTGACAAAAGACCTTAATATGCATATTTTTTTGTAATATCAACACAAAACATTTAAATAAGAGGCAGAAAGAAGACTTAACAATTCAAAGAGTACAGTATCTACAGATAATTCATTATGCATTCCACATTTTGTAGTAAACTTAAACTAACATTACAATATAATAAGTATTTTGTAAAACAGCTTCATTTTTGTTTTTTAAACTCAAATTCTAATAGACAGGCTTTTTCATAATTCTTTAAATGCATTGTCAGCTTTGTTGACTATGTTGTTAGCATGTACTGTTAACCATCTATTGGAATATATCGAAATTTAACTGTATTGGAACACCACAGTGAAGCGATATAAGTATTAAATTATAGATGAGTTGTATTTATTACACATCGGCTTCACTTATGTACCTATATTGAGGACATGTTTTGCGAACCATCGTTGGCATCGTTGGCTTTAATGTGAACGATGGTTTGCGAAACATGTCCTCAATATAGGTACATAAGTGAAGCCGATGTGTAATAAATACAACTCATCTATAACTTAATAACATTTATTAGAAATTTTTTGACAGAATCACTTTCTTTCTCTATTGTTTAACCCTGAACCAGAGATTGATTGGCAGTATTTCAAAGTTTTAAATTTTACTTTAAAGAATTGTGAAACATGTCTAGTGTATTTATATAGCTGTTTTCTAATACCCGACGATTGACAATGAAGTCGTTAGTCTTCTTACGTTCCAATATTTTTCATAATAATTTTGTATATTGTGAACTGATGTACATTTTTGAAGATGATTGATTAAAGTCCATTTCTTCATTTAGACTGCATAGTGGACAAACTTGGGACTCGTATATTCTGATTATGTTTCGCCATACAGTCATATCATGTTAATAATAATCGGAAGGCTGCAATTGCTGATTTCCTAGGTACATTTGGAATTACTTTTGGATTCTGTGCAAGTACTTTCCAGTTTTTCCTTGAGATAATATGTTACTGATGTTTTATTAATTGTTTCACAGAATCAAATGTTAATTTTCTAGTTGGTCCATATGTTAGAAGACATGCTTTCTTGGCTAAGTTGTCTGCTGTCTCATCATTATGTTTACCACAATGTGTTGATATCCATTGTAATATCTATTCTTTTATTCAAGAATAGAATATAGGAACATATAGCATAAAAAGAAGTATTTCAGAAAGTGGAGTGCCATTGTTACTAAAATTAGGCAAATGAGTCAATCTTGTATATACTTTTCTCTATTTACAAGTTTTTTAATAAAGACTAGAAACAAAAACTTAAAGGACATTACTAGTTAAAAACCAACACCAGATATGGCAGATTTACATTTCGTCCAAAATACTTCAAAAAATTTGAAAAGATATTTAAGAGCTTCAACATAAAATTAGCCCCTCAGAACAAACACAACATCTGCAACTTACTAAACCACCCTCTAAAAAATAGCACACCAAAAACTCAATTATCAGGCATTTACCAAATGAGCTGCCAGGATTGCGATAAGATATACATTGGTAAGACCAAAAGGAATCTAGGAACAAGAATGAAAGAACACTTCAGAAATATGGACAAGTCTATCGTAGCACATCACTTTTGGTCTGAGAATCACAATATAAAGCAAGAGATAGAACTGATCAAACAGGCAAAGAAACCTTTAGATCTGCAGATTTGGGAAAACATTTATTACGAAGAAAAAGAACCTCTTGATGAATTTTGAAATTCCCTCCGTGGATGACGTCATTAAACTTACCAGAGCATCGGATGGCAACATCAGTCAACCACAGAATTGAGGATAGGGAAGAAGTTCCCAGAAACTAGTCTTCATTAAAAAACTTGTAAGTGGAGAAAAGTATATACAAGATTGACTCATTTGCCTAATTTTAGTAAGAATTTAGGAAGATAAGCAAAGTTGTTTTACAGAATTCTTATTATATTGTAATACTTACATTACATCATTGCCAGTAGCTTTAGTCTTTATGTATTAAACCTGACATTCTCAGAAGCAGTTAGGTAATCTTCATCAGTCATTTCTTAGAAAACATTCTTTATGTTCTAACATTTAGACATATATCATGTAATATAAAGTGATATTTTGGAAAAGGCGCAAAATAAAAATATTTTGAGATTAGGGAAGGAAGTTTTGACCATAGGCTTTACTTCCCTTCTAAAGGAACCATGCTAGGAACTTTTTATGGTTAAAGATTTTGTCAGACTTGAAATCATTACCCCCTAGATCATGGAGGATGACATGTTTGGGTTTGCACTAATTAAAGTAATATTTAAGAGTAACCAAAACCATGGGAAATCTCGTAGATTAACAAAACATTGTTACATAACATAATGAATAAGGCTAGGAAGTTCAGGAAAAGTCCTTTTTTCTCTAATGTCTGAAGATGAGGCCCAACATAATATATGTTAATTATGGCTCACTATAGACCAGAAAATGGAAGGTTTTGTGCTTTTTGAGCATTTTTGTTTCATTTAACTTCTTTTTCTGTTAAACAGAGTCTAGCGTAAATTCTAATTTCTTTCAACTAATATGCACTCCTAAGACTGGCTACGGCAAGTAACAGGGTGAGAGGACCCTTTCTATTGTATTCAAGTCATTAGCGCCAGCAGAAAACTTAGTAAATCCTTTCTAAATATCCTGACCAGCAGTGTGAGAATGACGTCGACTAGAGGGTAAGAGTAGCTAGGTTGGTTTCATTGCAGTTTCACAATTTATGAAAGAAATCCTGGCCAAAAACTAAACCTAGTTATATGTCTTTTTTGTGAGAACTTATATCTAAATTTGGGGCAGACGTATTTTCTACTGGTGGAAGCAACTGAGTTAAGCTTCTATAACTAGAGTGTGGTTAAGCCAAGTATGATTTAATTATATCTATATTTCAATTTCTTTCCCCAGAATGTCCATTGGTGGTTGCTAAATCAGAAGCATTTCTTACATATTTTGTATTTCTCGCTGTATATGTTGCATATCACTTGAATGTTGTACTTTCAAACTTATCTAATCGGAAATTGATTTATTAATTTGTAGGTATCACTTCTTTACGTCCTTTTTTCTAATCTTTAAGTGCTTTTCACACAATTTATAGGTCCTCAACTTCCTATCCCTAGTAATGAACATTGGTTTTTTTTTTAACTGATGAGAAAATGATTAAATTAGATGTTTTATTATTGCCCTTACATTATAATTTGTGGGAAAGCTCCATAATCATGAAAAGCATTAAATAATAAATACTTATGTATATAATTTGTTTGAGACTGATAGTATTTTAAGGAGAAAATGAAAAAGAAAAATAGAAAAAAACAAATTTCAGGATTGTTTCCCAAAAGTGTTTCTTTATGACGATTTATGAATTTGTTCTTTCTCTCCAAACATCACCTATAATCTCTGAAGTGTGCAAAGTTGTTCCTATTTTAGAAAATTTTTGTTCCATTTTATTTTTTATATGTACACATATTTGTTAAAGGGTTTTTGTTTCCTTTTGATATTCTGCTTAACATGTTTAAACTTCTATAACAGCGGCTTCCAGTGTTTTAGAGACTTTTATAATGTGATTTTATTTATTTTTCTAGCTGTCAAATGAAAAATATTAATTAGCAGCATTTTAATTTATATATTTGTATGTAAGGAAGAGGCTGAAGTCAGTTTATTAATATTTGTATGCTGTAAGTGTTGGATGTATGAGCATAAACAGGGTGAAATGTTAACTTTTTTTGATAATTGTCGTAGCATTGGTTTATCAGTAAGATATATATCTATTTAAACCGCAGTTGATCTCATAACCCATCTTACTTGGGTATATTTATTGAGGCATTATAAAATGCTGCAAGTATTGTGATTAGAAAAATAATGTATATTTATGTTATGCTAGTCATATTTTGTATCTATCAGTATTAAAATTATTTATTTATTTATATGTGAAAGATTTGAATGTGTAAATATTTTCCATAAAATGGGTCATAATAACTATTACACAAATACAAATATTTGCCTCTAATTATTTATTTATATGTGAAAGATTTGAATGTGTAAATATTTTCCATAAAATGGGTCATAATAACTATTACACAAATACAAATATTTGCCTCTAAGGCTTCACTTATCTTAAGAAATTGATCTCCATTTGAAAAGAAGTATTAACAGCAATTTCTTAAGATAAGTGAAGCCTTAGTGGCAAATTATTTGTATTTGTGTAATAGTTATTGCTTCACTGTAGCTAGCTTCATTTTCTACATAATCAGTGGGTCATAATAAATTTAAGAAAAACAGTAGTCAAGCTGAAATGGGAATATAAAACTTGTATATCCTGAAATTTACAAAACCATTGCAAGCAATGTAAGTAAAACTAGTCTTTGCTAAAAGGAAAACACTCTTGTGTTGAACAAGAGTAGTCGTGTAAGCATGCCATGTTGTTAAAAGACAGTTCCTTAATTTGAAATCTTGCAAAATCTCTTTGTAAATTGTAATTCACTATTAATTGACAAGCTAAAGTAAATTAAATTTAAAGGGAGTCTATTAATGACACTAAACAACACTTTTAAATTTTCCTGGAGCACGTTTCAGAGAGTTTGCCTCCCATCTTCAACTGGACATCGACTGGTTCTCAGTGGTGTAGCTGGCAATATTTTGTCATAGGTCTCCTCTGGTGGCGATTTGAGGAACTTGCTGAACAAATCTTTCTGGAGGATGTTGAAATTGAATACTTTGTTCCTATTTTTTGAAATGAAGATTTGTTCCCATGTGAACAGTTCTTGTTTTCCTGATGTATGTTTTAGTAGTTTTGTTTCTGGATTCATGTTGTGGTTTTTTTCCCAAAAATGTGTGGCAACTGCTGATTTTTCTAATTGTTTATATTTTATGTTGTTTATATATTATGTTCCCTTTGCTCTTGTCTCTAAATTTCTTTTGGTTTTTCCAATATAAATTTGGCATTCAATTTGATATATACCAGATTTTTTTGTTAGATGGAATGGCATCTTTGATGTTTGAGCAAATTAGGTTTTTTTTTAAGGTGTAATGGTTGACAGGTACTACATCAGGAAAATAAGAATTGTCAACATGGGAACAAATCTTTATTTAAAAAAATAGGAACAAAGTATTCAATTTCGACATCCTCCAGAAAGATTTGTTCAGCAAGTTCCTCAAATCGCCACCAGAGGAGACCTATGACAAAATATTGCCAGCTACACCACTGAGAACCAGTCGATGTCCAGTTGACGATGGAGCCAAAGTTTCTGAAACATGTTCCGGGAACATGTAAAAGTAAGTGTTGTTTAGTGTCATTAATCGACTCCCTTTAAATTTAATTTATTACAACAACACTGTTTTCAACACTTCCAAGAAAGGAATTGTAAGATAAAGTAAGTTTATTTTTTTAATATTCTTTTAGTTCATCAAAATCTGAGCCCTATTTATCAAGCATAATTTTATGTAAGAAGAAAAAAAAAGTCAAATATATTGATTCATAAAATACAGTAGAAGCCCAAAATAGTGTGGTCCAGATACTGCAGATTCGGATTAACACGGGCAAAAGTATGTCCCCGTTAAAAAATATTGTAGTTCATTATTTTATTTGCTTTTTTTTATTTGTAAAAATGATAAAAATATTCTATAAACAGAAGCTGTGCAGTATAATTTTCACCAACATCCCTGTTCATTGACACTGGCTTCTGCATTCCAGAAAAGTAATGAATGATAACCACCATTCTTGGCCTTGTCTTTTCTCATCTAATATAATTCTCCTGAATGAAATCAGCATTGTACGTGTGATGTGTGCATCTGGCACAGTCCTTGCTTATTTATAGTTGCTTTTTTTTCCCCCTCGTTCCATTGTGTTATTGAAGACACAATTAGAGTTTTGTGATAAGGAGTATAGCAAATTTGTCTGACACTGATGATTGCATAAATTAATTATGCCATCAATGTACTTTGTAAATTAAGATCCAAAACATTACACAGTCAGTCAAGAAATTGTTTCAAATGTATAAGCTGAAGTGCATATCAGATGACAGATGAGTGTCAGAAAGAAAAGTAAAAAGTATTGTTAAAGAATGCAAACAAAACAAAATCAGAGCACATCTTTGGAATCCAGGTAAAAAGCATAGTGTTTCCAAAAGGAGTAATGATCTATGTTCAAGTTCTTCTTGGGAAGCAAGCCAGGTGAAAAGACAATTAGAAATAGACGTTTCGGGAGTGTACATCTCTCCCATCATCAGGATATTTATTAAATGTTATGAATCACTGGATGAAAGACAAAACACTATCAATATTCACATTACTGAACAAAAGACTGTTTTCAGTAAATTAAATGCCTGGTCAGGAGATGGCATGAGTATAAAAAATTAATTGGATCAAAGAAACATAACTACTTAACTTGATTATCAAGATATATCGATCTGTGCTTCTTAAGTTGACGGATTTCCATTTTTAAGGTATCTAGAGTAATGATCTAGATGATTTTGAAAAATGTTACATTAGAAGGATTCAAAATGTTTATATTCAAGAAAAAGATGCTCCTACAATAGCTGAATTACTTATTTTAAGACAAAGCATTAACATTCAGGGCCGTAAGTCGTCCTTGGACAGAATAGTGAGGGAACTTGTTTTTAAATGAAGAAAACACTGAAACAAACAGAAAATGCTTATAGAAAAGCACAACATTTGCTCTACACGTCCCTGGGGAAGAAATCAGTTTATCTGATATTGAATAACGTGAATAATTTCACCTACAATTTTGCAGTTTTAATTGCATTAATACAAACAGATTTGCACAACTATTTCATCCAGTAAATTGTGTGAACATTTTTCTGCAAGGACTGTACCACATTTCTAACAAGTATGTTATCTAAATAGCATATGAAGCCGACACAACAATTCGCTTAATACTTACTGTCCATAACAAGATGACAATGAAGATGATAGTGGTGAAAATGATATGGAGGCAGAAGAAAACATTTGAGTGTTGATGAAGTAATAACTCATTTAAACAATGTGATATTGTGTGTGGACATTCATCTCCTCCATCTTGCCACAATACACAGAGACAAAACGTAGCGCAACACTGCGTTCAAACAAAACTTACTGATTCTTTTAAAACAATAAAAAATTAGGTTGGTGTAGAACATGTACATTGGAATATAAATCAAGATCGGTTACTGGCTGGAATACTCTTCCAGCATAACCGGTGAGTAATTTAACTTATATATGAGAGTTTAATACTGTACTGTAATTTATTATTACATGCATATTTCCCTCCTCCGACTGGACAGGATTGATTTTTGTCCCTTCTAGTGTTGCATCCCTATATACTGCAGTAAGGGGTAAAGAATGTCCCCCCAACAACAGTGTTATTTCAGGCTTTTACTTTATGTATCAAGCTTGCATTCACTGTAACAAAACTTCAAATATAGCACAGAAGTGTATCAAGAAAATATTGACACACTGCTTCACTCACACTGTTTCAAGAGCTTTTGCTCTTATCATCAGCTGGAACTAGACTAGTGCAAATTGTAGTGGTTTTCTCTTTCTCGTATCGTCTATAGATGGCATGATGTACTTGTCAAAGATGTCTGGTGGTGGAGTTTCAAAATTCATGACTGACAATTTTTGTTAATGAAGACTTTTTCCCATACGGAAAGGTCTATGGGGTGATTAACGTATTTTATTAAAGATGTTTCCAAGTTGATGTCATGTCTAGTATTTAAAAAACGGAAAGCAACTGCTGATTTTTCTGTTTCACCATTTTTAATGTTTCTTGCGTGTCCTTTAGTTCTGATGTCAATATTTCGTTTTGTTTTTCCTATATAAATTTTAGGGCAAGTTTCATATTTGATCTCATAGATTCCTGGTTTTTCTTGGTGGTAATTGAATTTTGGGGGGAGGGGGCTTTTAACAGATCTCTGATATTAAATTTATTTTGAGGTGCAAGAATTACGTTGTGTGTTGAGAACATTTTTTGGAATTTATCATGGACTGATGGAAGGAAGGTAAATTTTTTAAAATGTTTTTTCTCTCGTTTTACTGTAGTTTCTAGAGTGGTGGTTTCTTTTATTTTCTTAGCTTTGTCGAGTCTGTTAACTGTTTTGTCCACTAAATTTGGGTTGAAAGGTCCCCCCAAAAATTCAATTACTACTAAAGAAAAACCTGGAATCTATGAGATCAAATGTGAAACTTGCCCTAAAATTTATATAGGAAAAACAAAAAGAAATATTGACATCAGAACTAAAGGACATATAAGAAACATTAAAAATGGTGAAACAGAAAATCAGCAGTGGCTTTTCATTTTTTGAATACTAGACATGACATCAACTTGGAAAGATCTTTAATAAAAATACGTTAATCACCCCATAGACCTTTCCGTATGGGAAAAAATCTTAACTAACAAAAATCGTCATAGAGTCAGGAATTTAGAAAGTCCACCACCGAACATCTTTGACAAGTACATCATTCAATCTATTGCCGATACGGAGAAAGAGGAAACCATTACAATTTGCACTAGTCGAGTTCCAGCTGATGATAAGAGCAAAAGCTCTTGGAACATGTCCTGTGAAAAAACAGTGTGAGTGAAGCAGTGTGTCAATATCTTCTCAATTCACTTTTATGCTAAGTTGTGCTTCACTGTCTCTACGCTTCTTTCAATTTTATACTTTGAGTGATCAAATATAATTTCTCACAGTACTGAAAATAACTGCCAGCAACATTTTGTTTTATAATTAATGACTTAGCCAAAGATTTAACTATTTAATAGAACTATGCAATTCAGATCTTTCACATTGTTTTAAGCTGTGCTTAAGACGTATTTATTTCTAGTCAAAATAATGGTGATTTTAATTATATTTTTCCTAAGACCATAATAACAGCTGTCAAAATAATTTTGAGATTGTTTTACAATAAGTTCAGAATTAGAAAAGTTATTTATTGTAGATTTTCATGATCTTCAGATGCATATTTTTACAATATGTGCATTAGCATAGTTTATTTTAAGCACAAAACAAATGTATACCTATACTCCTAGAGAGAGCATTTGAGAATTAAGCTGTACATTGGGATGAGATAAGATTACTAGAAAGTATAACATTAATGTTGTCATTTTGAAAGGTTAACTATAGCCAGTATACCTTTTTGCTTTGTATCCCTACCCCAGAAAGAAAAACTATAAAAGCATTCCTTGAAACCACAGGTTTATAGATTGTAGCTGGAGTATTATTTTGTGAAATAAAGAAGTAAACAACAAGTTCTCAATTTGTGTGTTATATTTTGTTTCCCTCCTTTGTTACTGTCCTGAGGCCTACAGGAGTGAAGGACAGTAAACAATGCTAAATGAATGCACATGCAAAACCACTGGAATTATGAGTGTGACCAAGGTAAGGTGTTATGTAGTCAAAATGCACTTGTGTTTTACTGCATGAGGCAAGAGACACAGATGAAGATGTGGTGTGGAGCCAGTTCAGCATTAAATTAAAATCTATTATGTGTTTCAAATGGGAAGAGTTCTCGCCTGTAGACAATCAGATGCGTTAGAGCCTTCACCGTTGTCACCTTGTTATCCCCACTCTTTTTATATTTGCCCCTCTCTCGCACACTTGCGAGAGTTCGTGTAACTAGACGTAAGGGAATGCAAGCTGAATTTTCCAAAGTTTTGTAATAGTGCAGTTGTGGAAATCATAATTGCAACATGAATATGCGCATATTATGCAAATGTTTTAAATATTTATTTTAAAGTTAATTATAGTTTATGAATTACTTATTTTTCTAATCCAACAAAAATACCAGCGGTGCTTCCATATAGCTGTGAATGTTACTCACGTTAAGAGATAATTCGTCATTGTCATTGTCTTCATCGTCTGAGTACTGCAAATTTATGATGATGGGTTCCAAAATCTCGTTACGTGCTATTTCTTTCCAAAAGTCATCTTCTTGTAGTTTATCTAATGTCTCATGCAGTTTTCCCAGTCTTGTTGTGTTCCTTGTCAATTTCTTTGTGAATAAGTCATTCAACGTCAGTCAGTTTAAAAATATTATTTCTATTTGCAACATAATTTGAGCCCACATTAACTCAATTGAATTGTTCTGGCAGTAGTAAGGGTGGAGGTAGATCATGTCTCATTGATCCAGCTGTTACACTTTTTCATGAAAGAGTAACTGAATAATGCTTCTTTGAACTTTCTAGAGTAAATAGCGATTACGAACCATTCATAAACAAAGATATAATGTGACCAGGCACGTTCTGCCAGACCAGCTGGAAGTTTATTGTTTCCTCTCATTGAATTTAAGAAACACCTTGGCTTATTCAAAGTACATATTTCTTTTATCACGTTATGTCAAATGTTTACGTTTCATTTCTGAGTAATTTAAAATATACGTTCATTACAGTGCTTACATCGCAATGCGTTATAATGGTATCTACTTTATTTGTATTAGGACAACTACTTGAGCTAAAAATATGGTGTTTTTACGGTTATGTTAAATGCATTACTCTCTCCTTCTTCATGGATTAGTTTTTGCAAAATCTGAATTTTTGTCTTAGCGTGAATAGTATTTATTAGAGATTGATTAGTTTGCCGCTCATCACACACCACTTGGGGGAATGTAACATGACAACACTGCAGGACTCCGATTGGCTGCTCACCTAGTAGTGCTCAAGGACAAACAGCTTCCCATTTGAAACACATAACTGAATTTTGAGTTGGTCGAGACATAGAACATGTTTAAAAAACAATTGCTTCTTGATGGAAATTAATCATTTGTTCATACTAACCATGTGTAGACTAAGATTTGTGGTAATTATGAAGCCTGGGACTTAAGTACTTACAACATAGTAAGTCGCCACTCCTAGTGGTTTACTGGTAAAAATACGGGTCAGTTGGAGAATTTAATAGCATGCTGGCATGTTAGCTAATGGGAAGAACAATGAGACAGAGACTGGGAGATCCGTGGTTAAAATCCCAGCTATGGCATTGAATTTTTCGGTCTGACTCTACCTATACAATTGCTTCTGTTTTCAGCCTAGGTCAACAGTTGCATTAGGCGTGGACAAATACCTTCTGGTTTCAAAATCTCATTACAACTGATCAAATCATAAAACATTTATGTGAGAAAGAGTTAAAAAACAGTTTACACAGACACATCACAACAAAACCATGAAATCATCATTTTTGTTCTCTAAAATAAGAGCTGAAGCTTTCCTGGCAACGAATATACTCAATTTCTTCTCGGGCAGCAAGGCAGGTGAAAAGACGATTAGAAATCAATGTTTTGGGAGTGTGCATTTCTCCCATCATCAGGATATTTATAAAATGTTATAAAAAAAAAAAAAAACGTATCACTGCATATAACACAAATATAAACAAAGATAAAACACTATCAACATTTGTATTACTGAACAAAAGACTGTTATCAGTAAATTAAATGCCAGGTCAGGAGATGGCATGAGTAGAAAATTAATTGGGTCAAAGAAACGTAACTACTTAACTTGATCATCAAGCTGTATAGATCTGTGCTTCTTAAGTCAACGGATTTCCATTTTAAGACCAGTTTCCAAGGGGAGCTGAACTGAAATTCAGCATCACAATTAAGTGTGCGCCTCTCGGAGGAAATGGCCAAAGCCTCCTTAACTCTCCACTGACAGTAACTGTTGCATGTTGCCAAGATGGTCATCTCCCGAAAATTGGCTCTAATTAAATTAAGAAGCATAGATCAACTCCCGAAAGGTCGATTTCTAATCGTCTTTTCACCTGGCTTGCTGCCCAAGAAGAAATTGAGTATCTTTGTTCCCTGTTTACCCTCTTTATATGCACCACTTTCCACGACTTACTGCAGTGAACACAGTGTGATAATTACTTTAGTCAAATTCTTACTGGTAATCTGTGGTAAGCTGGTCCCCGAACGGTTTAATAAGAAAGATCGACATGATCACTAATGATGTAAGTGAAGGATTTTGAAACATATTCAGAATGGAAATTAATTGTTCTTTCACACTAGCCGTGTGTAGGACGCACTATGAAGGGGTAGAGCTCTACCCTTTCATAGTGCGTCCTACACATGGCTAGTGTGAAAGAACAATTTCCACTAATAGTGGTCCGAACTATAAAGCCCGGGCCTTAAGGTACTTACAGCATAGTAAGTCGCCAATAAGATAGTTGTTTCATGTGTTTATGAGAACTCCTCGTGTTCTACCGGGAAAACACGAGTCAGTTGGAGAATTTTATGTCATGTTGGCCATAGTAGCTCAATGGTTTAAAGCGGCTGGATGGAAACCAGAAGATCCATGGTTCAAATCCTGGCTATGACATTGAATTTTTCAGTCTGGCTCTACCCCTTCATATTTGGAATGAATGTTAAGTAAATGATGTTTAAGAATTATAAATTGACTCAAATATTAACTCTACCAATAATAACTTCTGCTTCATGAGCCATATCAATGGACAGCACACACAACTGCTAGCACAACTGGCTGCAAATACAATAATGAAAGGAGGACATGAATAGGATGAAGGAGCTGGTAGTGACTATGAAAGGATTTCTTTTACAATAAGTCAAGCCAAGAGGAAAATACTGTGAAGGGTGCTAAGGCATCTCTCTTTTACCATATCATTACACTTGTTAACATTTCCATTACAGATATTGAACTGTAAAAACAACAGGTCACAGCATTCATTGGGCTTCTCCTCACAAATGAACACAGGCGCATCTCATTTGATTCATTACAGAGCAATTCAAAATGAATGAGAGAAAAGAAATTAGACCTGTAACTGTTGTAAATCGTGTAAAAAATTTCATGTGCTATATTTACATGACCCCCTCTATCTATTCAACAAACTATTGTTACAAATGCTTCTTCTATCTACACATGTTAATTGACATCAGCATTAGCAGAAGTGGTTTTATTGCATATTTCCTTGTTGGTACAATGGGAGTAAACAACAATCACTATGGCTAAAACTGCATTCGCTTATATGGTCAGGGCATAAAAATAATGAATGACATTTGAAAAAAGGTTTTAGTATTTGAAAATTCTAACAAATAATAAAGAATCTCTTAGAAATGGTTATCTCTACAGAAAAATGTAACATACCATATTTATGTGAAACTAATGTGCACCCCATTTGAAACTTAAAATTACGAGGAAAAAAAAAGGTTTGTATTGAATGTAATGTGCATCAGTGACAGAATATTAGGTATTTTATTTAAATTTATTTTATGCAACAATGAATTTATCATATATATAAACCATCAGATGATAGAATTGAAAGTGTCCTATTCTTAGGTGACAAACTGTTAAAGCAGAAAATTTGTGAACATAAAACAATAACGTAAATTATAAGCGTGAATCACCATTATTCACTGATGCTTTCATCACTGGAATCCTCAGAAGTGGACGAGTCCATGTCAGAAACAGGTTCATTTTCTCTCTCCCCATCATCCTTGTCATTTGGTGTGGCCTTTTGGTGTGGTATGGCAGAATGGTTAAGGATTACATGTCGGTGAGCAAGAGTACTCTCTCAGGGTCCAGCAGTTATCACCAGCCAATGAATAGTCCTGCTTCAATATCCTGTGGATTGTTTATTCCTGCAGATCTTACTTGTCTGATTGCTCGACTTGTCTGTTTGAGAATATTTAATCCCACCACGTTTGAAATCTAGCTCCACTATTACCTCGCCATCGGATATGTCTTCTCCCTTTCATTGTAACCAACCGAGTGACGCTTCTCACTTCGCCCTACTCTCAGCTTCTTCCTAGATTTGTTTGTCTATCTCCATCCTTTTTCTATTTGTTCTCTATTTCATGCCTATCTTGTGGTTTATGCTACATTTTATTGGGGGAGTTTATTTCTATGATTTTACCTTATTGGTCATTTGCATTCACCTTAAATAGTGCAGCAGTCACAGGCCCACCCCCTAAAGTTGTATGATCCTTTGGCGTCATAATGAAATGAAATGTGTAGTGTTTAATGCCCGCTTTTACTACATACGGCACTGCAGGTGGTGACACTGATGATGCATGAGATGAAGATGGAGCACCGGTGGAATGAGAGGGCGGGGGAAACCGGAGGTCCCGGAGAAAACCCTCCCCAACACCGTGTTGTCCACCACAAATCTCACTTTGCAGTCGCCTGGGATCGAACCCAGGCTGCCTTGGTGAGAGCCAAGCGGTCTAACCACTGAGCCACGGCGTGGCCACTTTGGTGCCATAACGGTACTGCGTCCTGCCTCTACATATTTTCCTTAAACCTCATTACTGTCTATGGCTCCGTGGTGGCGCTGGAATTTTGGGCTTCTGTTCTATTGTTTATGTATCTGGCCTCGTGTGCCCGTTCTAGCTTAAGGCAACCTTTTCCTTATATTTATTTCATTTGCACGTTATTCCTATTACAATATCTCTTTTTGACTTTATTTCATATATCATTTATTCCCAATTGCTTATTAATAATTTATATGGTTTTATCATCCCTTTCTTACATTCTTCTATTGGAAACCTGTGGTTTCTGCTTCACGTTCCAAAGCATGTCATTCCTTACTCCATCCAAAGCATTCCGCTGAAGCGTTTGTAGTTTGTCCTCAAAATCTGCAAGAAGCTTCTGGCACATTGTTGTACAGCATCTTAGAGATAAACCAGTCTACTTCATCAAATGATCCACCCATCCATGGCTATCCTTAAGCTCTTGTTTCGGAATACCAAGAACTTCAGCTTCTTCTTTAGCTTTCTTTTGTATAGTGTTACTAGTCACAAGTAACCCATTCTTCCTTATTTCCCACACGAATTCCAACACTTTTTCATAAACTTCAGGATGTCTTCTTTTGTGAGGACCTTACTAGCTTTAGTAGCAAATAATGCCAATTTCTGTTTTTGACACAAGCAAACATTACTTTCTGATACATTGAACTCCATTCCTGCCTTTCTATTACCATTTTTTTCAGATAAAGGATTACTTTACGCTTTAAAGAAACATCACAAGACATTCTTCTCTGTTTGCTCTCCATATTGTAGCTAAAAACACTTCTTTTTTCCCCTTCTCAATAGTAGTGTAGTTCCATGGCATATCAACAGAATGGATTTTCAATTGAATCTAATGCGCACCACGATTTTGAGTGCTATATTTAGTCAAAAAAGCTGCACATTAGATTCATGTAAATAAGGTAAATGTGTTTACACGTGTTTGGAGGAATTTAGTAACAAAGACATGTTACTGAGTGACAGAACACTGAGGCTCACTTGCAGCTCTTCTATCACAGATCACCTCTCTCCCATTTCTTATTTCAGCTTCCTCTTTCATGCTACAGGGTGACTCTGCAGCTGTGTATTGGTCAATGGCACTAAATGTTATGATTTGAAACTTCTCAGCTCCATCAGATGGTAGCCGTTCAAGCTTCTGCTGCTTGACCAAGTTTTACCTGATCCCTGTTGGAGGGCAGCCTCTGAACCACTCTCATGTGATATGGTAGCAACTAGCAACCACCAACCAGGTGATCAAACCTGTAACGGTTAGGGAACTCTGCACATCTTTATTGTATACACAGCTGCTCCTATTGTCCATACATTTCCTGCAGTTCCTTCATCTCATCTGTTTTTCCGGGGACATACAATAAGATCCCTTAGAGGTTGAAGTGCTAGGTGTCCCCTAATCTACCCTATCTGTCATTTACAAAGATTGACGGCTTTGGGGGCACACTGACAATAGTAACTCTTACTAGAAATTTTCCAGTCAGTCAGATTTTATTAGGTCGCTGAGCTCATGTGATATAGCTGTCTACATCTCCTTTCATGGCCCAAAAAGAGACTGCTTTGTTACCTTACACCTTTATTGTTGAAACATGCTTCCCAGCAAGTGGTAAACATTTTACTGCGATTATATGCTGGAAAAGTCAAAAACAAATTTGATGCAACAAAAATGACTATCGTGGTAGTATATTCTTTAAAACGGGTATGATGCCATCAGCCTTTAGTGAATGTTGCTCATGCAAAGCTATCTGTACTAATACTAAGAAGAATTTTAAGGCTGGCCCCAAAGCTCAGTCGGTAGAGCACCTGCCTGTCATGTTAGGGGTCCCAGGTTTGATTCCTGGCAGTGGGGGTGGGGATTTTTCTCCGTCCAAGATAATTCCTCATCTTCCCCAGAGTCTGGAAGTATGAATGAGAGTGCGAATGTGTGTGTGATGTAATGATCTGGGAAAACAAAAGCAAGGACCCACATGGAACATTTGTAAATTTATAATCAAAAGTTCAAAGAGTTAGTTTTCATATTATACCTACACTAGCTGGCTAATCTGATGTTACATGGTCAACTTTTTAAATTAAAATGAATAATTAATTTACTTTATGAACTTATTGTAGATTGATCTAGAGGGCTTTTATAGCTTTTCTGCTTATAACTTCAATTTCATTAGTCCCATATTCACACAAAAGAATGTGAAACGTTCTGAATGTCTGTCTGACAATCTTCCAAGTTTTAGGAATGCTGCCTTTGGCAGTGGAAGAATCCTTGGTTGAGTACTTTTTTATATACTTACAGGAGGTTAAATTTTAAACTGTTGTACCCTAGTGAACTAACAATAACTATTTGCTACTCCATGGCATTCTCTAATAAAAGTCAAGGCCTTCTTCATCAGCAAGTTCGGAGAAACTGAATGATTGACATGGAAACGAATAAGGTGCGGATGACGAAATGCCCCAACAACAGAAGGGATGCAAATACACTCTACAATCTAATTGCAGAGCACATAGAGTTCATCAGCACCATTCACACCGATGCCTGGAACGGATACTATGAGTTGATGGCTGGAGGGTTTGCTGCGTACCTCAGTGCACTTTGTTGACCCAGTGACAAATGTGCACACAAATAACAGAGTCACGTTGGCGAGGACTACGGCATTGTCTAACAAGGGGCGGCATTCATAAGGACAGTGTGGATGCTCATATTTCTGAGTATTTGTGGCACAATGATTACAAAAACCGGTCAGCAGACCCATTTCAAGAATTAATTGAAGACATTAGGCACATCTACCCTGTAGTGTAACAATGTTTAGCGTAATTAGTTAGCTAGTTGGTGAAAATTAGGGACTATTGTGTGTATTTAGTGTTTAGATTTAGGTACTACTTTCAGTTCGTCTGCTAGATAGTGTACTTTGAGTTCATGTGCTAGATGCTGTTATTTCAAGACAATTAAGACTGTTGGCAGCATTGTGTTCAGTGGAGAAACAAGCATAGTTTGGCTGCAATGAATTCAATATGGCTACATTACGCAGTAAGTAAATAAACAAACAATAAATAAAGTTAAAAGAATTCCCTCCAACACGAAATTGCACTAAAAAGTAAAGAAATTATATTAAAAATCATTGCTGTATATAAAAACATCAAAAAGTGTGAAGGAATTAGTAAAAAATCGCTGTGTCGCATATTAGAAAGAAGAACCACGAGTCTTACGCAGTAAGTAAATAAACAAACAATAAATAAAGTTAAAAGAATGCCCTCCAACACGAAATTGCACTAAAAAGTAAAGAAATTATATTAAAAATCATTCCTGTATATAAAAACATCAAAAAGTGTGAAGGAATTGGAAAAAAATCGCTGTGGCATATTAGAAAGAAGAACCGCAAGTTCTTTTATAGCTACAAGGGCTGTTCAATAAAGATTTTTTTTTTACAAAGTACTTTCTCATCTTCATAATTTTTATGGTCCTTCTCAGAAGATGTGATGCACTTGTCCCAGCATTTTTGCCAGTCTGCAAAGAGGCACCTCGCAGTCTTCACTACTGTTCTGATGATGGATGATGCCTTCCTTTAGGGAATAGGAAACAGTCACACGGGGCTAAATCCAAACTATAGGGTGGGTGAAGGACATACTTCATTTACTTTCTTGGAAGTGTTGAAAACAGTGTTGTTATGATAAATTAACTTTAAAGAGAGTCGATTAAAGACACTAGACAACACTTTTAAATTTTTCCGGAACTAGTTTCAGAGGCTTTTCCGGAAAAATTTAAAAGTAAGTGTTGTCTAGTGTCTTTAATCGACTCTCTTTAAAGTTAACATACTTCAGGTTGATTTTTGCAAGATATTCAGCGACATTGGCAACAAGTAGCAGCACATTATCATTGTGCAGCATCTAGCCTATTTCGCAGAAATGTGATCTTTTGTGGCTGATAGTCTTGCAATGTTTTTCAGCATTTGGGAAAGTATTCTTAAGTTTATTTGCTGATCTTCTCTCACAATGACAGCAGCAGTGTCAAGGTTTTCTTCATAAGAGCAGTAAGTGGAACGTCAGATCCACCTTCCTTTGAAACTAATTGTCTCCCCTCTTTAAACATTTTAAACCACCTTCGAGCTGTGCTGTAGGGAAGAACAGACTCTCCATAAGCCTCCTGTAACATTGTATCGGCCTCAACTGAAGATTTGTAGAAACAAATTTCAGAATTACTGTTCCTCACACGGCACCTCCATTATTTCGGTAGGTGATAATGAACATGTGTCTCGCCTCTCACAGGTGGGGGACCAGGAATACCAACAATGAAACTATTATGGCATGTTTCTTACACATTAAACTAACAGAATATCATAAGATTAAATTCTAGACTGAAAAATTATGACCCTAAAAATTATGATCATTCTTTATTGAACAGCCCTTGTACAATGTGTTCGTATTCAAGTACAAGGGCTTAAATTATTTTTGAACTTTAGTTAATTTATTTTGTATAGCAAGTGTTCATCAGAGTAAATTGGGCTTTTCAATGGTGAAAAAAGTTATCAAAATTGGTTGAGTGATTTTTGATATTACCCTACATATATAAAGAAATTTTTCTCTTTCCAATATTAGTATAAATGTATGAAAAGCATTTGTTACAACAGTCACAGATGTGTTTTCTTTTTGTGTCATTCATTTTGAATTATGTTGCATGATGAAGCCTTAAGCTTTCCCTGCCAGCAGGGAATGGCAAACAAGTCGCCATATTGCACTCTGAACGCACTCTCACAAAGACAACTTATGTAGCACCAATTTTACGTACTATGATTGCCAGTAGCACTTTCTTCATTACAAATCAGTACAATGTGAAGTGTGTCAAATTTACAAAGTTGAAAAACACAAGACTGCCTATCTCTGACAAAGCAGTCACTTTGGTACATATTTACATTAACGTTCCATTGCATTGCAAAACAAGTTCTTAGTCTTCATTACTGGCTTTAAAGCAATGGGCATAAACTCCCATGCTTAAATATAAACAAACAAACATAAGGTACTTGGACTGTAGCAGAAACATTACCTACAATTGCACTGCCCTGTTGTCCATTCATTGCGTAGCAGACGCACTTGGCTTGCTACTAACTCACAGCTTCTGCTCCTTGAGTTGGTAACGATGGTGACACTGTTTCTTCTTCTACAAGGGTGGCAGTGCTGTTAGTACCAAGCAGGGAAGCTGACGATAGTAACACGGACACCTGTTCTGGAGAAGGACAGGCTGCAAGCAGCAGCTCATCCGGAGAATATCCACCTCCAGATAATAGTTGTTGCAACTGGACAAAACTTGCTACAACATTATTCTGAAAACAAAATTAATCTGCATTCACCTAGCTTTATTCACTAGAGTAAATAATTACCAAGAATATCTCAGAAATTATTACTGCAACAAAAAAGGTTATTTGACATAATACATTAGGGCATTCATCTTTAGGTATAAGAAGAAAAGCCCTGGGAAAAAGCTTTATTCAAATAACTCATGCTGACCGAGGTTTGAACATGCAACCTCTTGAATGTAAGGCAGACACTCTACCACCACACTACTTTAATGGAGGGCTGTTAAATTAAGGGTTGTATAACTTTAATCAGCAATAAATAAATGAAATCAAACTCTGTTTGTAGAGGCCTCAAGGTATAGAAAGTCTTTCTACTGCAGTTTTTCAAAAATTGTATTCACAGATATATTTTTCTTTGGTACTGATTTGAATGCAAAAGATATTTCCCAAGTTTTAAATGAAAACTTTAAATATGTCGTGGTGTAGTAGAAATTATTCAAATATACTTTAAAATACATAAAAACTCATTAAAAATAATGCAGTTTTGTTTTAATAAAATTCTGACTTCTCCATAAAACAAGAACAAAAATGTAATTCCATAGGAAGTTATTATTTACCTTTATTGGGCGGAAGAGAATGAATTCAGTCTCACGATTTGCCAGATAGAGCTGCATGCTTCGCTGAATTGTAGGAAGTTTTGTTTTGATGAGCTTCTGTGTGTCTAATATGATCTGACCTATAATATCGGCTCGTGCAAAAGGTTGCTGTGATAACTTGGCATGTTCTGAGACCTCTGATCTCATACTTGTGAACACCTGGCACTGGAACAGAGATTTTCAAAAAGCCATAACATACTTGTACATATCACTTTAAGCAAAGCTTTGTGCATACATGTGACAGAGAGAGGCATGAGGGGAACATGAACATACGAGGGTTGTTCAATAAGGAATGATCACAATTTTTTTTGACAACGTAACTTTTCTCATCCTAATTATTTTGATGGTCCTTCTCAAAATAGTCTCCCCTGAATGCGATGCACTTGTCCCAGTGTTTCTGCCAATCTTCAAAGACATGCTGGAAACCATTTTGAGAGATCCTTCAAAATTACCTCTGCAGCCTTCACCACTGCTTCTGATGATGGATAATGCCTCCCACGAAGGCGTTTCTTCAAGTTAGGGAATAGAAAAAAGTCACATGGGGCTAAATCCGGACTATAGCGAGGGTCAGGGATGCATTTCACGTTGATTTTTGCAAGATATACAGCAACAACATTGGCAATATGTGGCTGCGCATTATTGTGGTGCAACATCCAACCTGCTTCATGGAAATGTGGTCTTTTGCGCCTGATACGGACTTGCAATGTTTTCAGGACATCCTTGTAGTATTGTCTAGTTACTGATGTGTGTGCAGGTACAACATGCTGATAAACCATTCCATGAATATCAAAGAATGAGATGACCATAACTTTCCCAGCAGAAGCAACCACTTTTGCTTTTTTGGGGGTTTGGTAATAAAGGAGATTTCCTCACTGAGCTTTGCTGTTTGCTCTCAGGATCAAAATGATGTAGCCAAGTTTCATCAGCTGTGATTACGTTTGAAAGAAACTGCGGACCTTCCTCTAACATCAACTTTAACTGCATACAAATGTATTTTTTTCGGGAATCAACAGTCTTGGAACCCATTGTGCACAAACACGTCTCATGTGTAATGTTTCTGTCACCAACGTGTGGGTGGCACCCAATGAAATGTTCAGTATTTCAGAAAGTGATCTTAAGGTAATTCGTCGATCCTCTCTTACAATGGCAGCAGCAGTGTTGATGTTTTCTTCCGTAAGAGCAGTAACTGGAGCAGCGGGTCCACCTTCCTTTGAAATTGTCTCCCCTCTTTAAAAATTTTAAACTACCTTCGAGCTGTGCTGTAGGGAAGAACAGACTCTCCATAGGCCTCCTGTAACATTGTATAGGCCTCAACTGAAGATTTGTTGAGACAAAAGCAGAATTTCAAAGCCACATATTGTTCCTCGCATGTTACCTCCATTGCAGAGGTAGGCGATACTGAACATGTCTGAACTTAAAAATCCTTTCATGGAAGTGTTGAAAACAGTGTTGTATAAATTAAATTAATTGGGGGTCGATTAATGACACAAAGCAACACTTACTTTTAAATTTTCCCGGAACTAGTTTCTGAGGCCTTCCCTCTATCTTCAGGCCTTCCCTCTATCTGTTGGTTGATGTCCGGCTGAAGATAGAGGGAAGGCCTCAGAAACTAGTTCCGGGAAAATTTAAAAGTAAGTGTTGTTTTGTGTCATTAATCGACTCCCAATTAATTTAATGTCTGAACTTGCCTAGTTCTCACAGGCAGGAACCAGGAGTACCAACAATGAAACTACTACGGCATGTTTGTTTCACATTAAGCTAACAGAATATAATAAGATTGAATTTTGGTGCGAAAAATTATGACCATAAAAAATTATGATCAATCTTTACTGAACAGCCCTCGTATTTAGAAGCAACTGAAATTTTAATACATAATAATAATTAGTGATTCTATTTCACTTATCTTTTTAATGTATAACAGGACTAGTTCCTCAAATTCGTTTGCATCATCTGCCAGGTTATCTGTTACGGTTGTTATCATTACTAACACTAGATGACAGTGTTTTATTACCAACCTCTGACAATAGAACAAATTTACTGACAGAATTAATTGGCATTTTTTAAAAGTTCATTAATCGAAACCTATTTTTCAATATAAATGTTTTCCCAAACCATCAAATCTATGCATCAATTTAATTTCTTTAATAAGTTCACCTCTGGGTTTATTTAGTGATTAAGTAATCAAAACTGATTTGCTACTGCTTTGTTTATATTTAATATTTTTAAAGAAAATATTTTAATGAAAGGAAACCCACTAACTTTTGAACCAACTAATATTGAATTAGATTTAGAACAAATAGTTACAAAATTTGAAACTTCCAAACCTGTACTAAAAGCGCTAGCATTAGAAACTGTGAAAAATAGATACCCACCTGAAGAATGGTTACATATCTACACAGATGGATCTAATTTGGACAACAACTCAGGAGCAGGAATTAAGTGTGCACTGTTCTTATTCTATCAACCAGCAGGATACCACACAACAAATTTTGATGCAGAAGTAATGGCTATTCATATTTCACTTCAACACCTTCTATACAGAATAGATAAATTCAAAAATGCTGTCATACTTTCTGATTCTAAAGCAGCATTATGTGCAATAAGTTCATATAAAATGAGGTCAATACAAATTAAAGAATGTCACAAAATGATCCAACAACTTCAAAAACTACAGAAAAGAATTATATTACAGTGGATACCTGCACATTGTGGAATTGCTGGAAATGAATCAGCTGATTTTCTTGCCAAAAAAGGTGCAACTTTAATTCAAAACAAAAGTAAACACTTACCCTTTACATCCATAAAAAGATTAATCTAAAGCAAATATAAAAACAAACAAAGCCAAAGATAAAAGGAACATTTTAATTAAAAATCCAGAAATTATTCCAGAAATCCCACGTAAAGCTGCAGTAGCAAATTTTAGATTACTTACGGAACATGATTATTTGGCTAAACACTTACACAGAATAGGAATTTATACAAGTCCAAATTGTCCTCTGTGCAACAAAGAAGAGGATATGACTGAAGAACATCTTTTAACCTGTGAAGCCCTACCTGCCGGATCCACTACACAGCAATATTGGAGAGCAAGAGAGCTAATGGCTTCATTGCCAAAGCCTAGCATTTGACAACAAAGAAGAGGAAATGACTGAAGAACATCTTTTAACCTGTGAAGTCCTACCTGCCGGATCCACTACACAACAATATTGGAGAGCAAGAGAGCTAATGGCTTCATTGCCAAAGCCTAGCATTTGACAACAAAGAAGAGGAAATGACTGAAGAACATCTTTTAACCTGTGAAGTCCTACCTGCCGGATCCACTACACAGCAATATTGGAGAGCAAGAGAGCTAATGGCTTCATTGCCAAAGCCTAGCATTTGACAACAAAGAAGAGGATATGACTGAAGAACATCTTTTAACCTGTGAAGCCCTACCTGCCGGATCCACTACACAGCAATGTTGGAGAGCAAGAGAGCTAATGGCTTCATTGCCAAGCCTAGCATTTGACAACAAAGAAGAGGAAATGACTGAAGAACATCTTTTAACCTGTGAAGTCCTACCTGCCGGATCCACTACACAGCAATATTGGAGAGCAAGAGAGCTAATGGCTTCATTGCCAAGCCTAGCATTTGACAACAAAGAAGAGGAAATGACTGAAGAACATCTTTTAACCTGTGAAGTCCTACCTGCCGGATCCACTACACAGCAATATTGGAGAGCAAGAGAGCTAATGGCTTCATTGCCAAAGCCTAGCATTTGACAACAAAGAAGAGGAAATGACTGAAGAACATCTTTTAACCTGTGAAGTCCTACCTGCCGGATCCACTACACAGCAATATTGGAGAGCAAGAGAGCTAATGGCTTCATTGCCAAAGCCTAGCATTTGACGACGACGACAACATATTTTTAAAATGTTCTTTCACTCTAGTTTTCAAATGAAGTTTAGTTTACCTATCACAATCCAAGTAACTGAATTGATAAATGCCAGATTTTTTATTATTAGTAATTTTTTGGTAAATATTGTTGCGACCATTGTTGTGACCGGGCACACAAAGAGACAGATACTGCAGCGCGGAGATAAGAAGCTTGCTGAAACAGATAAAGTTACATAACTGGAAGCTTCTAGTACTGTCTTGTTCATTCTAGAAATATCAGTAGAGGTATATAAAAGAAGCTGTGGACAGTCATAATGAGAGAGTTGTAATCTGAACTGATGTTGTGTGCCTGTAGCTATGTTTTGAAAGTGAACTCTTATTTATGTGTGCAGAAGTGACAAGAAATTGTGTTGGTTTAAGTTACGTCATCTTGCTGCCAAAGGTGTACAAAGTGTATTTCTACGGAAGTAAAGAAATTTTGAATTTTTGCAAACTGGACTTTAATTCTACGAACCCACAAAGTCACAATATATATAAAACATAATTAATTATGAAAATCACTTGCTATTTACCTTTGAAGCATTGCTTTTTGGTTACATTAGTAACAATAGTACACAACAAACAGATAGATGACTTTTGAAATTGCTCAACCTTCAAGAACCCAGCATACAATTCACAATAGAAACTGAAAAGAACTCTACCTTTCTTAGACCTTAAAATCTAAAAATAAAACAATGAAAAACTCAAATTTGGTATACAGAGGAAAGCAATACACACAGATTTACATCAAAGCAAAGAGTTTCAACCCAATTCCACACAAACATGCCACCATCAACTGTCTCACACAGATTAGTAAACCTACCCCTCAGCCAGTAAGAATATAAAAAATAATACAATCAAACCTTAAAAACTGCAATTAAAAATGGATATGGAAAAAGCCTTGTAGATAAAAAAATAAAATCATTTATAAAAAAAGATTAAAATAAATCACAGCACTTTCACCAATGAAACAAAAAATCAGATTTGCTAAATTTACTTACCACCTATGGGCCACAAAAATGTTCCAAAAAATATTCAAGCACCAAAAAACAATTATAACATTAAAAACCTACTTAACAGCAACAATACAGATAGAATAATACCAGAAGAAAAATCTAGCATTTAAAGAATAAAGTGTAAAAACTGTGAAAAAATTTACATAGGTAGGACAAAAAGAAACATAGGCACTAGGAAGAAAGAACATTTGAGGTATCTAAGATACAAGAATACCGAAAAGTCTGCAATAGAAGCTCATTTCTAGTCCGAAAATCTGAGATTGAAGATGGCACCAAACTAGTAAAATACATACAAAAACATAGGCAGCTTGTCATCTGGGAGGAAATATACATAGAAAAACATAAAAACCAACTAACGTACTTTGAAATCCCGCCAGAAGACAACCCCACATTTAGATTCATCACAAAATCAACAGATGGCAGCAGCAACTCCAGAACTATCCACACCACTGTATCAAGCTTTAGTCGCAATAGAGCTAATAATGCAAACAATAGTTCACGAAACATGTCGTCAATATAGGTATGTAAGTGAAGGTTATATGTTAAAAATATGACTCATCTATAATTTAATTATGTTTCGCTTCACTGTGGTGTTGCAATAAAGTAAAATTTTGATATATTGGTCTCATACTATATGCGCAAGATTTCTTGAGCGTTCGGGTCCCAAGTCCTCATTCGATAGGTTTTGCCTATTTCCGTAAACACAGATGACAACTTTGAAACAGGAAATGCGCTACACACTGTGACATCTGGTAGCTAATATGCTAAGCTTTCACACGTATGCCATTTCTTTTTGAGCAATTTTGAGGTTAATTATTAGATAACCAGTTTACAATAAATCTAAAAGCAAGACTATGTTGTCAATGTTATGGCTCTCAAAAGGGGACACACTATTTTTCGTCTACCTCCGTATAACTGTGATCTGAATGCAGTTGAGCTGGCATGGGCAAAAATAAGGAATGTTTACAAAGTATGCAATGTTAACGAGAGCCACAAATCTGCGGAAACTTGCTATAGAAGCGACAGATTGGGAAGGATACGATAAGAAAATGCAATTAATGAAATTATTAACACATTAGAGGATACAAGCGATGAAAGTGATGCAGTAGACTTGGAAATCAAAGAATCACAAAGCGAGTGAGTGTTTATAGCTGTCATGATATTTGTTTAATACTTTTATGTGTTTCATAACAGTAAATATATAAGCATACAGCACATCGGATGGAGTTCAATTATTTGTTGCCACATCTCATATCTTCAGCACATATCTTCACTTATCTTACCGCAATTTGGCTGAATGTGTTTTTCAAGGTTGACCACACTGCAGACACAAAAGCATGTTAGCTCTCTCTTCTTCCCCTCTACCCGCAACACACCATAAATCCAGCGCTCAAGAAATTTTGTGCATATAGTATGTTTATTACTTTTTGTATAATTGCTTATTAAACCTACTGCTTATATTACAAAAACTAACTCATCATGCTTAGTCAGAGTTCTACTGTGTATTATTCTTATAGTTACCTTTTCGAGGAATGAAAGCAAGGGACTAGCCAAACTTTGTGTTGCATGTCGAATGAATGCCTCACAAGAAGCTTTCAGTTGCTTGTCTACTTCTTTCCGGGAGTCTACCAGCTGTTCTTTCACTGTAGGGGTTCCCTCCAGCAGAAACTGCAGCAAGGCATTATTTGTGCCCAGTGAGAAGAGCCTCTTACGTTTATGGAGCAGCCCAAAAGCTGAAAATGGAGCATAACTATCAAGTATGTATTTATTAGCTATGTTACAGAAAGTATTACATTTAACACAACAATTTTATTTACTAAAAATCCATATTTTAATGTCACTTAAAAAAGCATGCATTTAAAAGAAAGACAGAAGAACACAACTTAAGAGCACATGCATGAATGTATACAAAGCTTCTTATTTACCACATGACAAAGCATGGAAGCGTATTGGAAAATATTTTAAACAATGGAGTCTATTACACGGCATACACAGCATGGCACAAAGAATGATATATAACATGATTGAATATTGTGACAAAGAGAAAAACGAGGCAATCAAAATCCCTTTGTGCCAAGCAACAAAGCGGGAGACTGCAATGGTAATTTAATTTGTATACAATAATTAACTGGCTAACCTTTCATATCCAACACAGAGCTTTATTTGTATTTCTTCACTTACTGTATGCAGGCTACCAATATTTCACTCTTCTACTTTTCATTTACTTCCCCCATCCCAAACAACACTTAATGTGGACAAAAGTTCATTTTATTTATAAACTAGCTGAAATACTCAGCATTAGGCTTAGTTTGATTGTTTATTCCTACAACATTTAGCTTTAGGTTGTACTTGCTCAATAGCCTGCATGTTTTGTAGAATTTAAACAATATTTCACAAGATACTTAAAGATTAATTAAAAGGATGCTTGTCCAAGAATATCCTCAGCACTATTCAACGTCACCATTTAGTACTGCACTAAATTCATTAGTGTTATTAACATCTGCTACATTGTAATTTTTCTTTTTACAAGTTGAAATACCGTCTACCAGTTAGTTTTCTGTTTGTACTGAGTTTGTAACATCACTTTCTAAATTTATAGAAGCCTCTTCGGTTGAGGGACAGATGCAAGCAAATATATTCTGATGTGTGCAAGACTGACCTACAGGAGGGGGCGGGTTTCTTAGTTGTCCCATGGGTCGAAACATGTATATGAGCTAATGTCTTTATATTTTGTTTCTGTGGCTGGAAGCAGCCTTTTCTGATTGCAACTTTGTCAGCAGCAATAAGGGAAATGTATTTCAAGTTTCTCTTAAAATATTGTATGCCACATGCTTATTTAATTACGTATAACTCGGATGTATTTTACTGAAATTTAATACTGTCACGAAGCCGTTATCTACGATAGTGCGGCTAGTATACACAAAGGGCCGGCAAATAAAGATTTGCCGGCATAGATTAAGTTACGCTTCTGGAAGGTGATAGATTATTTGGTTTCTTTATTGTCACAGAAATCTCTCGAATTTATGAATGAGATATATAAGAGATTGTGACACGCCAGGGGGAGTTGTAAAACAAGAGTCGCGAGAGTCGTGAGAAGTAGTAAACAGCTGAGCTGATGTTGTAAACTGATCGCTGTTTGTCATAGTCATCGACCTTGGTAGACTAATTGTGTACATAACATAATGCTGCTGTAATCTTAAAGTGTACTTCTACGGAAATAAAAGAGATTTGGAATATCTGCAACTTGGACTTTTAATTCTACGAACCCACAAAGTTACAATACATAAAAGTGAAAATTATATATAAATGCATTACATATAAATAAGGTTCTATTAACATATGTGTTTGGAGGAATTTAGTAACAGCGATGTCAAAATTAATTGTAAAAACTATTTGTAGTTGAGATTTAACTGTATTGGAACACCACAATGAAGCGAAAAATTATTAAATTTTAGATGAGTCGTATTTATTACACATCTGCTTCACTTTCGTACCTATTTTGAGGACATGTTTCGCAAATCATCGTTTGCATCTACGGCTCTTATGCGAAACATGTCCTCAAAATAGGTACGAAAGTGAAGCAGATGTGTAATAAATACGACTCATCTAAAAATTAATAATATTTGTAGTTGGTTTATTGATACTCGTCACTTTCTTGTCACAGGCCAAATGGTTACTAAGTAAATTGAATAGTTTCCCAAAATTTTAAAGTGCAAATTTAAAATTCTGGTAGATCTGGTAGAAAAAATCAAAGATAAATTTGGACAAAAATGACAGACTGGTTTCATTTGATGTCACATCTTTATTTTCAAGCATACCAACAGAAAAATTACAGACTGTATTAAAAAAAATGGCTAACTACAATAGAAATGGAAGCAACAGAAGCAGAAGAATACATTTCACTAACAAAAATATGCACTGAAAAAAACTTCTTCAGCTTTAATGGAAAACATTCACTACAAGCAGAAATCAGGGTTATCAATGGGCAACCCACTTTCACCTTTTTTGGGTGAGGTCGTCTGGGACAGCTTCAAGCAATTGACTTGAGTAGCAAAGATCGTTACAGCGACACATAGTGCACTGGCCATGTACTCAAAGCCAGAGGTCACAGGTTCAAGTCTTGGCAACCGCAGTCAAATGTGCCTGTGGTAAAGGATGGGGGATGGCCCAAGAAAATTAATCGGTGTAATGGCACACTTGGATGCTGGATAAGGACAGTATAACAAGAATATAGCAATGTAAGACTTGAAGCTTTCACGGCGAGCATTACTAATCAAGGATTCGCGGGTGATCAGCCGTGTCAAATTAATAAACGTTGACCTTTCGGCCATTGTAAACTCCATGGCCTTCTTCAGGATCCAAAGCCTTGATTAAGAATATAGCAGAAAAAAGTCTTAAACCATTACAAATAGGAGAAAAAGCTAATGTCCATGATCATGGACGCCGGGACTGAAAGGGTTAAAAAGGCCTTCCCATTGATCTTCAAAGTTTGGTATAGACGACATCTTTGCAATTGTACCAAATAAACATTATATTATGCATCGAAATTTAACTGTATTGGAACACCACATAATAATAATAATAATAATAATAATAATAATAATAATAATAATAATAATAATAATAATAATAATAACAACAACAACAATAATAATAATAATGATAATGATGATGATGATGATGATGATGATCATAATGATGATCATAATGATGATGATAATAATGATGATGATAATAATGATGATGATAATAATGATGATGATGATAATAATAATAATAATAATAATAATAATAATAATAATAATAATAATAATAATAATAATAATAATAATAATAATAATAATAATAATAATAATAATAATAATAATAATAATAATAATAATAATAATAATAATAATAATAATAATAATAATAATAATAATAATAATAATAATAATAATAATAATAATAATAATAATAATAATAATAATAATAATAATAATAATAATAATAATAATAATAATAATAATAATAATAATAATAATAATAATAATAATAATAATAATAATAATAATAATAATAATAATAATAATAATAATAATAATAATAATAATAATAATAATAATAATAATAATAATAATAATAATAATAATAATAATAATAATAATAATAATAATAATAATAATAATAATATGATGCATTAAAATTACTCAATCTGCAAGAAAGGTCTATCAAATTCACAATAGAAAAGGAAATCAATGGACAACCCTCTTTTTTGGATCTAAATATTGTGACTTTGTGGGTTTGTAGAATTAAAAGGCCGAGTTGCCAAAATTCTAAATGTTCTTTATTTCCGTAGAGATACACTGTTCAATTGCCACGTAACAACATTACATCACATAACACAACCTTCCAAGGTCGATGACAATAACAGTGTCCAGTTCAGCTCTCTTTACAACACTCTTACAATTCCTTTCTTGGAAGTGTTGAAAACAGTGTTGTTAAAATAAGTTAAATTTAAAGGGAGTCGACAACACTCTTGTTACACAACAGATACACTGTTCAATTGCCACGTAACAACATTACATCACATAACACAACCTTCCAAGGTCGATGACAATAACAGTGTCCAGTTCAGCTCTCTTTACAACACTCTTACAATTCCTTTCTTGGAAGTGTTGAAAACAGTGTTGTTAAAATAAGTTAAATTTAAAGGGAGTCGACAACACTCTTGTTACACAACAGACTCTGCTTACTCTGTTTACAACTACTCACTTTGCGAGCCGTCACGTCCTTAAATACCTAATTTGTAATTCTAGATTGTTCTAAAATAAACCAGAACCCGAACAATCTCTATCAGAAATTTCCGGAAGAATAAAGAATCCAAATATTCTATCACATTCTAGAAGCGTAACTTAATCTATGCTGGCAAGTCCTTTAACTCAGTTATCTTCGCTTGCCAGCGCTTGTTTACAATAGCCGTGCTATCATTAAATGCTTAGCAAGGTTCATTATTACCATGAAACTTTATCCGCCGACTGTTTTCTTATTTGTGCCCAAGCTTTTATGCCTGTTGCCATGACAATATCATCAGGAACAACACAAAAATAAAATTTGGAATTTACAGGAAACCAACACATTCAGAAAATTACATAAAAAAATAATAGCCACAACCCAATTACACATAAACATGCAATAATAAACAGCGTTACACACAGACTAGTCAACATACCCATGGATAAAGAAGAATATTTCATAGAACAAAAAGCAATACTACACATAGCAGAAGAAAATGGATACAACAAAAGTTTGGTGTTGAAGAAAATTAGAAAAGCTAAACTAAAGAGAACCATTAAGGAAGCAGCCACATTTACAAAAGAAAAAGAAAGCAACAGCATATTCAGTTCATTCACATAGCATCCAAAAACATTTAATAAATTTAAAAAGATCTTCAAGGAACAAAATATCACCTTGGCACCTACTAATAGACACTCAATTTTAAAATTGCTAAATTCAAAAACAAAAGATGAAATCCCATCAGTTAACAGATCCAGAATATACCAAATAAGTTGTAAGAATTGTGAAAAAGCTACATAGGTCAAACTAAAAGAAATCCAAAATTATTAAAAGGAGTGATAAACCAAAATAAATTGAGAACATGGGAGAACATATTCATATGGAAAAATAAGGATCGCGTAATGAACTTTGAAGTCCCACCAGTAGATAATTTGACAAAGAAGTTCATAGTTCCACCACCAGAGAGAGGAGAGCAGACAACAACAGATGCCGTAAGTGACGAGTATCAATAAACCAACTACAAGTAGTTTTCGTGATTCTATTAACATGTTTCTAAATTACATTATTTCTGGGACCTGCAAACACATATAAACACAAATTATGTATAAAGCAGGTTCAGCTGTAATGCTAAAATAAATAGTACATGCTATGAGATCTGAACAAAATGCTCCTTCGTAAACCTTCAAATCTCATATGGAACGACTTCTCCGCCAAGATATCTAATTTACATAATATGTATATTCCTTAAAAAATTGTTTACCTGCAGTTTTGACTTTGCTGAAGTCTAAACTCATTTCTTTGATTGTAAAATCCACTTGAAATGGAGCAATTTGTTCTCGCAGAATAAGCAAATGCTTGATTTGGAATAACTCCCCATCTATAGGGCTCTGTAACAAACAATTACACTTTATGATGCGTCAGGAATTGGTTCTAAACATCTTTATCTGCATTTCTTACTGCAGAATAACTACATATTAGTATTACACAAATAAAAATATTTAGTATATATTTTTATTTGTGTAGTGTTTGTTACTCCACTGTAAATAGCTTCATTTTCTGTGTAATAAATATTAGTATTGCTTTGTTTATTCAATTTAAAGGAAGTCCATTAATGATACTAAACAACACTTAATTTTATTATTTTAGTTAATGGAAATTAATCATTTCTTCACACTAGCTGTATATAGGCTAAGGTTGTTGATAGTCAACATAAAAAGTGCAATGCTCCAGTTGCTCTAACACATTGAGCTACCATGGCCAACATGCCGTCCTGACAAATTCTCCATTTGACTCATATATTTCCCCGGTAAACCACTAGGGGCTCTCGCATCCAAGATACACTGTTTGTGGTGACTTACTATCGTAACTACTTAAGTCCCAGGCTTCATCATTTAATTCTTATTACTAGTTAATTGATGGAAATTAATCATTTATTCTCACTAGCCGTATATAGGCTAAGGTTTTTTATTTCCTCTATTCCTCCATTTCCTTCAATTGCCTCTGAAACATGTTCAGGGAAATTTAAAATTAAGCGTTGTTTAGTATCATTAATCGACTCCCATTAAATTTAATTTATTACAACAACACTGTTTTCAACACTTCTATGAAAGGAATTATTGCTTTGTTTGTCCATCTCTGTCCATTAAATAGCTCAAATTCTGGACGTAAGAGAGCAACACTGAACATATTTACATTTAAAAACTTTAAATGATTATTGCTTTTCAAGCTATCTCCTTTTAATATCAATACATTTTTAAAGCATTCCTTAAAGCAATGATGACAGTCTTCCTGAGGCAAGAAACAAAACTGATGACAAACAACTGATTTTGTCTTTAATTTTTGGAACTAAAAATAAGGCGCAGGGTTAAATTAAACACTGTTTTCAACACTTCCAAGAAAGGAATTGCAAGTCACAAGGTGCTATGTCAAAGTTGGTTAGGACATCTAGAGACTCAGTTATTACTTTCTGTTTATATGACCATGCATCATCATGATATAACATTATTTTTCTTTTTGACCAATTTGCATGAACCTATTCAAAAGTTTGCAATAAAGATTTGTTTGTGTACTATACTGGATGCCAAACTAGAATGTGACTGACAGTAAGCATATGGAAGAACGCTTTAGCCTGCCTCGGTAGCATAGACAGTAGCGTGTCTGCCTCACGTTCAAGAGGTCCCGAGTTCGAGTCTCGGTCAGGGTGAGTTACCTGGATACGGTTTTTCCAGGGTTTACCTTATCCTGAAAGACAAATGTCGAGTAACTCTAAGCTCTATGAACCCTGGTTTCATTTGAGCATCATTTCACCCATTCCATTCATCATCTGATATAACTTAACATTGGAGGACGTAAATTACAAGCAAAAGGAGCAAAAGAATGCTTTAAATAAATCAGAGGGAATGAGTACGTCATAACGGTTGTCATAGTAATGATTAGAAGGACCAATTAGAGTCGAGACGTTTCCATGACATCACACACTAAACCTTGGTTGCCGATATTCTAACACGTGCTTAGCATGACATGCAGGCGAGCGAGTTACGCAAACGCTGCAGTAAACACAATACCTTGAGGTTTATTTCTCTGCTGATAACGCTACACAAACAGAATAACTTAACATATATGTTGCTGATCTTATTTTTTATACAACAGTTTGTGTCGATTGCACGTTCTTTTGATGCGCTTCATTTGTTCTGTTTCCTATCTTTTCCCGCGAGGGTGCACGGTCGTTGCTTCAGCTGTCCTGCCTGGTGCCACCGTGAGGCGAGGCAAAGCTGTTGTGCCTCGGCTTTCCTGGTGTGCGGAGATGAGTTATTCCTTGGTTTGACTTAAGCCTCATGGGATAGTACTTTATAGAATGGTTGTTCTGACCGTAAATTTGCCTGGGTCATACTTCCACAATTTGTTAGGGGAGTAATTCTTGAAACACCAAATTTATCTATTGAATATTTGGGTTTTCCAATAGGCTTGAACTCCGCCCTATTTCTCGGTGTGGCAGATGTTGCACGGGGTAAGCAATGGTAGTCTCAAAAGGTGGTTTGTAATTTGTGACACCTGTAAGGCGAGAATTGTAATATTTTGTTATTATATGCAATTAACCCAGACGTTTGTAGTATAATGGATGAGGAAAGTGGAAGGCATAACTTTGCCAGAATTGGTTCTGTTGATTACCCCCAACCACATTGGTCCTTATCACTTGAATCCCTCCACATTATAATTGTACCTCAGCCCCAAGGTGCAGTTCAAGTTAGAGATCCTGTACTGGCAAGTTCCTTTGCATTTAATTTGTGGCAAATTGCTTTGGTTTACGTGTGTCTGAGTCCGTGTATCTGTGCGTGTGTTGTGATCATTTGCAATTGTGTTTTAATGAATGTTTAATTATGTCTAAAAATAGTGACAAGCGAAAACCTGAACGTGCTCAGGAACCAAATAAAACTATATTTGGTAAAGGTATTCCAATTAAAGGACAGGCATGGGAAATAACATGCTCTATGCAGCATTTCCCCACTTCAATAAGCATCAAAATGTCACAGGTATGTCTCTTTTCTTACAATGATCTTTACATTGATGTGTTCTTGCATGTTCTAGCATTTGCATGTAGATCTGCAACTTGACTATTGTCTTTGTGTATGGTATAGTAGCGGTGGCGGCGGCGGTGGCGGTGGTGGTAATGGTAATAGTAATAGTAATAGTAATAATAATAATAATAATAATAATAATAATAATAATAATAATAATAATAATAATAATAATAATAATAATAATAATAATAATAATAATAATAATAATAATAATAATGATAATAAACCTGCTGGACCACAACCCTCAAGCCCAGAAAGAATGAATAATGGAATTAGCAACGCTGGCCACGAAAGCCTTAGCATTTATGTAAAATGTTTTGAATTTGCCTCATACCAATGTCCAATGTTGCCCAAATAAATTCATAATCTCCTTGATTCCTGTTGAAGCATTGCTTGAACAGTATAAATATTATCAGCAGTTGTTGAGCAAGGTTGACAAAATTTATCACTTACAAAAAACTGATTTCTTCTGAATTCACTGTACCAGTCATAATTGTTTAAAATGCTAAAACATCACAATCCAAAAATGTTCTCTAGATTTAAGACGTTGATATAAAATTTAATATAGGCCCAAATAACTTTATTCCTACAGTTTAGTTACTAGATGCTTTTATCAACAGTACCTTCTTGGCACTAATGGCTTGGGCAGCATGGGCGACACTTTGTATACACATGGTGAGGGCCTCCTGAGAAAGTCCCTGGAAGATAGGACGATCCACACAACGGTACAACCTGGAAAGGCATACAAGCGTACGACGAACTGTTGGGTACCACATACCATGGAGATCTGCTGGAGAATCTGTGGAGGAAAAATCCTTTATTAACACAAGTCTTCAGTTCCAATTATGTATTGTATTCCAACACTTTGATTGTATCCATTTTCTTCTGTTAGGATACTCAATAATAAAATACAATGGCTTAGTATTACTTAACTCACTTTCATCATACATAAGGGAACAGAAAACTAATATACAATTAATTCAAGTTAGAAAGTTACCTCATTACTCACACATTGAAAGCAATAACAGTATTCCAAAAATTACTGCAGTTTTGTAATATTTAAATGATTTTTTAATTAATATTATAAATATTTTTTAAACATTTTAAATTTAATTCACTGATAAAATCTTTTCAAGGTTTTATTGATAAAGCTCCACTGTTTATAAATACTTCTATTTATAGTTTTATTAAATCACTGAATTTAAATTTTTAAACTGACTCACAATACATAAGTTACAATTTATTTTTACAAATGTAAATTACATCCTAGGTTAGAAAAGCTTTCTTAATTTTTGAAAGTAATGAGTCGGTAATTCAAACATAAACATTACTTAAGTTATCGAGATTTAACTGTATTGGAACACCACAGTGAACCGAAAAATTATTAATTTTTAGATGAGTCGTATTTTTTACACATCTGCTTCACTTTCGTACCTATTTTGAGGACATGTTTCGCAAATCATCGTTTGCATCTACGGCTCTTATGCGACTAAAGCTTGATCCAGCGGTGTGGGTAATTCAGGGTTGCTGCTGCCATCTGTTGATTTAGTGATGAACTTAAATGTGGGATTCTCTTCTGGCGGGATTTCAAAGTTCATTAGTTGGTTTTTATGTTTTTCTATGTATATCCTCTCCCATATGACGAGTTCACTATGTTTTTGTACGTATTTTAGTAATTCTGTGCTATCTTCAATTTCATGATCTTCAGACCAGAAATGAGCTGCTATTGCGGACTTATCAATATTTTTGTATCTTAAGTGCCTGAAGTGTTCTTTCTTTCTAGTGCCTATGTTTCTTTTTGTCCTCCCTATGTAAATTTTTTCAGTCTTTACACTTAATCTTGTAAATGCCTGACTTTTCCTCTGGTTTTATCTTATCAGTATTATTACTGTGAAGTAGGTTTTTAATGTTGTAATTGTTTTTTGGTGCCAATGTTATACTGTATTTCTTGAATATTTTTTCGAACTTTTTTGTGGCCCAGGGGTGGTAAGTAAATTTAGCAAATCTAATTTCTTGTTTTATTGGTGTGAGAGCTGTGATCTGTTTTAATCTCTTTTGAAGTTTGAATGATTTTAGTTTTTTATCTACAAGGTTTTTTCCATATCCATTTTTAATTGCAGTTTTTAAGATTTGATGGTATTCGTTTTGATATTCTTGCTGGCTGAGAGGTAGATTTACTAATCTGTGTGTGAGTCTGTTGATGGTTGCATGTTTGTGTGGAATTGGGTTGAAACTATTTGCTTTGATGTAATTATCTGTGTGTGTTGCTTTTCTATGGATGCCAAATTCTAGTTTTTCATTGCTTTTTTTTATTTTAAGGTCTAAAAAAGGTAGAGTACAGTCCTCTTCAGTTTCCACTGTGAATTGTATGCTGGGTTCTTGCAGGTTGAGTAGTTTCAAAGCATCATCTATTTGTTTGTAGGGCACTATTGCAAAGATGTCGTCTACGTATCTGTACCATGTTTTAAACATATGAGGGAAGGCTTTAGTTATATGTGTTTCGAAAAAGCTCATGTATAGATTGGCCAAAAATGGTGATAGCGGGCTTCCCATAGCTATTCCTGAAATTTGTTTATAATATTTTCCATCGAAGACAAAATAATTTTGATGTATACATATTTCAGTCATACAGAACAAAACAGAACAAAAAACTATCAAACCGGACAACCCTACCCTTGCAAGACTATATGGTTTGCCTAAAATACACAAACCCAACATACCCATGAGACCCATTGTAAATAATATAAACACTCCTACTTACCTTCTGGCAAAATGGCTATCCAAAAAATTTCAGTCCTTTCCACAATTCCATACTCTGAGTATAAAAAACTCTTTAGACCTGGTAGAAAAAATTCAAAATCTTAAAACTAAAACCTCATGACACTCTAGTATCCTTTGATGTCCGTTCCCTCTTCCCTAGCATTCCATTAGACAAACTTTTGATTCAACTGAAAAAATGGCTAAATTCTATAAACCTGGATGCCAATGCAATAGAAGAATATTTGGCAATGACTGAAATATGTATACATCAAAATTATTTTGTCTTCGATGGAAAATATTATAAACAAATTTCAGGACTAGCTGTGGGAAGCCCGCTATCACCATTTTTGGCCAATCTATACATGAGCTTTTTCGAAACACATATAACTAAAGCCTTCCCTCATATGTTTAAAACATGGTACAGATACGTAGACGACATCTTTGCAATAGTGCCCTACAAACAAATAGATGATGCTTTGAAACTACTCAACCTGCAAGAACCCAGCATACAATTCACAGTAGAAACTGAAGAGGACTGTACTCTACCTTTTTTAGACCTTAAAATCAAAAAAAGCAATGAAAAACTAGAATTTGGCATCCATAGAAAAGCAACACACACAGATAATTACATCAAAGCAAATAGTTTCAACCCAATTCCACACAAACATGCAACCATCAACAGTCTCACACACAGATTAGTAAATCTACCTCTCAGCCAGCAAGAATATCAAAACGAATACCATCAAATCTTAAAAACTGCAATTAAAAATGGATATGGAAAAAACCTTGTAGATAAAAAACTAAAATCATTCAAACTTCAAAAGAGATTAAAACAGATCACAGCTCTCACACCAATAAAACAAGAAATTAGATTTGCTAAATTTACTTACCACCCCTGGGCCACAAAAAAGTTCCAAAAAATATTCAAGAAATACAATATAACATTGGCACCAAAAAACAATTACAACATTAAAAACCTACTTCACAGTAATAATACTGATAAGATAAAACCAGAGGAAAAGTCAGGCATTTACAAGATTAAGTGTAAAGACTGTGAAAAAATTTACATAGGGAGGACAAAAAGAAACATAGGCACTAGAAAGAAAGAACACTTCAGGCACTTAAGATACAAAAATTATGATAAGTCTGCAATAGCAGCTCATTTCTGGTCTGAAAATCATGAAATTGAAGATAGCACAGAATTACTAAAATACGTACAAAAACATAGTGAACTCGTCATATGGGAGAGGGTTACATAGAAAAACATAAAAACCAACTAATGAACTTTGAAATCCCGCCAGAAGAGAATCCCACATTTAAGTTCATCACTAAATCAACAGATGGCAGCAGCAACCCCAGAATTACCCACACCGCTGGATCAAGCTTTAGTCGCATAAGAGCCGTAGATGCAAACAATGATTTGCGAAACATGTCCTCAAAATAGGTATGAAAGTGAAGCAGATGTGTAAAAAATACGACTCATCTAAAAATTAATAATCACTTAAGTTATCCTTACTTGGACATGTTTCGGAGAACAGTTTTTCCCCATCGTCAGCAGTTATCCGACTGGTTGGATCCGTGGTTTCCTGAAGTGAGCTGGTTGTGTGTGGTGGCATCTGTTGTCTGTGAGATGAACTTCCAAAGAAAGTGTTAAGGGGGCAATTCGAAATTTGAAGTATACTGTTTGTTTTTTGTAATTAGCAACTTTTCCCAAACATTGAGTTTGGTGCATTACTGGCTGGCTTTAATAGTTTTATATTTGATACTATTTCATGATTGGTAGACCAGAAATGGTGGGCTATTGCTGATTTTTCTATTTGTTTGTATTTCACACATCTCATATGTTCCTGTAATCTAATATGTAAACTTCTTTTGGTTTTTCCTCTGTAGTCTGAGCAGTTGATTTTGTATATACCTGAGTTCTTGTTTTCAGGTAGTGGATCCTTCAGGTTGTTACATAATAAGTTTTTTAAACTGAATTTATTTATTGGGGCTAGGGTGGTGATGTACTTCTTGAATATCTTGTTGAATTTATGATGTACTTTGGGATGATATGTGAATTTCCTGAACTGTGTCTCGGTTTTTGATTCTGTTAATTTTGTGGCATCTAATATGTGTTTCTGTTTCTTGAATTTCCAAATTTTCTTTTCTATTAATTGTTTACTGTATCCATTAATTGCAGTATGTTAATCATGTGGTTATATTCTTTGTTGTATTCATTCTGTTTCAATGGGATGTTGACTAGTCTATGTGCTAAGCTGTCCAAAACTGCACGTTTGTGGGGTATAGGGTTGTAGCTATCATTCTTGATGTAATTATCTGTTTGTGTTGGCTTCCTGTAGATGCCAAAAGATATGTTATTTAATTCATGGATTATCTTTAGATCTAAGAAAGGTAGGTAGCCATCTTTTTCTATATCTATTGTGAACTTTATTGCTCTATTCTGTATGCTCAATAGTTTTAAGGAATCTTGTATGAATTTGTGTGGAACAATGGCAAAAATATCATCAACATATCTATACCAGTATTTGAAGATGTATGGGAGGGATGATGTGATGTGTGTTTCAAAGTAGCTCATAAAGAGGTTGGCTAGGAAAGGTGAAAGTGGATTGCCAATTGTTAGGCCTGAGGTCTGTTGATAGAATTTTCCGTTGAATGTAAAGAAATTTTGATGTATGCATAAATGAGTAAGTTTTGTGAGATATTCTATTTCTTCTGCTGAAAAGTTAGTCTGTATGAGTCAATTCTTGAGGAGTAGCATGAGTTCATCTGTTGGAATACTGGGAAAAAGAGAGGTTACATCAAATGATACTAGTTTGTCTTCTGTGTCCAAATGCAAATTTGAGATCCTGTCTACTAATTCTAATGAATTTTTAATGGCTAGGCTGTGGAACTGTGGCAGTGATGAAAATGTATGTGCTAGATGTTTGGCTAACTTGTAGGTAGGTGCATCTATGTTGTTGATTATGGGCCTCATTTCATCTCCTGGTTTATGAATTTTTGGCAACGCATAAAGTCTCGGTAATACTGGGTGGTCTGGTTTGACTTTAGATTTCAAATATAAAACTATTAAAGCCAGTCAGTAATGTAGCCGAACTCAATGTTTGGGAAAAGTTACTGATTATAAAAAACAAACAGTATAGTTTAAATTTCGATGATGATGATGGATATGGGGGTGCTCAACTACAGCGGTTATCAGCGCCCTTTTAAAAACTACTCATGGCAAAAGCCAGATATAAAAAGTGTCTAAAAACTATACAATGGTAAATAAACCTATTAAAACTACATGTACATAAAAAATAAAATCAAAAACTACTAAAAATCATGTTCGCTATATCCTAAAATCTAAACGTGAAAAGAATCTAAACACCTTCTTCACTAGTGTGTTATCGTCCGCTAGCATTTCTGCAAAGCTGACCAGCAGCTGCAAAGATGTTCTGAGGGCTGCTAGGTGCAAACACTCTAGCAGCACGTGTCGTACAGATAACGCTTCTTGGCAAAATGGACACAGTGGAGAAGGCTCCTTTTTAAATAGAAAGCTATGGGTAAAAAGGCAGTGCCCAATGCGCAACCGAGCCAAAATCACCTCCTCGCGACGAGATGACCGACAGGAGGTAACCCAGGGGATCGGAAGTTCTTTCACAGATCCAAGTTTGAATTGCCGAGTGAAAACTCTCTTTGGAAGTTCATTTCACAGTCAACAGATGCCACCACAGACAACCAGCTCACTTCAGGAAACCACGGATCCAACCAATCAGATAACTGCTGACGATGGGAACAAACCGTTCTCCAAAATATGTCCAAGTACGGATAATTTAAGTGATGTTTGTGAATTACCAACTCATTACTTTCAAAGGTTAAATACATCACTGTTTCTAACCTTTTTCTTCAAATAATAAGCTTTCTTAAGTTACCTAACTCTCTATAAGATCCACCAATTGGTATAATATGACACAATATGGAAGTGTTAGTAAAGGTAAATTCATATTTTAAATAATGAAAAGTGCTCCTTATTTATCAAACTTCTAAAAACAGAATTTTGAAGTTATAAAAAAATCAACAATGGAGCCTGCCTCGGTAGCATGTCTGCCTTACGTTCAGGAGGTCCTAAGTTCAAATCTCGGTCAGAGTGAGTTACCTGAATAAGATTTTTTCCGAGGTTTTCCCTTATCCTGAAAGACAAATGTCGGGTAACTCTAAGCTCCATGGATCCTGAGCCCATTTGAGCATCATTTCACCCCTTCCATTCATTGTTTGATATGACTTAAAAAAGTTAAAAGTCGTAAATTACACACAAAAAGCAATGGTAGGCAGAGAAAACTGTGCTTTTAGTGTTCTCTTTAATTACAGCTCCATAAAATGAAGCACTTACTTCCAGTCCGAGATCGTGGCTGCTCAGGTACAGGTGGACCAGCACCATCGCTATTGATGCGAGCCACTTCTTGTGATGTTGCAGACCCCACCGAGGCTATCGATGACCTGGACTCTGACCGTCTTAAGGACGCAGCTGCAGCAGCCTGTTCCTGTAGTGACTGAGCAATGCTCTGTAACAGTGGTAAATGCATTAATCTATTAAAACAGTAGAGTTTCTTTCATGCTGAATTTGCGATGAGTCACAATATCTTTACACAAATCATCATTTTGTAAAGTTTTTAAAAGTTCAACATTTTCATTGGCATTTGTCCTCATCATCAGCAGTTTGATCCTTCTCTCTTAGCGGTTGGGTCCTGGTGGTGTACTAGTAGAATGACAAACTTCTAACAAACTATTCATTAAAGCTAGAAGTTATGCTGGAGTTAGAATTTCCAGACTTTCTCCACAACTGTGGCAGACATCTTCAGTGGTGAGGTTGTAGTCTCCTCAGAGAAGTTTGCATAGCATCTGAAGTATTGATTGTCTGAGCTGCTGTATTTATGCTCCGACCAACCTCTACTGATTGGTCCGGATGGCAGACAGCAGGAGGGAGGAGCCAGGCCTCATCCATGGTGTTGCTCCCTTCTGATTAGTTTGCATCGATTTCTCTGTTTTATATCTTTTCTTGCCTTTGATGAGAGGATGTCAGTTGATGTTGAGATTCACAGCTTCTTCTTTCTTATTTAAATTGTGGGGTTGTTTATAAATTTCAATAGCTTTGTGCTGTAACCGGGCATGAATGACAGAATGCTCATGCCCTGGAACTTAATTACGTGTTTGCCCTCTGCCTCAATGGTGTGTTGGCCACTGCAGAAATATCTGTTTGCCCTAGGAGCCACCTTCTTCCCTGTTCGGTGAGTCTGGTGTTGATGCTGTGATATGTAGTTCCAATGTAAACTGAATCGCAGGAACAGGGAATACGGTATACATCGGCTGATGACAAAGGCTATCGAGGATCTTTAGCTAAATGTATATTAATCGCAAAAACTATTTGTAGTTGGTTTATTGATACTCGTCACTTACTTTTTAACATTGATGAGAGACTAGTTTCGAAGGCAATCACCTCCATTTTCAATCTCTTTCCAACTGGCATCTGATGTTGTCTGCTCTCTCTGGTGGTGGAGCATTGAACTTTCTTGTCAAATTATCTACTTTGAAATTCCACCAGTAGATAATTTGATTAAAAAGTTCACAGTTCCACCACCAGAGAGAGAGAGAGAGAGAGAGAGAGAGAGAGAGAGAGAGAGAGAGAGAGAGAGAGAGAGAGAGCAGACAACAACAGATGCCAGTTGGAAAGAGATTGAAAATGGAGGCGAATGTCTTTGAAACTAGTCTCTCATAAATATAAACAAGTAAGTGACGAGTATTAATAAACCAACTGCAAAATGTTCTAGACGTTCTCGGGCTTCGAGCCAGGTAAGATGATGTTGAGACATCGACGTTTCGGGAGCGTACATCTCTCCCATCTTCAGGATGTTGAATGACTTAGGAGTGGAGGAAAACTCCATTTATGGATTACCACTGTGTTGGAGGGCACAGTGGGGTATGTGGGCTT
Organism: Mantis religiosa; assembly: GCA_030765055.1. Classification (NCBI taxonomy): domain Eukaryota; kingdom Metazoa; phylum Arthropoda; class Insecta; order Mantodea; family Mantidae; genus Mantis; species Mantis religiosa. The sequence goes on along the minus strand of JAUKNK010000649.1, from coordinate 386,340 downwards.
CACCTCAAGGGTACTACTCCACTAAAAAACCTCCACCGGATTGGGAAGGAGAAATGTGCTGCGGTACCGCCTTAAGCACCCGCGCATTCCAGGAGATGATCATAAATGACTTAGGGCTGGGGTGACCCATATATATACTCAGCGAGCGGGCTCGCGTTGGTGAATATAACAACCTCTCAGAAAACACTGCTGCTCTGGTCGCTGCTCACTAACCCAGATCTGTGTTTCCTGACTCTCTCTTTTTCGAGTTTTAATGCAGGATTCCATGCTGCACTAAATTGTAGCCCAGCATCTCGGTTAAGAGTGACTCTCTCTGCCGAGATAGCCAATGCCTCCTTAACTCTGCGCTCCCAGCAGCCACTGCATTTTGCCAAAATAGTGGTGAGACCGAAGTTAGCCCTATGGTCTTGCTGGAAGCAATGTTCCGCCAGCCCAGACTTTTCAGGTTGCAACAGTCTGATGCTTCTATCGTGTTCTTTGATCCTGGTAGCTATGGTCCTGCCGGTTTCTCCGATGTACGGCACTCCACATTCACATGGAATGCGGTACACCCCCGGAACGTTTAGTTGTAATTGGTCTTTGACCGGTCTCATAAAGTGTGTGATTTTAGCAGGCGGTTTGTGAATAGTTTTTATGTTGTGTCTTGCCAGTATTCTGCCGATTTTTCCAGACAAATTGCCGGTATATGGGATGCAGGCTATAGCAGTTGGCTTTTCAGTGGAGCTACAACGTCTAGAACATATCCGCCGCCAGGAAAGATTCAGCTCATATTTCAACTACAAATAGTTTCTGAGATTCTTCTTTCTTATTTAAATTGTGGGGTTGTTTATAAATTTCAATAGCTTTGCGCTGTAACTGGGCATGAATGATGGAATGCTCATGCCCTGGAACTTAATTACATGTTTGCCCTCTGCCTCAATGGTGTGTTGGCCACTGCAGAAATATCTGTTTGCCCAAGGAGGCACCTTCTTCTCTGTTCGGTGAGTCTGGTGTTGATGCTGTGATATGTAGTTCCAATGTAAATTGAATCGCAGGAACAGGGAATACGGTATACATCGGCTGATGACAAAGGCTATCAAGGATCTTTAGCTAAACGTATATTAATCGCAAAAACTATTTGTAGTAGGTTTATTGATACTCGTCACTTACTTTTTAACATTGATGAGAGACTAGTTTCGAAGGCAATCGCCTCCATTTTCAATCTCTTTCCAACTGGCATCTGATGTTGTCTGCTCTCTCTCTGGTGGTGGAGCTATGAACTCCCTTGTCAAATTATCTACTTTGAAATTCCACCAGTAGATAATTTGATTAAAAAGTTCATAGTTCCGCAACCAGAGAGAGAGAGAGAGAGAGAGAGAGAGAGAGAGAGAGAGAGAGAGAGAGAGAGAGAGAGAGAGAGAGAGAGAGAGAGAGAGCAGACAACAACAGATGCCAGTTGGAAAGAGATTGAAAATTGAGGCGATTGTCTTTGAAACTAGTCTCTCATCAATATAAAAAAGTGATGAGTATCAATAAACCAACTACAAATAGTTTTTGTGATTAATTTTGACATCACTGTTACTGAATTCCTCCAAACACATAAGTAGTAGATTAAGTTGTTTTATGGGTTTGAAAACAGTCTTGACACTATGTTGCTGAAGTATGTGTTTGATACAATCAGTGACTTCTTGAAGTATGGTAAGAAAACTTTGTATTTAAGTGTATACTTAGAATACAAATCAGGTAAAGCATAAATTAATCAATTTGTTGTGCATAATTATACTAATATATTCTATTTCTATTCTTGTTGCATTGTCCGAGATTGGAAGACTCATCAATGAAGAATTTTAGCTGACCACAGCATTAAAATTAAGTGTAATACTAGAGTCAGTGTCTGCATAAATATTCATAACTGAGTGGATCTGTTATTGTACTCAAGTATCTTAATGTTTTTCAAGTGTGTATAGTAATTTGTGTAAATTATCTGTAAACTTTAGATTGTAAATACCTAATAGATGAATTGTAAATATTGTTAAACACTCTTAACTATATTGACAATGCCTATAATTCTGTAGGAATTCCTGTGGCTAATAAACATTGTATTGTGTTATATAGAATAAAAAGAAGTATTTCAGAAAGTGGAGTGCCATTGTTACTAAAATTAGGCAAGTGAGTCAACCTTGTATATACTTTTCTCCACTTACAAGTTGTTTATGAAGACTAGTTTCTGGGGACTTCTCCCCTATCGTCAGTTCTGTGGTCTTCATAAAAAACTTGTAAGTGGAGAAAAGTATATACAAGGTTGACTCACTTGCCTAATTTTAGTAATTGTATTGTGTTGTACATTTTTTTCCCCTTTTTTCTTTAGAGGCAGGTTTTGGCCTGGCAGGATTTCAAAATGTATGATATTAGTAATTAATATTTTCACCCAAATAGTTTGAGTGATGAGGAAATGTTTTATGTTTGACCAATGTTCTGTTTCTCAAAGCAAAAACAGCAATTGGAGTTCTGGTGCTAAAATGTTTCTTGGTTTTTTCTTGCTAAAGGTAGAATTTCTTACAATCTTTGCAGTTCACTGGACAAATGCTCTCGAAAGCATTCCAGTTTTAAAAACTTAGTAAGTAAAAATTTGTATAAAAATAGCGTGACCCATTCAAATTTCAATATTAACACAATTGGTAATTCAACATGTAATATTCATGTTGCTCGTAGGACATGTTTCCAAGACCCATTGTTGTCACTGTTGGTTAACTTTAATTGAAAATCTTCCTTCTGATTTGGAGCAGGATGGGTCAAGCAGTTTCATCTGCGGCACACATTCGGGAGGTCCAGGTTTAATTTCCGTGGCCGGCCTATCTGACCTACGGTTTTATTTGGGGGGGCAGGGGGTTCCCAAGTCACCAGCCAAATGCAGGTTAATTACATCACCCAAATTTTCTGTCATTTCATTTAATTTCCTTTAAGAGAGTTTCCAACTGGTGAAGTGTAAGGACACTGTTCTCTGCACTATCGTGGCTTCTTGGGACAACCGCCCTCTTGCCTCATCCTTCCTCCCGGGGATGCCCCATTTGGGATATAGGTACAACAGAACAAGTTTGGACCTCCATGCCGAATCCATAACGTAGTCCAGTTCATCAAGACTATCACAGTCACTCAACCTTTTTTTGATAATGAACACAATAAAATTTTAAAAATGTAGATCTAATCATTACATTTTTTTAAAGTAGTCTCCATTTTATTCTCTAAGACATCTTGTTACAAACTATTTTTCAAATGATGAACAATATTCCTTTTTAAAGAGAGTGGATTTACTGTAATTTCAGGTGATTAAAATTGTTGACCTCCATTTTTATTTTATTTTGGGGAAAAGAAAAGTGTCACATGGGGCCAGATTTGGATTGAAGGGAGAATAGGACAAGAATTTGATCCCTGGCTCCTAAGAAATTGAGTCATTTCTTGTGTCGTGTGGACAGAAGCATGGACCAGTTTTAGGATACTTTGTGCTCAGTTAATTGAAGGCGTATGGTGAATCACCAAGCAGTGGTAGTCTTCTGTTCCTCAAGCAGAACTGTCATAATATGGCCATTAGCTGAGTAGAACGAATCAATCATCTTTGTGCCAACACTTCTTACTTGCCTCAATTTTGGGGGGAATCCTCTCCCGGGAAGATTCAAATAGATGACTATTACTTAGTTTCCAGATCATATCCAGCTTTCATCATCTGTTACAATGTTAAATATGTCTTGAGTTCTTCTCCCACGAAATGCTTCTATCATTTCCTGGCACCATTATACACGTTTCTCCTCATTTGTAAGATGGTGAGGGCTCCATGACCACAGAACTTCCTGACATGATTACATCGAAAAATCCATTTGGTTAGTGTAGTGGGAGAAAATTCTAAGTCTACTTTTTTGATGAATTCCAACAAAATTTTAATACTGTGGCTTTCACATTTTGGTAGCTCCTTAAATTTTTTATTTAGCTATTTGGACAGTTTGTAGCAGGGTATGTTCATGTTAATGATTGGGCACATCTTATTTCCTGTTTTATGAATTTTGGGATGTTAGCTGTAACGGTAGTTTTCATTTGAATTTAAAATGAGTTTTGTTTTCTGATCTGACATGTAATGACAATATAAAAAAAATTATGAACGGTTGTTAGGGGACAGAAAATCAATAATCATTATAGATATCTTGTTTCATGACGATGGGAAAATGTCACGGTGAATATAAAAGTTTTGTAACGGAAAATGAAGAATCTTAATAAGGAGAAATTCTGTAATCTTGATAGTGATGAGTACACATATTTGTGACGAGGAAAGAAAGCCTGCTTTAAAAATCTAGACGATACAATTGATAACTTGAAGAAACCGATAGCCACACAAACTGACACTAAATGGGAAAGAATTGTGTTTACAACGAAGAAATACCATTACATATGACCCCCGCTGCGGGGCCGAATAAGATGGCAAGAAATTAGCAACATGAATTTTGGGGAAACAACGAATAAAAATGTTTGCTTCATATCTACTGATGGGTTGTCCGGATTCCAACTTTGTTTTATTTGTTTTGGGATTATCATTGTATCTTTGATTGTTTTGTTTAACTGTTTTACACATTTATTTAAAGGATAATTGATAATTGCTATTTAAATGGTGCTATTTTAATTATGTATAAATGTTTTCATTTTATTATTCTACAATACATGCAGTGTACATGGAAAATATGCCAATGAGTGGACCCATTCCCATCCAAACATATATCTTAATAATCTATGTATTACCTCCATCATTTCTAATTTCTCTGGATATGCAAGGTCCCCAGGAGCAGGATTGTATTCCAGTATGTCAGATTTAAGGTAGCAATGAGCTCGGAAAACAAGCCTTTCCTGTACATCCTGCAGCAGCTGCCACGCCACACGTCCAAACGCCTCCAAGGGTTCCGCTGAAAGACAACACAGGTAAAACATTCAAGCCAACAATCTCATGTGTTATTTTCTTTAACTATCATTTACTTCCTCTACTGCAGCTTTAAAAGTGTTCACAGGAAAACAAGAAAAACAGAAGGGGTATAGGAAGACTTTAAAGATTAAAGAAAAATAGATCACGAAAGCAAGGAAGAAAGAAATTAGAAGAAAGATCAAATTGAAGGAGTAGGGGAAGTCACATATTAGGATAAGACAGTACAACAGCAATGCAGAAGGTCAGAGTGCCATGCAAGCTGGAAGCACAAACATAAACATCACACAAATTTGTACATAGGTTAAGATAAAGTTAAGATTTAGTTAATTAATGAATTGATTTTGACAGTACTTCACTTATGCCCCATTACACCAACAGATGTTAAAATCGACGTTAACAAATGTAACGTAACAATTGTCACAGCACTAACACTACTATTAAATTTCTTGCTTTTCACCAACCTGTTTTCTGAAAATGTTAAACACGTGTTAACGCCAGAGACTTGTAAATATTACAGCTATAGAAGGCTATGAATGAATCGTATAAATTTCTGAACGTACTGTGATGCGCTTTTGTTTTTATTTTTGTCTGCACACAGCTGAAAAAATGGCGGGTAAACAAAATAGTAAACAAAAGCCGTGATACAAATTTGTCGTTGATGGAAAAAAGAACTGTTAATTGAATTGATAACGAAGTATAAGGATGGATGCAGTGAATGTAAAAGAAAGATGTCACGTGGGAAAAAATTGGAAACGAATTTAATTCAAATGCATGTGTCATTACTAGAAACACGAAACATCTTCTTCAGTATTATGTAAATTTAAGATGAGGTGTAAAAGACAGAAGTGACAAGTGACTTGAAAGTTTCAAGACAGGAGGTGGACAATGTAATAATTCAGTGAATTATAAAATAGCAAAGTTGTTAATACTTGAAGCAAAGGCGAGATCGGCATATTCCTTTCGTTGCATGTTCTAACTCAGTATTACGTATATTTAAAACGAGGAGCGAAGAACAAGTGACGAGTGTCTTGAACATTTCAAGACGGGAGGTGGACAGTGTATTATCCACATAATTTAGTGAATTGTAAAATCACAAGGTTATTAATGCTTGAAGCAAAGGCGAGATCAGCATGTTCTAACCTCTCTTATACTTCCGCAGTAACCTTCATAGCAACTCGTTTCGACAGTCTATACCTCTGCAGAAAATTTTTTTTTTCTGATAACTCCTCAAAATAATTCCTCCTCATAGGCCGTACTCTATTTCAAATGTCATTTACATGGTCTTAAATATAGCAAATCGACATTAACAGCTGTGTTCATGCCTACCATCTTAACTATTTACAATTGTTAAGGACTTAACAGAAATTTGGTTTGTTAGTTTAACAAGAGATTAACATGAGTGTTAAGCTAACACTTGTTGGTAAAATACAATTTTTGTTATAACTATTGCTAAACTAGTGTTGAGTCATAACATCTGTTGGTGAAATCAGGCATTAATATGTAAAAACAGAAGCTAACAACAGTGAAGCTATACAAATATTATCGTAAAATATAATTATTTACCACAAATATCACTTATCTTTTTAAGAAAATTGACTCTTGAATTCTGTGGAGAATTCATCAATTTTCTTAAAAAAAAAAAAAAAGTGAAGTTTTCGGCAAATAATTATATTTTATCCTAATAGCAGTACATCACTTAATTAGGAAAAAGTGTTTCAGGACCTCATACCTTTCGTACTCATTTCCAAGTAAAATAAACACTAATTGAGATCACATAGAACCAACCACCACTTAAAATATTGGACCACTGCTTGAACCTAATTACCTATTCTATCTTGACAGAAAATCATGCGCGGTAGGGATGAGTAGCAACTGTGGTGGGGATAGTGCACCTATTGCCACAATACGTCACACACGTAAGTATACGAGAGGGGAGTACGCTGCACAAGCTGTCTAAAAACAAATGTTGCTCTCGAAGCCAGTATTGCAGCTCTTATAAATTAAGTTGTAATTCGTACTATTGTAGTAAGCTCCATGCTTTTTTTGGATCTTAAATAGTACATAGTACATAGGCATTTGGAACAAAACCCTGTTCTCCTCCAGCAGGCATGATAAACAACTGTCGGCCTTTCGACTTCGCTGCAGAATTCTTGTAATGAGTTTGACTCCAGGCATATGGTCCAGTATGTGCTGCATTGATATAAGTTTCATCCATATAAATTATATAAACTTCACTGCAATATCTCTGAATACTTTGTAAATATTTAAGCCTTTTTGCCCTTATGGTATGATGTTCCACTAAAATTTGTCTGTCGTGCTTGGTTTTCCTCTATATAATCCTAGCTTCAAAAGAACTCTTCTCAATGTTGAGACACTGCCTTGGAAGTCAATAGAATTTCGAAGCTTTATGAGTGCTTTCTTCAGAGTTGGTCCTTATTTTTCTGTGTTTTAAAAATTATACACAGTTTGCCTAAATACTTCTGAATTAAACCATCCAAATTAGATTCTGTGCATGTTCTTAATCTTTGTTTTCTGGGCATGGAGAGAGACGTTGTTGCACCAGCACCAATGGCTTTTCTTTCCTTAATACCTCTCCTAAACTGCTTTCAGACACAACTGTTGCCTCAGATGCCCTTTCCCAGATTTTCATAGCAGACCCAGACCATTGTTCCTTTTTGATAAATTTATAGACATTGTATAGACATAGACATTTTAAATGTAGCGCCCTATTTCCTAATATGCTGCTAGGAGGTGCCATTTCTAAATGCTCTCTTGGAACCAGGAGACACACACATTTTGAAACAAGCTGCAGTTCAGTAGCTCTCCACATGTTTACTTGCTCACAACTGATATGCAACTGACCTCCCCTCCAGTTGCAACCATTCTGAAGTGGACTCATCCATATACCACTGTGCATCACTCTCAATCTAACAAGATATAAAAATACATCTGTATTCCATTACACTTATATCCACCCATTGGAAATATATAACAAAATGAACTAAAATAATTTGCGTAACACTGAATGGTAAGAGAATGAACACATCATATCTTCAGTGGAATTCAAGGCAATTATTTCCAGTGAAATCTGCAAAGAACCCGACACCTAAAGGCATACAGGATAAAGAAAGAAAGGCATACAGGATAAAGAAAGAAGAAATCTGCAAAGCAAATTCTTGATATAAAGTAAACATTATGTGAAGTATACCATGTTATTTTGATTGTATAATTTGACACAGGCATTACTTTGCAATGATGTTGACTCTAAAGGAAGATAAAACAGATGTAAATAACTTACGATTACTCTGTACATGTTCTTCCAACATCTCTAACCGCAAAATGCTGCAAACCTCTGCCAGCGTCTCCAAATGGTTAATGTGTATTATAAATGGACGTAGAACATCATATAACGTTGTGCACAGACCTTCCAAGTATTGACTGTAAACAGAAGATATTAAAACTTCACCAGATATTTAAACTAATGACGTATTTGTACAACTTTAGGAAAATTTCATTTTTTCTATTTATACTGTAACAGTTAATATGTTACCTAATGCTCTTAATCTTAGATTGCATCCATTCTCCGTGTTGCATTCCAATAACAGAATATTAGTTGTCTGAATATTTCATTACAAAGTAAGTGAATTGATGGAAATTAATCATTTCCTCACACTAGCCGTATATAGGCTAAGTTTCTGTATAGATAAGAGTCAACATGAAAAATTCAATGCCATGGCCAGGACTTGAAACATGGATCTCCTGGTTTCTGTCCAGTCGCTCTTAACCACTGAGCTACCATGGGCAACATGCCGTCCTGACATTAAATTCTCAAATTGACTCATATATTTTCCCAGTAAACCACTAGGGGCTCTCATATTCGAGATACACTGCTAGTGGTGTAAGTACTTGACTGGACGGAAACCAATTCATTTTCTTTTTTTTATTCATTTATTTACTGCCCATAGACTAATACAAGTATCGAGCATTGTCAATATATAAAATACACTTTACAATTTAAAATTTACAACATTATATAGCTTGCAAAAATTTATTTATATTATATACAGGATTATTTAAAAGGTATTTTTTAACACATTGCTTAAATTTAACAGCACAGGCTGGAAGTCTATTGTACATTTGTAATCCTAGAAGAGTTGATCCGGTTGATCTAAGCAACAGGCAGAGGATGAACCTTCGAAGGGGAAAAAGTGTAACGAGTGCTAAATTTACGGATTTAGTGGCTAAAGAATGTGTTAATATGAAGTACAGTAGTGCAGAAATTGGTGTAAATGTAGGAAGTGTGAAGGATAAATTTGAACCTGAGAAAACAATCAAAATTTCACGCGTAGCTGAACCAGTGGCCAGAAGTACCCGCGAGAAAGAAAGGCGGCGTCGCTTCACGTCATAATTGAAAGGCTCAATAAGGATTTAAGAGATGCAATGAAGGAAAATGCAAGTCTGCGAAGTGAAAATGACATCCTGAAAAGACAAAAAAGTACAGAAAAAGGCAATGATGGTGCTAATAATGCCCTGAGAAGTGAAATTGAGAGTCTAAAACGGGAAAATGCACTCCTGAAACAAATAAACTTAAGACATTCAAACAAAGATGGCGAACAGGGAAAATGTTTACACCAAAGTGAGTTACCATCGAAAGTGTGGATATTTGGATGCAACGCCAAAAAATAGTATGCAGCATCCGCAAAGCGATTTTGAACAAAACAAGCATAGTGTGGCCCATGTAAAAAAAGGGAGATGAACATGATATAAACTATAGGTCCATTACATTAACCTCTGAAATAGCAAAAATATTTGAAAAGGTAATCTTAAACAGACTTTTATCATTTCTGAAGAAAAACAACATCATTCAAGGTTTCCAGCATGGCTTCAGAAAAGGTCTGTCAACAATTACTGCTGTTGCAGAGTTTGTACACCAGGCTTCTATGAAGTTAGAGAATAATGAAAAGGTCGGAGCCTTATTTTTTGACTTATCAAAAGCATTTGATTGTATCGATCATGATATTCTTATTAAAAAATTGGACAATTATGGTATAAGAGGAATACCCAAGAGCTTAATTACTCCTTACTTGAAAGGTAGAACACAATGCACACAAATTAATTACCAAAACATCTATTACTCCACTTGTAAGACTGTAAAATATGGGGTTCCTCAGGGTAGTGTTTTAGGACCAATTCTGTTCATTAAGTATATAAATGATTTACCTACTACTCACAATGCAAATATAATATCTTATGCAGATGATACTACTGTCATCTGCTCTGCTGTAAATAACAAGAATTTAATTCAGGATATGAGCTCTCTGGGAGAACGTTTGTTAAATTATTTTGACAAAAGCAACCTCAAATGCAACATGGAAAAAACCACATCAATGCAAATTAGCCTGACAAATAAGACTCACTTTAACATCAATCTACAGATAGATAACTCTAGTGTAAAGTAGATAAGTGGCCATAAATTCCTAGGGCTTTATATAAACAATAAATTGACATGGTGTAGTCACAATGATTATGAAAAAAAATTAGTAAATCAATATTTCTAATTAGATATTTTAAGCCAATCGGTGATACCAACCTACTAAAAAGTATTTATTATGGTGTTATCTTCCCATACCTATCATATGGAATTGAAATATGGGGAAGTTGTCCAAGGGTTCATCTGGACAGAGTATTCATTCTACAGAAAAGGTGTATTAGGATAATTTTTAACTTAAAAAATACTGATTCTTGTGTAGATATTTTCAAACAAAACAAAATGTTCACACTGTACTCACTATATGCATATAAGGTAATTCTTTTTGTTGTAAGTAAGGTAAATTTGAAGACTGCTGATGTACACAATTATAATACCAGACGCAACAATGACTATTTTAGAGACTGTACTTCTAAACGATCTACTGATAGAGATGTTTTTATAATGGGACAGATTTTATTTAATAGACTGCCAACATCAATTAAAGCATTAAATGGTATGAAGCAATTTCAAAACAAATTAAAATACTTTTTAATGGATAAATGTTTGTACAAAGTTGATGATCTGTAAATATGTCTTTTAAACTGTTTATATTTTGCTCTTCATCCTATAATTGTAAACGTTTAGATATGTATTTGATTATATAGTATATTTTATATTTGACAATGTCAGAAGCTTGTACAAGTATATTGACAGTAATAAAGAATATGAATATGAATTATATATGGATCTTTATTTACAGACTTTACATTATAACTACTATAGTGCAAGTCAGATTTACATCTAGTATCATGATTGTGTACTTCACTATTTAATTTTGTTTTTTTCTGGTTTATTAAGTTAATAACTTTATATATATATAAAGACACAACAGCAAAACATCTTTTCTTTTCTAAAAACTTCTCTGCATGATTCACGCATCACCATTTTAAACATTGTTCTAATACATTTCTTTTGTAGTACTAGAACCCTCTGAATACACCACCCCATAACTCAATACCATATTGGATATTTGAACAAATTAATCCATAATATAGCATCTACAATAAAAGTTTTTGCAAACTTCCTCATTAGGTACAAACAGAGGTTATCAATATGATTAGTGCAGCATATATGTTTATCAAGTTGCATTCCTAAAAAACTGTGATTGTCAGATTCTTGTATTATAATATTATCAAATTTAATATGAAACAATGTATCTTTTTTCTGACTATTTAGCTCAAATTTAATTAAATTTGTCTTGCCAGGATTATTATTGAGGTTTAAATCCGTGGCTCAAATCCTGGCCATGGCTTTGAATTTTTCATGTCAACTTTATCAATCCAATATCTTAGCCTATACACAGCTAGTGGAAGAAATGATTAATTTCTATCAATTAACTAAAATAATAAGAGTTTAACGATGAAGCCTGGGACTCAAGTACTTATAATAGTAAGTCACCACAAACGGTGTATCTCGAATATGAGAGCCCCTAGTGGTTTACCGGGGAAATATATGAGTCAATTGGAGAATTTAATGTCAGGACAGCACATTGGCCATGGTAGTGCAATGGGTAAGAGAGACTGGATGGAAACCAGGAAATCCATGGTTCAAGTCCCGGCCATAGCATTGAATTTTTTATGTTGGCTATAGCTATAAGTGAAGTTTGTTGCAAATTATTATATTTTATTGTAATATCTCCTTGTATTTTTGGAATTGCTGGACATACTTTTAAATGCTCCCTATCCATAATAGTGTCTGATTGCTTACAATTCACTATATGTATATATTTATTCTTTGAAAGCGTGCAGCTAAGCAGTTATGCCCAGTAGTTTTAAGCAGAATATTGCTACTGATTTTCTTTGTGGGTAATTAGGGATGTATTTCTTGTCTTCATAGCCAGGAGCAAGGTGTGTTGTTACTCTGCAAACACTGTTTGAGAGTGTTCTAATGTGTAATTTGAGGACATCTGACTACTAGAACAATTTCCTGCATGCACAGGATATATAAAGTCGATGCAAAGCCTAGCATAATTGTTTTACTGTTCAGTAGTGTTTCAAGTTTTGAGCATAAGTCAAGTCGAGTTGACAAATGCGGCTCACTGTGCCGAGGAGTCAACACAGTGAAGCAGTTCACGATTCAGTGAGTTATGCAAGCTGACAGCAGTGCAGATAAGTGGTTAGTCTGCAAGAGAACAGTGGAACAGCGGAAATGTGAATGCAAATATCAGAGTTGTGTTCAGAGTCAGCATGACCATCTAAGAGGTAAATTTTAGTATACATCAGAAAGATTACTATAGGTAAACCGCAAACAAAATGCAGCTGCAGGCATGATTTACCAAAACTGAAGCTCTCCAGCTGTCCCCCTCTACCATCATTTTAGGCTGCCTCTCCTCTCCTCCATAGCGCAAGCTGCACTGCACTGGTCAACGTATGGAGGGAAGGGAGTCATGTAATACTTGGATGTTGAGGAGGGGAGACGACTGCTTGTGCATGCACACACAGACCGCACTTTGTTCGTGGTCTATCTGTAGTTACATTTCATGGTGCATGCAAGAGAGACAAAAAGAAACATTAAACAGATGTATTGAAGCCGTGTAATTGTGTAAAAGAAAAACTGGTCATAATTTATCATTGTGCTAGACATTTCAGTGACAAATAAGAAAGTTTAAGGTGAACTTCGTCTTGTGTCTTGCTTTTGTCACAATACTTTAACTGAGAATTATTTCAAACTAGGCAACAAATAGTTACAGATAACATTCCGAAACTACATTCAAATACTTTGCAAAGGTAATTAGTTGATGCCTAGCAATGGAAAGTAAAAACAGAAATCAAGATTAGTTAAAGTGAAGATGTAAGTAATATATATAGTGAGCAATGAGTGATCAGAACATAGAAAAAGAGAATGGTTAGTAAGGAAATTGAATCAATTCTGTTAGATACTTGGAGAAGAAAGATAAGTATCTGCGCAAAGCGACATGTTAAAAAGTTAATGTGAATGATTGTGTTGTTTTGATTTATAATTTGTCCTGTTTAATTAAAAAATCATCTGTAAAGAAGCACCAGTATTGCTATATCAGTAATTTATAAATAAAATAAGCAACAATCCGAGACTTGGAGATAAGGTTTCTTGATCGCCAACTAAGTAGAAGCTGGGAAAAGAAAGTTAAATTCTTTGTTAAACTGATATATATATTGCAAAATTAATCAGAACACAAATAAACGAGAAGAAAATTATCAAACTAATTTAAAAAACACAATTTATTTTTGATGGATAGAGTCAACATGAAAAATTCAATGCCATGGCCGGGATTTGAACCACGGATCTCCTGGTTTCCGTCCAGTCGCTCTTAACATTTGAGCTACCATGGCCAACGTGCCATCCTGACATTAAATTCTCCATCTGACTCATATATTTCCCCGGTAGATCACTAGGGGCTCTCGCATCCGAGATACACCGTTTCTGGCGACTCACTATTGTAAGTACTTGAGTACCAGGCTTCATCATTTAACTTTTATTATTTTAGTTAATTGATGGAAATTAATCATTTCTCCACACTAGCCGTACACAGGCTAAGATCTTTGATGGATAGAGTCAACATGAAAAATTCAATGCCATGGCCGGGATTTGAACCACGGATCTCCTGGTTTCTGTCCAGTCGCTCTTAACCTTTGAGCTACCATGGCCAACGTGCCATCAAAGATCTTAGCCTGTGTACGGCTAGTGTGGAGAAATGATTAATTTCCATCAATTAACTAAAACAATTTATTTTATTACAAATTGGTGTCATACCATATAAACAAATTTGCAAATTAAAATTATCATTACAAAATATTCTTCCTTTTGGGTTCAGTGAAATTCAAAACACATTTGTATGAAATCTATTTCTTTAATTTTTGAATGGAATACAAAGTTTTCTCTATCTAAAGGATAGCAGAGAATGGGATTATGATAATGGTTAGTATAGCTATACAGAGTCTTCTTATGACTTGTTACCCTCAATAACTAAGCTTGTAATTACTATTGTACTTACGTGAGGAGTGGCGTTGGCTGACCAAAGAACTGATAGAACAGCTGATGTTCATCTTGACATACGTGTACAAGAAACGCACAGCCACTTCGTACTAAGGAAGAGTGATCCCCTTTATGTGTTACTGACAGCTCTGTCACAGAAGATGCTACACTTGAGCTTAACAACAGCTCCCTCTGAGCAAAGTAGCACTGATGGCATTCATTCAGTAGCTGCTGGTACCTGTAGAAACATTAACATTAACATATATATATATATAAACACTGTCTCATAAGCAAAACTTTATTCCAAATGTACTTCAAAAGAATTAATTTTAATCTTCAAAGTAAAGACCATTAGCTTTGCTACCCTGCAAGGCTCCCAGTTTCTGTATTTCAGTATAAAGACTTCATTGATACCCATTTCAAATGCTTCAGTGTTTTCAAAATTTCTTCCAAATAAAAAATGAACTCTGGATCTAAGACACAAGATCAAGGTTACACATTGGATGTGATGGCAGTTCAGTTCCCTCCAATTCCTGAATTTTGTTCATTATGCTTTGAATTGTAAGAGGTTTCACATTGTTTTGCTGCAAGATAACTCTTTTTGTATTAACCAAAGGCAGGTACTTCTGTCTCAAAACCTGCGGAACTCGTTCTAGTTGTTGAGAAGAAAATCACCAATGCACATTGCATTTGGAACAAATTCCCAGCAATCAACCTTTAGATGTAGCATTATTTTGGGGCAAACCATTTTTTTTTAATGACAATGTTTGCAGGTTGAAAAGTATTGAGCCAATGTTACGTGGTGTCAGGGTTGGGGTAATACACCCACTTTTCATTACATTACACAATTTTCCTAATACATGTATTATCCCAGGTATTAGAGATGACAGGGTAAGCTTGATCAGTTGTTAATTCGTGTGGTAAAAGTTTACAACTTCTGAGCGCTTTTTAAGTGTCTTATTATGGGATGTATGGTATCTTTTGAGGCACCAAGTTCTTCTTTAACAAGATAACTCAAATAATAACATGACAAAAGTTATAGTAAGATATTATGAATGCACATCGATGATTATTTAAAATGGAGTATCTATATTGAACGTATAACCAAGAAATTGGATTCGGCCTGCTATAATATGTTATGTCTGACACATATAATGAATATAGAAACCAAAAAAATTGTACATTATAGCCATTTTCATTCAATCTTGGCATAATATAGTGGGGAAATGCAGATGTATGGGAAACAATTTTTTAAAATTCAAAAAAAGGTACTAATTGGCCATGGTATGAATACACTCGGCGAGAAGCGTTACAAAACAGTTACGCCGGGCGGAGTACCTCAGGTACAGTGCGGATAATGCAAACATCAACAATACCAAGATGCTTCCAATGTAACGCGCAGATGTAGTGCAGTTCAACACGGTGTTCCTTTGAACATTTTCTTGTGCAGTTAAAATTCTAATAGTATAGTGACAGTTGCAGTGCTCACTCTGACGTGTGCTTGTGAAGAGTTTAATTACGGAGGCATCTACAAAGTTAAAAACAAGAAAAGTACCCCATTCTGATGAAAAGCATATATATATATATATATATATATATATATATATATATACAGTTCTGTACATAAGAAATAAAGGAGAAAAGGTTACTCCTACTCCTTGAGAAAGCAACAGTTAGGGCAACAAAGGTAGTGGCAAAGTTTGGGAGAGCCATCATGAACTGAAAATGCTCCAACAACTGGGGTTAAGGTTAGAACTTCGAGGAAAAATCGAAAATCAGGCACAACCATATCTCTTGATGAGTTTGATAAGTGCATTGTGCGTAGAAAATTTTTGGAGTACTGTGAACAGAAAAAGGAAATTCCTACTTTGAGGAAACTACTGAACTTCGCTAAATAATAAATATTGAGGGTAGCAAAGGAACATTTAGAAAAATATTAAGAAAAATGGGATTTCAATGTAAAAAATGCAAAAACAAACAATCTGTGCTAATGGAGAAACCACAAATTGTTGCAAAACTTGCAGAGTACTTAAGGGTTATTAGTGAAAATGTGAAAGGCACACGTAAACCAGGAGTTTATATGGACAAGTCTTGGGTCCATACTCACTATGCCGTCAAGAAGTGCTGGCAATATTACGAAGTACCAGGTGTGTTGACTACTGGTCAAAGAGCAATTGTTGTACATGCAGGGGGATCCATGGGATTTATTAAAGGAGCAGAATTGATTTCCGATTCAAAATCCAAATCAGCGAATTACCATGATGAAATGAACAGTCAAAATTATAAAAAGTGGGTAGAAGAGAAATTAATATAAAATATTCGACCTGAAATCATTGTTTATTTATTTGATAATTACAAACAATTACAATAGACTTCATCATCCAGAACACACACACGCACGCACGCATGCACGCACACAATACTTAAGAACACAATTTACAATTCCCTCTTGTGTTGTTCATAAAACTCGTGCAAACAATAAAACAGATTTCTTATCAGCCATTTGTACAATCTATTTTTAAATGCTAGAATATTCAAACTCCTTATTTCTTGTGGAAGCGCATTGAAAACTTTTATACCAATTACTTAGTGGTTGTTAAATATTTTTTGCAATCTATGGTATGGCATAACAATTACATTATTATTTCTTGTCTCATGTTTATGTATTCCATTTCTAGTTTTATAATCATGTAGATCCTCTTTGATCTTAACCATACCATACAGGAAAATAAAGCCCCTAACACTTCATCTCGAAAAGCACAGGTTATTCATTGGCTAACACAAAAGAAAATTAAACATGATCCGCAAATGACAAAAAATGAGCTAGAGATAGT
This sequence comes from Mantis religiosa, assembly GCA_030765055.1. NCBI lineage: Eukaryota > Metazoa > Arthropoda > Insecta > Mantodea > Mantidae > Mantis > Mantis religiosa. The sequence continues at coordinate 369,086 of JAUKNK010000649.1, read as the reverse complement.
GAAAATTAATTTTTAAAAAGTCTGTTTATTGGATTGATAGAATAATGGAACAAAAGGGCTTTACAGTCTTACGCTTTCCTCCATAGCACTGTGACCTTAACCCTACAGAGTTATCTGGAATTTAATTAAACAAAAGATGTATCATCGATTTGAGTAATCTGAAGGCTATGACAAGTTGCATAACTCCAATTACACAAAATGATTGGATAGAAGTATGCAGACACGTGAAAAGAACTGAGCAAGATTTTAAGTGCCGAGAAGGCTTAATGGAGGAAACAATTGAAGATATAATTATAAACGCGGTTTTAGAAAGCAACGATGATGAAGATTGCAATCGTGATGAATGTTATTTCGAGAATATGAATATTGAAGCAAAAGAACGCCATGACAATGATACAGCTGATAAAGGGAACAGTAACACGGATATAGCAGATGAAGGACCTGAAACAAACATTCCCAGACCAGTTGCTTCCGAGAACTAACATGAAGACATCAGCAGGCGTGTACTGTTTTAATTGTGTGACTGTACATTCCCAGTATCGCCTTTCCCCTCCCTTCCCTCGCTCCGCGCGGTTCCCTAAGCTTCAAGTAGTAAACACAAACAGTGCTGCCCTCCTTCAAGTGCATACATATCTTGGTCGATTAGTAATATGCATTATGTTACATGCTAACTTTAAAGATTGATGCAAACCATTATTTAAAAAATTAAAAATGTTAACAATGCCCTCTATATATTTTAGAGTTACTCACCTATGTATACAAACATTATGACAAATTTATGCAAAAACAAAATTACCATTACAGCAGTCAAAAAAAGTGCAGCATAAAATACCCTAAGCATTAACACTATATGAAAAACACGTATTATGTGGGTATAAAAATATATAATAAAGTGCCTCAATGAGGTCTTCAAAATTTTTTAATAAAAGTGTAACAGAATTGTTATTACATAAGACATCTTACTCTACAAGAATTCATGGATGACACAGCTATATAAAAACTATTAAACCTCGCATTACTTCTAATTGACAATTTATATTGCATAAATAATACCTTATATACCATCTAAACATTAGAATTAGTTTTCTATTTTAATTTTTATTTTATACATAACTTGACGAGTCACCAGTTTACCAGCTAAGGCTCACAATGTAAACGTTATATGACAAACATTCTGTTCTACTCTATTCTTCTTAGAACCTCTGAAGAGCTTTCTGTGGATTTTCTTCCAAAAAGCTCTGTTTGTTCTCAATATCCCATAACCTAGGTCTTCCACAGCATTGCACATCTTTCATGTTTTCATCTCCTATATTGAAATGCAGTAACCATTGTTGTGCTACTCACTTGCTAATGGCACCTTCACCTATTCTTTGAGCTGCAAAAGCAGCTACGTAATCGTAGGTAGGTCAAACAGGCAGATCCATGAACACCAGAAAGAAGGAACATATAAGTTACATGAAACTTACTCAACCAGAAAAATCTGCCATTGTGGAAAATGCAGAAAACTTCAGCCACCACAATGAATTCCATAATTTAGAGATTTTCGCTATATGTGACAGTTTCTCTCAAAGAATGGTGAGAGAAAGCATAGAAATATTTCAGGAAAGGGACAATTTGAACCGTGACATGGGCAAACCTCTAACGAGACCCTTGTTGCAAGACCCTATTAACATGACCTCCCATTGGAGGAGAAGGAACCAATAGGATTGCAGTGGGCGGGAAGAGCCACCCCTGATCCTGTACGGCTTCGAGGTCTGGAGATCAGCAACTCCAACCACCATTTGCATTCGCAGACTGCAGCGCATGCGGAACAGGGTGCTATAAATGATCTACGACACTGGGCATAGATTCCCGTCCCATATCCTTCACACCTATTCTGGAGTCCCGTATATTGTAGACATGGTGCAGGAGAGAACCTTCACCATTTACAAGAAACTTGACTCCCATCCTAATCAACTGGTGAATACCCTTGGCTGTTACGACCACATGGTTCCTCGCCGTAGACCTAGCTACCAGCTGCCCAAAGATGACCTAGCCTGAACAGGGCCACTTTCCCTTCATACCAGTACCCCCAAGCCCAGAAATAGGCTTGGTAAAACCAATAACTTTATCTTGTTTCCTCCCCCTTTAGCCTGTCAAATGGACTGTGACCAGATGCCTCACAGGCAGGCGGAAGGGCTCAGCCAACAATGGGTGTAAACACCCCTTGTGGGAAGTTGCGCCTGCACATGGCTAGAAATAACACTGCCCAAGATAACCGCCTGAGATAAAAGACATTCTTTTATAGTGCCCAGATAAAGCTGCACTAAGTGGCTAGGTGCTGGGCAGAAAACACCCTGCCAAGGTAAACCTGGACGACTTGACTCCTCTGCTGGTAGGTTTGCAGTCGCCCAATGAAGAAGCCTAACATAGTTTATGGTGAAAGGTCAGCGAGATTTTAAGGCAACAGGATGCGGTCCACACTGGAAACCAAAACAAGAAGTATATAATCCTGTTTCTAGCAGTGCTTCGGAACAGCAAACTTCAAAGTTTGCTGCTTCAACTTTAATATCTTGACTGTCAACTGCTGGCTGCCAACATGTTAACAATAGCCACAGCTTCCAAGAAATAGTACTGACAAAAATAAAACCATATACAGATACAACGTAAACTTAATTAAAAATTGACATTACTTATGAGACAATCTAATAACAGATTTAATTATAAAACTTAAGTAGATAACAGATATTAAAAGATTTTTTTTAATGTTGTAATACACATACACTGTTGCGCAACTGCTTTAAGCTTCTACTTAATCAAAATTGTTTTAATATAATTTTGAGTTGAACTAATACTCAATGCTCCAATTACTAGTATTTGTATAGTATTGTATTTATTTCATCCTTTGGAACATAATACATATGTTATAGGACACGTCAGTTCAAGATACAAAGATAAATATTGTCACACGAGCGCTGGAACACCCTGTGGAAGCAGCTGGGAGCAGAAGACAGGGGAGGTTCGTGTTAGCCACACCTCCCCCTCGTCTGTCTTATAGTGGTGACAGGCGGTGGTCGGGAGAAAAACATGATTGTGCCGTCTGTTTCTCTTACACCTGGTTCTCGATCTTTCTTTTACTGGAACACTCCTGTGGACACTGGAAGACGGCGATATTCCTATATAAAGGGGGGTTGCAGACAGAGTGAGTGAGTGAGTCAGTTAGTTGGTTAGTGAGTGTGAGTGAGGAGACGGTCGCAGTTCTTGGTGTAAGAGTTAGTCAGTGACGTGTTAATGAACGAAAAGATTGTGCAACGGAAGACTGTACGAACTGTGTATGTGTATCGGAGTATTGTACGTAATTACTAGTGCAAGTGAAATTGTAACGGACGAACTGGTGAATCGTAATTGTGTGCATTACGTAATTTTGTGTAATTGGCAAGTATTCAACTGTAAGTCGGTGGAAATAAAGAACATTTTTGAGTGGTGAAATTGGACTTTTCATTTCACGAACCCACAAAGTCACAATATAAAAAGTTACATAAGACTAAAAACTGTAACAGATACAGGATCCAACAAAAGTCTAAAGTAGAAAAAGCAAATAAATATAAACTATATAAAGACCATAGAGAAATGCTATATAAAAGTAATTGTTCACAAATGTGGAGTTTACTCTCATTCATGATTCAATTCAATTTATTTTGTATTTTTGATTGATATCAGACACATCATAGTATAAAAATTACACTTATGTCCACTGTCATTATTTACAATCACTTAAAACTAGTTAATATTTAAAAAATCTTTTACAGAATAAAATGAATATTGCAGTAAAAAGAGTTTTACTCCCTTTTTAAAACGTATAAGGCTCTTCATTTGTTTAATATTTTCTAGTCTGTTGTATAATCTTATACCTTTATTAATAGCACTAGACCTGAAGATTTCCGTTCTACATTTTTGAATGTGAAAGTCATCTTTCTGACGTGTATTGTATTTGTGAATATCGGCATTTTTGTAATTTTGTATTTGTAGTTTATTTTGTTTAACATGGATCACTAATTCCAAAATATGAGGTAATATTTGATGTTTTTTTAATAATGGCCTGCAAGATGTTCTGTTATCCACCCCACTTAGTATCCTTATCGCTCTTTTTTGAAGTTTAAAGACTATCTGCCTTTTTCCCCCAGAACACTATCCCATATTGTAACTGACTGTGAAAGTAACCATAATATATATTTCTCAATGCTGCTAAATTTATTAAGCTTTTCAAATGTTTAAGCAAATAACAAATGGAACTCAGTTTATTTACTAACTGTTGAATATGTGTGGTCCATGTCATGTTCTCATTCATATGTAATCCCAAAAATTTTGTTTCATTATTGTAGCTAATGGCTGTTTTATCAAATACTATTGGAGGTTTGACCACATTTCTATTTTGGCAAGTATGGAATGAAATGGCACTAGTCTTATCCTTATTTATAATTAGTTCATTTACCTAGAACGCGTTTCATTAGGATCTTCCTAACATCATTAGCTGTTGTTGACTATTGGATGTTGATTTGCTGAACTCATTGGAGGCGATAGGTGCATCTCTGTCGGTATCTTGATAAACTTGAAGTTTGGGTTTTCTTCAAGGTAGTATCGAAAGTAAACAATTTTCTTTCATATTTCTTTATGAAGATTTTTTCCCATGTGGTTAATGCAGCTGGACCTTGGACACTTTTTAATAAGTGGATTTCTCGTTCTATATCATGATTATCTTTCCAAAAATAATATGCTACTGCCAATTTATCTATTTCTTTGTTCCTGATGTTCCTAAAATGTTCTTTAAGCCTAATGTTCAAGTTCCTTTTTGTTTTTCCAATGTAAAAGTTGTCACAACCTTACAACAGCTGATGATATTAGGAAGATCCTAACGAAACGCGTTCTAGGTAAATACTAGCAATAAGTGGAGCATTGAGTATTAGTTCGACTCAAAATTACATTAATTTTGTGCTTCATTGTATCATAGTCCTTACACTTTGGAAAATTGTTTTGTTTAGACCATATTTTAAAGTTTATCAACTTGTAAGTATACTTACTCTGGGCTGCGAATTACTCGTGCTTCTATTTGAGCCAGGATTGGTTTCAAGCGTGGAGCAGATGCCTGGAACTTGCCATAACAAAGAGTGAGAGCTGTGTGGTTCGCTGGAGTCACATTGGTAGCTGTGTGTACTGAAGGAGTCAATACTTGCTGAGTTGCATGTTGTAACGCTTGCACCACATGTGAACGTACTAAGGATACTGCTCGGGAAAGACAATGATGAAACCTTGCCAGGTACACTCCAGACTCTTTCCAATTTTTCTGCAAGTTTATGTTCAAATTTACATGTTTTTAATTAAACACATAATTTTATTACTTCTGTGTTACAGACATCAATTTAGTTCATTGCTCCTCTAATTCCCTACAGCAGATAAGAGGAAGTAATACAGAGTTAGGCAGATAAAACTAGCACGTGTTATGAGACTGATTTTAAACTTCAATGGAATAAAATAATAAAATTGAATAAATGGATGAACCTTCATCATAAATATTGAAGTGCCCTTTATCTGCATCTAGACATTTCTGACCATGTCTTAACAGGATCATGACAACATGTGTCTGAGTGAAGCAGATATTTGTCTCTAAGTAATTGTTGTGTTACCTAGATGAAGCTGGTTTTTACATACACCTCTAAAATAAATATTCTCTCTGGCATTGAATAAGTCATGCATTTAAAAAACAACTTTTTACATGTGTTTCAGAAGTTTGACTTAACAACAGCTACCAGAATGTGTACATGTGAACAGTTTATAAGCAATAATGGTGCAACAACAATGAAACAAATCACACTGAATATGGTATAGCCAATGTATTACTCGACATAGCGTTAAGGTGTATCAACCTTCAGATGACCAGCGCTGTGATCATTTCTTATCTGGTCGATTACAAGAGTGAAATATTAGTAAGTTGAGTTGAGTACAGTAAGTTATGAAACACATATAGAGCGATTAGAAGCTGCATATGTCTATATGATATGTTTTCTCACGCCTGCCGATGTATGACACTTTGCTGTCCAGAATACATGATTATATCTGAACAGACTATACTGTCACGGCGACAGGCATCAAAGTTTCAGCGCAAATAGATAACAGACGGATAGTGTTTTACGGAGATAAAGAGCTTGCATAAGCAGTTAAAGATAGCACCGGAGATAAAAGAGTTACCGACACAGATAAGTGAGATAAATGAAACATTCTAGTGATATATTGATTGTTGTAGAACATTAGATTTCTTGTTTATTCCGAAAATATCTAGAATTATCAATGAGGTATTTAAGGGAGCGACGACTCGTCAAGAGTCAGTCGTAAGCAGTAAACAGCTGAGCTGATGTAAACAGATGTAATCAGAATGCTGTTTGCCATCGACCTTGGTAGATTGTGTTGTGTACATGACGTAATGTTGCCACGTGAGAATTGAACAGTGTATTTCTATGGAAATAAAGAACATTTGGAATATCTGCAACTCGGACTTTTAATTCTACAAACCCACAAAGTCACAATACATACACTGGACTCGCCATGTATGTGCGATAAGCTGAGGTAAACATCTCTGTGTTACGAATTTTTCCCAATACGCTTTCTCGCTTTGCCATGTAGTAATTACATTTCAAGAAAGAAAGAAAACAATACACACATTAACAGTTTCTTACTTAATCCTATGAGATGAGACTAGACAGGTCGGTTTTATCTGCCCAAACCTGTACATTCCATCCCTCCCCCCCCCCCCCCCCCCCCCAAAACAAGTTAAAATTTCAACAAATGTATGTCTTGAGTTCCCTTAAATTCAAAATAAAAAAATGCCTTTTTTAGAAAAAGAAAATTGTCTCTATTAACAAATATGTTTGGAGCAATTTAGCAACAGTGACGTCAAAATTAATCTCAGAAACTATATGTAGTTGGTTTATTAATACTCGTCATTTGTTTATATATATATATATATATATATATATATATCTAAATATAATCAGGATTGACACAAAAATAAAATTTGGAATTTACAGGAAACCAACACATTCAGAAAATTACATAAAAAATAATAGCCACAACCCAATTACACATAAACATGTAATAATAAGCAGCCTTACACACAGACTAGTCAACATACCCATGGAAAAAGAAGAATATTTCAAAGAACAAAAAACAATACTACACATAGCAGAAGAAAACGGATACAACAAAAGTTTGGTGTTGAAGAAAATTAGAAAAGCTAAACTAAAGAAAACCATTAAGAAAGCAACCACATTTACAAAAGAAAAAGAAAGCAACAGCATATTCAGTTCATTCACATATCACCCAAAAAGGTTTAATAAATTTAAAAAGATCTTCAAGGAACAAAATATCACCTTGGCACCTACTAATAGACACTCAATTTTAAAATTGCTAAATTCAAAAACAAAAGATGAAGTCCCATCAGTTAACAGATCCGGAATATACCAGATAAGTTGTAAGAATTGTGAAAAATGCTACATAGGTCAAACTAAAAGAAATCTAAAAACCAGAGTCAAAGAGCACTTTAGAAACATCAGATTGAAACAAGAAGATAAGTCAGCAGTAGCATTTCACTTTTGGAATGAAAACCATGACATTGATCCTAATCCAAAATTATTAAAAGGAGTGATAAACCAAAATAAATTGACAACATGGGAGATCATATTCATATGGAAAAATAAGGATCGCGTAATGAACTTTGAAATCCCACCAGTATATAATTTGACAAAGAAGTTCATAGTTCCACCACCAGAGAGAGCAGGCAACAACAGATGCCAGTTGGAAAGAGATTGAAAATGGAGGCGAATGCCTTTGAAACTAGTCTCTCATAAATATAAACAAGTAAGAGATGATAACACTATTTTTATCTTCAGTCTGAGTGCCCGTTTTTTCTCAATTTGTTTTCTACCAATTCCTCACTCAATTTTTTCAGCAATTTTACATGGTATTTTTATCAAAATTGTTAGGAGCCGTTTTTGAGAAAGTCAAATTTTTAAAAAATCTTCCAGTAAAAGAGTAGTTTGAAAACCTTTGTGCTGCACAATGCATGTACGTGCATGCAAACATGTATTTCAGTGAAATAAATATTGGATGGAATACAATATTTCTCTTACTTAGTATAGAAAGTAAAAACATTGACACTAACATGGGCTCCAATGTATTCCATGCAGCTATCCAGTTTGTCCAAAATGTCAACGAAGGCCTCACTAGAAATAGACAGAGTGGGTGAAGCCAGGCGATTGCTCAGTGAATCCAGTACTGTAAAATACTGCAGCCTCTTCCCCACGTCTTCACATACTTCGTGCAGTTTTGTCTGAAACAAATATACTGTATAAATATGTACTTTTAAAAATATTGTACAAAATGCATGATTGATGAGCAAATGAAATATTTGAATTATTTTGTATTGCTTCAATTTAAAATATTTCTGTGCCTTATTCAAGATATTACTTGCTTCAAATTAGTGCTGTCTCTTAGAGAATGTCATACCAAAGCAATTTCAGAACTACAGGTAGACCGCAAACAAAATGCAGTTGGTGTGCAAATGCGTAAAGAGACTTCTCCCCTTCTACGCTATCCAAGCATTACGTGACTGCCACCCCTCCCTTCCTGCATGCGGCAGATGCACTCTGCACGTATTTTAATGCTGTTTTGATTTTCCAAGTTAATAGAAAATAATTACCTCGGACATGACTTCACAATCAATCAAGAAATAGAATCAGTTTCTTTAAATCCTGAGGAGCAAAGAAGTGATTTAGAAGAAAATGCAGAGAGTGAATCTAACAGTAAATGCGAGAGCGAGTGAAACAGATAACTAGCGCAGCCCACGCGATGGAGGAGAGGCAACCTAAAATGACGATAGAGGGGGAAAGCTAGAGGACTCCAGTGTTGGTAAGGCATGCCTCCAACTGCATTTTGTTTGCGGTCTAGTTATAGTAAACAACACAAAATTGGTTACATGCAATTATACACAGAAAACTACCAAAAACACAATTCAGTGAACAAGCTATCATCTTTGCAGTTTATTGAGAATATGGAGTATTGGTACTTAAAAATCAATACCAAGGAAAAGTTCCATCATAATATATACACTGGCTTGTTTAAATCCATTTTATAAGTTAAATGAATTTTTTTCAAGCTAATACAGATTTAATATTAAGTGTTCTGTTTATTTTTATGTTTATTAATAACTGCTTTTGTTGCACTTTGAATTTTTTCAGAACAAATAGTTCTGTTACAAAGTATTATAGGTGCTAAACATAAGTAGACATATTTAATACTGTAATATGCATTACCTGGTCAGCCAGTAACTGCTCGCTCACTTGATGTAGAGAATTAGTTTTGTTAGATACAATTTGATACTGTTCTGTCAGACTGCTCAGGTCTTTCAAGGCAGCTTCAATCTACAAACAGATATATCAACCATTCATAAAACCTGTAAAAAAAACTAACATCCCCCACTACTCACTGCAATATATATGAAATGTTTTAGAAAAAAATACCTGAGACAATAACGCTGCACATTCATCTCTGCGTTCTGCTAATTGTCGCCAGTAATTTGTAAAGCGTACATCTTCTGCCTGGAGTAAATCTTCTTCTACCTTTGCATGCCAAGTCAAAAACTGAAAAGAAATCAGCATTTATCATATAACTGCTTATACTCTATACTGAGGACAATTGAAGCATGGTTCCACCATCAAATCAACTAAACTAAAACATTGTTTCGAACATGAATTTAAGCAATATTATCATTCTTTAAACTAGGTGAATAAAACTGCACATTGGAACAGAATGAGTCATAAGTTAGCTAGCAAATGCCTTCTATAGCTTCACTTGTTTTTTCTCTGCAATTAAACAAAGCAGTTTATTGCATAAAATGTCTCAACATGGCATGAATTTCAAGCAAACAAAGAGACAATTCTAAAGCATTTGAAAACTGGTTTTGTGTAGGTTCTTTGAAAATACTAAGGATATAATTTATATTATAAATACTATAATTTGATTAAAATTAGTGTTCTAACATTTGTCAAAAGGAGGAACTTTGTTTCAATTACTTTCTGAACATGCTGAAAGTATAAAAAGAATGTAATATAATAAAAGCATGTATTTGTCACGCCTGCATTGCTTAATTCTTGTGGCCTGCAGTATATAAAACCATAAAGTTTTAACCAAGCTTTAAGCTATTAACTCTGAATTACTTTTTATGCTTGGTTGAAATATCGAATTTCTGTTTATTTACAGCACAAAAATGAGTTGATACTTTTAACCTACTGAACAAAAAAACATTATTTTCCTTCTGAATTTCATACTAACTACACACATGACCATACAAACATCATGATATTTGGGTAAAGAGCACAAACAACTATTGAAGTGAAAATCTTTACTTTTTGTGTTATACATTAATATATCAGTTAAAAGGGCTTAACTCAGTTATTTTTAGTTGGAGTATATAGATTAAGCATCTTTTTTATGCCTTGCAATGTCATAAAAAATATTCTTGATGTATGCACTTGCACTTTAAATCAATGTCAATATATACCTGCTGTGTCGTGTCAATTTTAGTTGTTCCAAGGTCCAAATGTGAAAAACTGTGTGTCATATCCTGTATAGTGAAATCCCTCTCGCGGGCAACTTCAGGAGGTTCTGACTCGAATGTGTCATTGTCTTCTCCTGCAGGAAGCTGAAAAATAGTCAATAGTGAAGGAGATATTGCTAGAAGCCTGAAAACACTAAATTTATGAATATTTTTAACTTTTAACATTTCCGGAAAACTTGACAATTTTGAGGTTATATCAAATCCGAGGAGCCGGTCTTATCATACTTACATTATCAGGAATTGGCCTAGTGTTTACTTCTTGGAATAAATCTAGTACCGCATTTATCTGCGAAGAGCTAAGTGGAGCTAAAGGTTTATCTGGTTGTTCCCATTCTAATAATTTATCCTGTACTTTGCGAATGTCAACTACTGCCACGTCGGCCATGTTCGGTCCCGCTCAGCTGTAGTCAATTGTTTTGTATCTTCTCTGCATGATTGTCTTTTAAAATGCCAATCTCTATGGGAATGGAGCTACATCAAATCGGAAACTCAATTTTCGCAAATTTACGGCCAATTTATTACTATGAATTTGTCCCAGACAATCAAGTCTATAGCTATAAACTTATTATAATTTATTGTCCATTTATTTACTTAAAGTAATTTTAAGACAGCATAAAGCACATCCACGTTTAACATCTTTTAACATCACATAATAGTCTGCTGCCCGCGCCTGTAACGTAGATTTCTGCCTCACGCAGAAAAAATGTGTTCAAATAATTGTTTTTTCAAGAGGTTCCGAGTTCGAAGCTCACTCAATGTGGGTTATTTGGATAAGGTTTCTTCAGGGGTTTTCTCTTATCCTGAAAGATGAATGTTTGGTAACTCTAAGCTCTATGTACCCTGTACTCATTTGAATAGCATTTCATTCATCATTTATATATAAAATTTACAATATATATATATATATATATAATACACTTATATATTATATGTATTCCGCTGTCCCGTTTGTTGCCTACTTCAGTGGGATATTTAAGGAATATCAAGGTAGCAAATAGCAGTGATACCATCTAGCTTAACTTCTGGGTCGCTGGCCCTCTCCGCTATCACCAGATAGAGGGGCATGGGTACGGGGCCCCTGATTACAGGGTAGGTTACACCAGTGCTGGTGTTAGATTTTGCATCCTTAATTGGATGGGGGAGGGAAAAGACGTTTTGAGGTGGGCATGTTACCCAGGACCGAAGTGCAGTGCACAGCTAATCTTAAGCTATATACCAACCTGTCCGCGCTGGCTGCAATCTGCGTGACTACAGAGGACCGAACACTTAAGCGTGCCTTTTTATTTTCGCCTAAAAGGCGTTGGCTATGGTTTTGTGGTCACCATTGCTAGTAATATTTAGCGGACAAGAAGCACAAAGTAACACAGGTTGTGCTGTGTGATAGCTGGTGATATTTGTTGGCCAATCAGCAGCGTTATTATAACAGCCAATCCGAAGCTCTACTGGCGGAAACAGCAGCCAATCACGGCATCTCCCCACAAATACTGATATTTTTCAGCAGTTCGAGTTAGTTCGAGTGCTCATTGTGAAGTTTAATAGCCTTTAAGATGGACGCTCGTGCATTTATGGCTACCGGAAGGGTGAACTTCTCTTCTCTGTGTGCCCATTTCGGGTACTGTTTTACCCCAGAGGAAAGAAGAATAGCTAATCTTCTGGGTATTAATATTCTCAAACTATATGGCGTGCTTCCAGAAAGGGCCAATGTTGGCGTCCGCGAGTGTCCTCTGTGTGGAGGAGTCATGGGGACGGTGACCTCGACAAATAGAGGAATTGGGTGGCGATATATCTGCCCAGATTATCACCAACTTGAGGCAACAAGTAATACCTTCTTCCAGCGTGTGCGCCTCAACGGTGAACTAGGTACAGACAGGGTCCTGAAGTTTGCCTGTCTGTGGTTGATGAAGATACCCTGCATCACCATCCAAAACCACCTAGAGATGGCGCATGAAACTGCCATAGCGTGGAGTTCCTATTTTAGGGACGTTGCGAACAAAATCGCTTGGCACGACTTCCAAGTCCTTGGTGGCGACGGCGACATCGTCGAGGTTGACGAAACGAATATATTTAAGCGTAAGTACCATGTGGGACGGCGAGTCATGTGGCGTCATCACTGGCTGGTTGGTGCCATCAGCCGCACCACAAAACAACGCTTTGGGCTCCTGGTCCCAAATCGCAGCAGAGAAACGCTGCGGCCTATCTTACAGCTCTACGTGGACCAGGATAGCCTATTAGTGACCGATGACTGGAGGGGTTATTGGGGCTGCGAGAATTCTTTTAGAGGCCATGGAGTGGTGGTACACCGGCGCAATTTTGTTAGCCCGCCCAGAAATATGGATCCCTTGTGGGTTCCAGCTGGCACCTACAACGCCCAGTGTCTCGACCAGCAATGGATTGGACCCCCTCCAGCTCGGGGATTGGAACCGTTGCGGTACCATACCAAACGGATGGAGAATTCGTGGAAGGAGTTGAAGAAGATCCTGTCTTCCTGCACCAGCATCACCAATGCTCATAGCCGCGTAGGCGAGTGGATGTACAGAGAGAATGTTCTCAAAACTATACCCTCTGAAACGCAGCGACTGGAAAGATTCCTGCAGGATATAGCAAGGGCTTATCCAGGTGTGGGTAAAGCACCCATGACCACTGACATTGACAACTGTCAGTGTCATGAGTGTCTATAATAAAATCAACATTTCTCCAAAAATAAGGCCTAAACAGCCTCTTTCATCGGTCACGCACCAGTAATTAAACGGCCCTTTACAGGGCCATCACAAGGTTTCCGTAGAGTGGGTTGTACTGTTCGCCACAACAAAGAAAGTCCCAGGGGAAAGAGGGTTTAGGCACTATTAATTATTATTATTTTTTTTTAACCAACGACCCTGCGCTGGCACTTCGTCATTTTCTTTGTCATCCGATGTGCTAAGTTCTTGCCCATTTAGTACACAGTTATAAATACTGGATGAAATAAGCAAAATATGCCACTAATATCAACTTAGTACATATGAAATGATATTTCTCTGACTTTTCTGTCCAGAGATAGCTATTAAAGGATGATAATTATTGTAAAACTTATATATAAAACATATCATCGTGCATTCCTTACGGTAGCCTCTAAATATTGTTTATTACGAAATATTACTAATAAGTGCTTCTTTATTCTTAACTTATTAGGAATCACGGTGAATAGCTGCGAAATATTACCAAGGAATTAATAAAATTTGTGCAACGCCTCTGCATACATCCCGCCCGTTTCCGCACCCCTCCCTCATTGCCAAAGCTCAATGCAAATCAACAGTCAGCTCTTTCGCCCAATAGCCAAACACTTATCAAATTATCACAATATATAAATATTAAAAGCAGAAGCATTATTAACAGTGAAGTATTCTTCATATTTGAGTTTGATTTATGAGTCACTACCTTTACACTCAAACTTCACTTACTTGTTGTATAATTGAAAAGTTTTCAAGATCATTCGATCTCATCCTCAGCTGTTTGGTGACTAAATGAACCTTCAAAAGGATTAGCTATGGGGAGCCCACTTTCGCCTATTTTAGCAGACCTATACATGAGCTATTTTGAAACACACATAGTAAAGGCCTTCCCACAGATTTATACATTTTGGCAGAGATATGTTGATGATGTTTTTGCTATCATTTCGGAAAACTTAGAGAAGATTCTCTAAAATTACTAAACCTGCAAGATAATCACATCCAATTTACTATGGAAGTAGAAAGAGACAACAACCTACCCTTTTTGGACCTCAAGATAACTAGAAATCATCATGGTGTAGATTTTGGAATATACAGGAAGCCCACACACATAGATAATTACATAAAGAAAAATGAATACAACCCAGTTTCACATCAACTAGCTGCCTTTAGAAGTCTAATTCACCGGCTATACAACATCCCACTGAGTAAGGATGAATTTTTGAAAGAACAACAACACATAAAAGACATAGCGGTATTAAATGGATTCAACCCAGCCATCATAAGGAACATGATGAAGAGCAAAGAAAAACTGAAGATAATATCAAAAAATACCACTCTCACACCACTTAAAAACACAAATTGGCAATATAGAAAATTCACCTACCATCCATGGGCTTTTAGAAAATTTGAACAAATCTTCAAAAGACTAAACTTAAAACTAGCACCCCAAAACAAATTCAGTCTGAGGAACCTGCTAAATAAACCACTGAAAAATACAATCCCCAACAATTTGAAATCAGGAATTTATCAGATTAATTGTGAAACCTGTGAAAAAAGCTACATAGGAAAAACTAAGAGAAATTTGTTAACCAGGCAAAAAGAACACCAGAGGAACATTAAGTTGAAACAAACAGAAAAATCTGCAGTTTCACACCATTTTTGGACAGAAAACCACAACATTGGCCACAACATTAAACTGTTAAAATCTTTAAGTACACCCATAGAATTGGATATTTGGGAAAAAATATTCATAAACAAAAACAGTGATAAAGTTATAAAATTTGAAATCCCGGCATTAAATGAAGTATTAAAACTTAGTGCCCCTAACACCAGATGGCAGAGTGATCGGAACTCCGTAGTAGTGGAAGAAGAGAAAGGTTCATTTAGTCACCAAACAGCTGAGGATGAGATCGAATGATCTTGAAAACATTTCAGTTATACAACAAGTAAGTGATGTTTGAGTGTTAACAATGTTTTGCCAATTTCTTTTCAAGTTATATTGCAATATTGATCAAATGCATAATTACTGCAGCTAACAAGATCAACAAGAAAATAAACAAGGGCATATATGTATTAAAACAGACAACACAAATTATGGATGAAGTCAGTGCACTGAAGGTTTATTTATGCATTTATACAAGTACACCTAAGTTATGGGGGGCAGCAGGTAAGAAAAATATGTTAAAAACATTTAGGCAACAAAAGAGAGCAATAAGAATAATGGAAAAATTCCCTAGGAGACAATCATGTAAAAGTAGCTTTAAAAAACTTAAAATACTCACATTACCCTCTTCATATATATTTGAATGTCTCAAACATGTAATAAGAAACCACATAGAAGGAAAAAATAGAAACATTCATGAATATAATACAAGAACAAAACAGAACTACTTTAGAAATAGGTTCAGGGGAACATTAGCTGCCAAATGTATTGAAAGTACTGCAAAAAATTTATACAATTATTTACCTCACTCTATCAAGGCAATAAATGAAGAAGTGAAGAAAATTTACGCAATAAAGACTTACCTAGTGAAAAACGCTTTCTACTCAGTTGAGGAATACAAAAAGGGAAGAGAGACTTAGTTTATTAAATTTTGTTATCAATCTATTGGGTATATCTAGAACTGCTAATAATCTGTAAATAGATTTATTTGTTTTAATATTGAACTGTAAAAATGTAACTGTAGTGTTACTTTTGACGATGCTTTGTAAAACGTGTTGCAAATGGCAGAATAAAAATCGAATCTGAATCTAATTTTATTTTATTTTTGGCATATTATATCAACCAAACTTTCGTTATCTTCATAAGAGGAGCACAGGATCAAAATAAAAAAACAGAAAAAAGGAAAGAAAAAAGAAAAACAATGTGGCTTAAAATCTTTCCTTCTGTTTCATTAGGTTAATAATGCAGGCTATCCTCTATTGAGTAGCTCTGTCCAAAATTAATATATCTATGTATTGTACAAAGAACAGCACCATTAGCAGTAAAATAACAAACCAAGAGATATTAAGGATTAACATATTATTTTGTGAGTTTTTAGGTTTAACTATTGTTTGAATTAGAAATAAAATAGCTATTTCATCTTCTAAGACTCATTTTCGTATCATTTCTTTGTTTATTTGTACTGTTTGTCTACTCCAAATGACACTGGGCCATGGGCCTTCTATCCAAATTACCAAGTACTCATACAGACAAAATCTTCCAACAGTAAACTGCATGAAATAACATCAGAAGCCATAGTACATCATCACCTCCATACACAGTCCAGGCCTGATCAAGTTCTGATGTACTGAATAAGAATAGGTCACACTAACCTAACTCATAGATACATCACTGTTTCTAACCTTTTGCTTCAAATAATATCATAGATGTCTTCTTGAGAAGAAACAACCTCCCAGTTGCACAACTTAGACTTATTGTGAAGCACATAATTTTTGAATGTGTACTCTACAACCATTGGTGCTGGCAGCATGGCATACCCACCATACCATTTTGTTGAAAAAACTTTTGTCATATTTTTAAATGTAACAAAAAATCTTGTGTATTATATTATGAGAATGCAATTTGGATGAAGCTCATTCATAAAGTATTGAGTAGTGAATGACCTCCACTAAATGTACTGTAGCGCTATCTGAAAGGAGAATCCCTTGTTCCTATCCTGAAATGCTTATAATGATGCTTCTACTCTAAAATTGTCCTACAGAAACATCTTTTTCCTTTTAATTTTAATTGGACAGAAAAGCGCTTTCAGCTAGTGCCATCCTATATACTATAGGATCATGTATATGTCCCTTCTTCAGAGAAGTTTACACAGTGCATAGCCCGCTCACATTCCTTTAAGCCTCGGCACTCGCCAGCTGGGAGTGTTATGAGTAAAACTTACAGATTTCTCCACTACTCACCATATGGCGCTGGCTGATGACCCCTCTGCAAACCTCTTCCAGCGGAGAGCTGCAATGTGTTGACATTACAGACGTAGAACTTTCCGATGCAGTGGTTTACAGTTTAGGAATTTACGTTTTTCAAACACTTCCGTTGTCGCAGAAGCAATGCACTTTAATATCACAGGAATATAATGTTTGCATATCAGTTCACTTAGTAGTTCTGAATGCTTTCAATTCTCTGCACACACGAGTTAAGAACAATGTTGCATTGCTGGCATTATGTACTCCTCTAGGCTCTTTCTCACACATCCTTTAGGTAGCTTAGGTACAGCAGTTGTTATAAATTTCCCTATAACTGCCAAAAGAGAAACAAACTCTGGAGACGGGAGCTTTCATCACTTTTGAATATTAGATTTACAGGGGATGCTGTACACTTGGCGGTAGACACTTTAGTAATACAGGTGGCACAAGAGAATTCGGCCGCTATTTTTTTAACTATAAAACCTCTTATATATGCCACTGATAAGTGGACTGTTGCATGAAACGAGGCTGTCTAGGAAGAAAAGGAAAAAAAAAAACTGAGTAAGTAAACAGTTAAAAGCAGTTTAACAATATACGTTAGTAGGTCTTATAAGATGGAAATTCACATTACCTTTAATGTTATTCAATTTGCCCAATATTGTGATTATTGTGTCTGGAAGCTGTGTTGCAGTGTACAATGGTGTCTTTTATCAATAATTGAAATGATTTATGAAAATTATTGGTTTCATAATAAAGTAACCTTTCTTCATTTGCTTGCTGCTTGTTTTCAAATTCTTTGTGCCTTTTATTTGCTCCCCATAATTTACATCTCAAGGTGTTATTCTCCGTTTCCAATCTCTTTAATTTGGAAATTATGTCTTCCTTAGTCTGAATTGCAGCGCAGTTATAAGTACGTGCATCTGTGACATGATCCAGCGCATTAACATCAGCAGCACTGTTAACACTTTCTCTGCTAGAACTGCATCTCCGTTTTCTGCTTTCTGTGTGTAAGCGTATTTTTGAAATTTGTCGCCTTGGTGTTGCTTGTTTCACTAATTTATAATCTGGATAGTTCGGAAAAATGCTTGGAATGCTTCCTGTTTTCAGCACTTTAATTTTACAGCCAGGCTTATAGTCGTCCTCAGTAAAATGCAAACTGCACATTACTGTTGAATTATATTTATCATTTACCACAAAATTAGAGCACGATATAGCTTTTAGCCATTGTTTACGCAGTTCTTCTACTGGAAATTCATGGAAACTGATCCCTTTTGATTTTCTTTTCTTATGGAAAGATAGATAGTCACACTGAAAAATTCAATGCCGTAGCTGGGATTTGAACCACGGATCTTCTGGTTGCCGTCCAGCTGCTCTAACCCTTGAGCTACTGTGGCCAACGTGCCGACATGACATTAAATTCTCCAACTGACTCTTGTTCTTCCCGGTTTAGCCTACACACGGCTAGTGAGAAAAAACAATTTCCTTTCCTTTCTTACTTTTACAGAAGGGTGCGCAACAATACAGCATCTGAAATACAAAGTATTGGGCTCATAATTGCTGCTATGCTGTTTGTTGTAATTATTGCTATTACTGCTGTTATAATGATGATAAAAATAATATAATATAATACGTAATTCTTATATTTGGAGCATTACTATGCATGGTTCGGAAACCAGGACTTTGGAAAAACGGAGAGCTTTGAAATATAGTGCTCTCTATTGTAAATGTTTGTACTATAAAGCTGTCATGAAACTCTACCTTCTAGATAATGAACTGCCACCATTTACGGCACAACAGTAAAAGTAATAATAATAAACAACGACCTGTTGTGCTCATAATTATGATTACTTATATTATCTCTTATTTATACACAGTTTTCTTGTTCGCTTAATTTAGATTGTTGTCAACAGCACTTCATGTAAAATTCACTTTCAATACTAATTGAGACCATAAAATTGGTTCAACTGTCACCACAAAATTAAATGTCGGCAAGGCCACTTAGGGGTCAGCTTTGAGAGCTCCAAACGGCAAAAAAGGCAAACAGCGCTCAGTCGCTTAAATGGGCAAGAATCCGACTAAGTGCCGAGGCTTTAAGGGATGTGAGCGGGCTATGCCCAGTGATACAACACACTGCCAACACCCATGAAAGCTTATGCTCAAATATTGAGCTCATATTTTCTATTCACTTTTATGTCAAAAGTAGATCTTGTCGTCTTTTTAGATGTTTTCTAACTTGGAACAGAGCTTTCTTTTCTTATGTTTGGTGTCACTGGTCAGCAATGCTATAGGCAACTCATGTTTAAGTACAAAGTAATCTGACTGGTACAGAAAACTGAAAGAAATCTGATTTTCCTTGGCGAACATCTAAGTTGGACATTTGGGGAAATTATGTAATGTGTAAGAACAATTTCAAGTGTTCCACTCACATAATTTTCTTTACTCACTTTTCAGCAAATTTTTCTGCTTTACGTTCATGAGCTGTACTTTCATCTTGCATTGTATGTGTGATATATTTAGTAAGCTAAAGGAAGTCAAACTTTTAAAAACCAGATCATTATGTGATGGCCTAGGAGTTCCATGCTCTTCATAAGACTACAAAAAATAAATAGTGATTAGTTTAAGTACAGTAGAAGCTTGTTTACCCGGGTCAACTAGGACAAGGGCTGATTTGGGTTAATGAAAATTTGGGTTATCCAGAGAATGATGGAAAAATGTTTTAAAAAAAGTACAAAATCACCAAAATAGTAGTTTAGAAATTACTATCAGCACACTTTCAACTAAAAGCACATACACTGTAATAGCCTATTTATTTGCACTGTACATAATATAGTTACAAACTAGTCAGTAGTCAACTAGGCAGCGAGCTTCTGCTGTCTCAGTTTAGTGTATCACTTACGAGCAGCGCAATCTCACTCCTGCTTTAACATGAGAAGTTCATTTGTCTTGACTCTCGAAATAAAGCATCAAAAGGAAATTAAAGAAGTATCTAATACAAAGATGTTTTTATTCAGTAAATGAATACCTTGATGATGAACAGTGAATCAGTTTTGTTAGAAATATATATTACATTCTAATAACCTATTCCATTTTTTATATTGTCGCCCTGGCGGTAGACTCGCGAAGCCGAAGCCGAAGCCGGTGGGGATTCGGAAAACTTCAGAACCAATCGTTACCGGTAGCGACAGACAGTTGAATGTAGAGTTAGAGAAAATAAACAGTTTTGAGGTTCTAGCAAATTTGTAATGTTGAACAGCGTATTTCGAGGAGAATAAAGTGTAGTTTTTTGTGTTTCGTAACCTCGTTTTATTATTTCACGAACCCACAAAGTCACAATATTGCAATTCTATCACCTTATTTATTTATCCGTTCATGTGTTTACTGTTAATCTGTAATATAAAATTGTATTGATGAAGCTGATATTTCTATAACTGGAAATCTTATGGTGAATAAATTTGATTTGATTTGATTTGATTTCTATATATTTGTTACTGCTTGTGAGGGGTTCATAACCACAGCTAATTCATCAACACTGTCTGAATCTGAATACTCTTTATTTTCATTTTCAGTAACACTGCATGATCCAGTAATGTCTTCCTCTGTAATCAGTTTATAATCTCCGTCATTATCGATTTGCAATCAATTGTCAATGTGCTCATCAACATCGGAACAGCCATTCAAATTTTTAAAAATGCCTATAAAATTTTCTTCCATTTTTTTTTTTCCTTCTTCAATCTTGTTTTCTGGTAAGTTGTACTCACACGCACACCTGCACATGCGCACACACACAACTTTATCAAAGTTTCTCTTTCAAGCTGGTCCCAATCAGGTGTGGTGAGTGCAATGAATTTGCCCACTGGCAAGAGAATTCGAGTAACATAGCTACTGAGAACAGCAATTTATCATATTTAAAACAGGTTTTCACTTACTCCACTAAATAGCCTGCCTCGGTAGTGTAGATGGTAGCATCTCACATTCAAGAGATTCCGAGTTTGAATCTCGGTAAGGGTGAATTACCTGGATAAGGTTTTTCCAGGGTTTTCCCTAATGCTGAAAAACAAATGTCAGGAAGCTCTAAGCTTCATAGACCCTAGATTCATTTGAGCAGCGTTACATCCATTTCATTCACTGTCCAATATGACTTAACACTGGAGGACGTAAATTAAAAAACTTCTTTTTTTCCAAACTAGTCTGAGTTATCTGGACATACGGGTTAATGAAATTTCACAGCCAACCTTGGGGAAATACCTTGGGGAACTTGATATGACATTCAGAATGAAGGGAACTTCAAACTCTCTTTACAGAGAATTCAAGATTTTGTCTTATACATAACTTAAACACATTGTATTTTAGTACAAATCATTTGAGCCTTTTCTAACAAAATTGAAAATGCTGTAAATATTTTAAGGTGGTCTGGGGTAGGGAAAGCCTTTATGTTTGAAAGATGTCAAGCTCAAATACCATGTCTGATGCTCATCCTGCAATCTGTGTTTCAATTTCTTGTTCAAAGGCACGTACATATATGGAACCTTTAAGGTTTTTATTTATTTTTTAGGGTGAGGGGGTTCAAAACATAAATTTCAGTGAAATTCCAACTTTGTAGTAGAATACATTACTTCCTCTACCTACTACATGTGGTACGCAAAGTAAAAAATATTGCAATTCTCATAAAAACTATAAAATTCTTAAAAAAAAAAAAAAGACTGAAAATTCTCAGAACACTAACTGTATTAGCATTTAAAAGTGGAGCTATTGACAGTGAAACAAATATAATTCAATAAATTATAATAATCAATGACTAAATTTTATTTATCTTGATATTAATATATAACAGAACTAATTTCAGAAATCAGTCATTTGCATCTTCAGCCAAGTTTATTTACACTATATAACTCGGCTAAAGATGCAAAAATGGATTTGAGAAACTCTCATACCAAAGATAACTGAACTTAAGTCCTTACTTATAATTTATTGTATAATCTTTATTTTTGCATATTTAAATTATAATTTCCTCACTATTTCTTTGGTGGCTATAATTTATATGTATTAAGAAACAGTTTCTCTTTTGAGGTATCCTGTTTTGTTGTTGTACACTTACCTTCAATGGTAACAGGATAGTGACTGAACCAAAGGAAGTACAGTTTTCAGTACTCTTGAACCCCGTTGGGCCTTGTAATGGGCAAAGGCCTGGATAAGCCACTCTTAGGCAAGAATCAAATCATAGGGCAGCCCACCTCGGTAGCGTAGATGGTAGGAGTCTGCCTCAAATTCAAGAGGTCCCGAGTTCAAATCTCGGTGAGGGTGAGTTATCTGGATAAGGTTTTCCCTTATCCTCAAAGACAAATGTTGGGTAACTCTACGCTATATGAACCTTGGGCTCATTTGAGCATCATTTCAGCCATTTCATTTACCATCCGATATGACTTGATGTTGGAGGACGTATATTATCAAAAAAAAAAAAAAAAAAAAAAAAAAAAAAAAAAAGAGGTCCTTATACATGAAGCTAAACAAAGAAAAGTGAAAGAAAGCTATAAAAGAAATAAGCACCCCCATCATAAAAAAAGATAAGAGGAGATACATTTATGATTCAAAAGCATTTACAAAGTTGAAGATGATCTTAGAGAACAAAGTATCCTGAATGTGGGTTAGACACGCTACCATCTTCTAAAGAGTTGGGATTGGATACTCGTTTTAGCACTTTTTTCTCATTTTTCAAAGAGAACTTCCTTTACTCCTTGCAGATCTACATATATATATTTTATTAATTAATTCTATTAACTAATTTTAATTAATTGATGGAAATTAATCATTTCTCCACACTAGCCGTATACAGGCTAAAGTGTTTGATAGAGTCAACGTGAGCGACTGGACAGAAACCAGGAGATCTGTGGTTCAAATCCCAGCCATTGCATTGAATTTTTCATGTTGACCTTATCAAAAACGGCTAGTGTGGAGAAATGATTAATTTCCATCAATTAACTAAAATAATAAGAGTTAAATGACGAAACCTGTCCCATGGTTCAAATCCTGGCCATGGCATTGAATTTTTCATGTTGACTCTATCTATTAACTAATGTTTAGAGGAATTTAATATTGACATTCAGATTATAGTTGTATATTTGTGGAGTAGGTTTCGTAGCATTTTAATTTATGAGGGATCTTCAAATTTCAATGGTGCACTACTGTTGCTGGTTATAGCTGACAGCAGGCTCTCTCTGGTGGTGGAACAATGAACTTCTTTAGCAAGATCAGGACCTTTGAGAATCCATATACCATATATACAGGAATTTAAAATTAAGAAAGATAGTGACAATAGTTGGCATTAAAATCTTAGTGGTGTTTTTCCATGGCCTGTGATTTATCAGATTTTAGCAACTCGGCATAAGTTTCGGGAAAACTTTCCATATTATGGCTACATTAAATGTAATGTATGTATTTATTTAAATTACTGTGGTGATAAAAAGAAGTAATGATTAAAGTGTGGGTTGCTATTATCAGAAATTGTTTAGATTGCAACAAAGTTTACACTGTAAGGATCAAACATAATTTAGAAACCAGAACAAAAGAACATTTTCAAACTATTAGGTATAAACAGATTGATAAATCAGCTTTGGCAGATCTTTTTGGTGATTTAACCATGAAATAAATACAGAAGTTAAATTATTAAAGCAATTAAATGGTCTGATGGGTTTAATGGTTTGGGAAAAAAAATTTAAAAAAACAGAAATTGTGTAGTGAATTTTGAAATACCACCAATTAATTCTGTTTGTTCTTAAATTTATTTCATTTTCATAGTTCAGTAACACATAAAAATAATACATAATGAATTTAATAAAGAATATAAACATATTAATAATGCTTTAATTAATGGTTTTATCATCCTTAGGTTAATAAACATTTTCAAATTTTTTTTTAAAAGAGTTTGGTATAACTTTAGTTCCTCAAAATAAATATAGTATTAAATACTTATTGCATTTCTCTATAAAAGATAAAATTCCTAATAATAAAAAATCTGGTATTTATCAGTTTAATTGCTTCGAATGTGATAAAGTTTATACTGGAAAGACAAAATATAATTTAGAAACCAGAACAAAAGAACATTTTCCTAATATTAAGTATAAACAAACTGATAAATCGGCCGTAGCAGATCATTTTTGGTCATTTTACCATGAAATAAATCCAGAAGTTAAATTATTAAAACAATTAAATGGTCTGATAGATTTAATAGTTTGGGAAAAGCTATTTATTTTAAAAAACAAACGTTGCATAATGAATTTTGAAATACCAGCAGTTGATTCTGTTTTTAGGTAGTATCAACAAGAACATATCAATGTCTAATGTTTAGTAACTATGGCAACAGCTTTGTTTTCCAGCTGAAGATATAAGTATACATGAAATCGCGATCCTGGAGAATTTATAAGATTTATCATCATTTCTTATAAGATAAGTGACGTTTTAAGTTACAAATTATTATACGAGGTACTTCCAGAAAGTAAGTAAATAATAAATAAATAAATAAATAAAATTAAATTGTGTACAGATACAGAAAAATTATTTATTGTACAAAATTCTACAACTCTTAAACTACTTTTTCACATAACTGCGGAAATTTTGCAGGCATTTGTCATAAGGAGGCACAAGTTTTTGTATACCTTCTTCATAGAAGTTTGCCGCCTGTGTCTTCAACAAATAGGAAACATTTTCTTTCAGCTCTTCATCATTGTTGAAGTGTTGACCGCCAAGGAAAGTTTTGAGATGCAAAACAGGTGAAAGTCGCTAGGAGCGAGGTTACAGCTGTACGGGGGCTGGTCAAACACGTCCCAGCCAAATCCCTGAAGGATGTTTTTCGTCGCATTTGCAGTGTGTGGTCATGCATTGTCATGAAGAAACACAACACCTTTTGACAGCTGATAAATCTGAATTGGTTTCACTTTCCTAGCATTCAGAAAACGAATCACAGATCTGATTTCACAAGCGGCGGGATTTTCAATCAACACCGACATTGTAAACAAGCACAACAAAGCGTACGTGCCTGACAGCAATCTCACAAAGGCACACATTTCTTCTCCTTGATACAGAGCATCTACCGCGCATGTGCAGAACTGCGATCGCAGCGCTGCAGCGGAGATACATTGAAACAGAACTTACTTTCTGGATACCCCTTGTATCTGTATATATTTGTTTGCTTCACTGTTAATAGCTTCACATTTTACATATATAATACATATTGCAACAGAAATGATGACAACAAAGGAAGTCTTGACTGAAATTGTAAACAAAGTTTACATAACCAGTCTCTGGAATTCTGTGGCAATTTTCATCAATTTTCTTAAATTATAAGTGAAGTTTTGTGACAAATAATTACATTTTATGCATCACAACTTTTGATCTGCAGTAACTCTGAGACGACTTGTCTTCCTAATTTAACTTAATCTTTTGGTTTATACATAGTCGATTTAGTGTATTCTTTGTTGTCCTGTAGAATCTCATGTTTTATTTTTGAGTTAAGTGGATTTATTAAGGATATTTGTTTATTGGAGTTGAGATGATACTTTGTTCTCTAACATCATCTTCAACTTTCCAAATGCTTTTGGATCACAAATGCATCTCCTCTCTATCTTTTTTTTTATGATGGGGGTGCTTATTTTTATAGCTTTTTTTCACTGTTCTTTGTTTAGCCTCGCGTATAAGAATTTTTTTTTTTTTTTTTTTTGGTAATTTATGTCCTCCAATGTCAAGTCATATCGGACAGTGAATGAAATGGGTGAAATGATGCTCAAATGAGTCCAGGGTCCATAGAGTGTATAGTTATCCAACATTTGTCTTTGAGGATAAGGGAAAACCCTGGAAAAACCTTATCCAGGTAACTCACCCTGACCAAGATTTGAACTTGGGACCTCTTGAACGTGAGGCAGACATGCTACCATCTATGCTACCGAAGTGGGCAAGAACTTCTTGTAAACATTTTCTTCTAGTTGTTTTTAGTTTTGTGGTGTTGTAAAATTTGTGTGCAAGATTGTATTATTGCATGTTTACAGGATACTGAGGAATAGCTGTGATTTTTTAATGTAATTTTCATATGGTGAACTTCTAGTAAAATTAGTACAATGAACAAGGAGAATGTTAGTTACACTAAATAATGAACATTAATATAATGATGAAAAGTTACTACTGGATATAAACTTGAAAGAAGCGTAGGGACAGTGAAGCACAAATTAGTACAAAAGTGAATCGAGAATATATTGACACATTGCTTCACTCACTATGTTTATTCACTGATACTCGAGTATCAGCTGAGGATAGGAGCAAGAGCTCTTGAAACATGACCTGTGAATAAACATTGTGAGTGAAGCAATGTGTCAATATATTCTCGATTCACTTTTGTACTTACTACTGGATGTCACACTGTATCAGTTGAGATATACAACTTCATTAAGAAAAAACAATAATAAATTTCGTAAGACTTGTTATATTTAACTTTTTTCTACTAAATGCTAAAATAAATGGTAAAAGTGTCCATCATATTGAACAGAAATAATATATGGTAGAGAAAAGCTATTATCACTTTAATTTTGCAACAATGTTATTTTTACGTACAACGCTGAGACATATGAATGAAAGGGGTGAAATGATGCTCAAATGAGCCCTGGTCCATGGAGCTTAGAGTTACCCAACTTTTGTCTTTTTAGGATAAGGGTAAACTCCAAAAGAACTGTATCCAGGTAACTCAACCTGACTGAGATTCGAACTCGGGACCTCTTGAATGTGAGGCACACATTCAAGGACACATTGATCTTAAGGAATATTGCCTATTTTATTTCTTTAATTAGGATCACAAGCTTTCTATATAGAATATGTTTCATGCTTACTGGAATAAAATATAGTAATTTATTAAACTGTAGATGAGTCATACTTTTTACACATCAGCTTCACTTACATATCTATAAAATCAACAGATGGCAGTAGCAACTCCAGAACTACCCACACCACTGGATCAAGCTTTAGTCTCAATAGAGCTGATGATGTGAACAATGGTTCGCGAAACATGTCCTCAATATAGGTACATAAGTGAGGCTTATGTGTAAAAAATACAACTCATCTATAATTTGATATATGTTTCACTCCACTGTGGTGTTCCAATACAGTAATATGTAGTGTGTACCTATAAATAGCTTAACATAAGCGGCAATATGGTAACGAGCTTTCATCTAGGTTTCTGCCTACCATAATTTCATTATTTTTGTAATTATTTATGGCCATTATTAACGTTAACTTCATGACTGCAATTAATATTTTATGCTCTGTGCAATGAGTCACTGTTGACAACACGCCTGAGCATTGTTTTCCTATGTCAGCAGTTGCAATGTTTCCTGCAGTTAAATAGCTATATAGTACAGTATGCGCATGTTTTCTTGGGCGCTGGATTTACGGTGTAGTGCATGCAGAGGGGAAGAAGAAACAGCTAACGCTCTTTTGTTTCTGTAGTCTGGTTAACCTTGAAAAACACAGTTCAGCAAAATAGCGAAGATATTACAAGTAACATTGCGTCCTCTGAAAACATTCCTTAGTTCTACCCACGCCAGCTCAATTGCATTCAGATCACAGTTATATGGAGGTAGATAAATAATAATGGGTCCCCTTTCGAGAGCCATAACATCCACAAATGTTCATGCAAATATAAACCATTTTCAAGTAAATGCTGATGTACATTACCACCACACTCATAACGAGGATAAACTGGCAATTCGAGTGCACCAAACGAGCCTTTATGAAGAAAGCTTTAACTACAAAGTGATAATGTCATATAACAAACTTTCAAATTCATTTAAACAAACTGCATCATTAAAACACTTTAAGAATAAGGTTAAGAAATATTTGCATGCACACTGTTTTTATACGGTTAATGAATTTTTAGAACTATAACCATGTAAATGAGCACTGGGAGCATAGTACATTCACAAACCTGTAATATTTATATTATGACATTTCTTGTAGTAAATTAGTCTATGCAAATACCACATGAAACCATAGAAAAGCTGCTTACTGTGTATATTGTATGTACTCAATTTGACTTTATGTATATACTGTATTTATACATTTTGACGTGTCTCATAACATGTATATGTTGCCAAGGACGAACTAAAATTCTAATTCTAACATACGATTGTTGTAAACTGGTTAGCTAATTTACCTCAAAATTGATCAAAACGAAATATGGCAGACATGATGAAGCTTAGCATATTAGCCACTAGATGTCAGTGTATAGCACATTTCAAAGTTGCCATCTATGTTTACGGAGTTAAACGAAACTTACCTAATGAGGACTTGAGCCCGATCGCTCATCTTATAGTGCTCATCTTTATAGTATAAAAGAGTGTATAGTAAGTGGTCAACTAAAACATATTGATTTATAAATGGAAAATTGATCACTGTAGTACTAAGTGTTTTATTCATTAATATGTTGGCTTTATGTTCTGTTTATCCCTTGTTACTGATCTAGCGTGATCGGACTTGTCACTGCAAATGTAACAATAGCCTGTTTAACAATAGTTACAAAATAATGTGGGGGTGTAAAATATATACAAGACAAAAGTTATTTCAAAACAGGTCACAGGATTTGCTGTAAAAATTACATAACTGAAGAGTGCAAATTGGAAGAAATAATGTTGACAGTTTAAGAGAATAGTGAATTTAGTAAATTCAATATTCCTAAAGAGTCAACATGAAACATTCAATGCCATGGCACACATCTCCTTGTTTCCCTCCAGTCACTCTAACCCAACGAGCTACCATGGCTAGCTTGCCGTCACGACATTAAATTCTCCATTTGACTCATATATTTCCCTGGTAAACCACTAGGGTCTCTTGCATTCGAGATACACCATTTGTGGCGACTTACTATCATAAGTACTTGAGTCCCAGGCTTCATCATTTAACTCTTATTATTTGAGTTAGTTGATGGAAATTAATTATTTAATGTTGACTATATCAAAAACCTTAGCCTATATACGGCTAATGACGACTGGGACTTAAGTACTTATGATAGTAAGTTGCCACAAACGGCGTATCCCAAATGCAAGAGCTCCTAGTGGTTTACCGGGGAAATATACGAGTCAAATGGAGAATTTAATGTCAGGATGGCATGTTGGCCATGGTAGCTCAATGGATTAGAGCGACTGGATGGAAACCAGGAAATCTGTGGTTCAAATCCCGGCCATGACATTGAATTTTTCATGTTGACTATCTATAGCCAAATAATGTTGACAGTTTAAGAGAACAGTGAATTTAGTAAAATCAATATTCCTATATTGCTCAAAATGTTCTTTTAACTGATATATGAATAAATGATTGCAACTGCTTCACTGCTTGCCTTGAAGGACTTAGGAAAAGGACGAGGAATAGTGAGGTGTAAAATAAAAACATTGTTCAATGAAATAATGACTTGTGTGTTTTATTATCTTACATGTTAAGGATAAGGAACCATGATAAACTAAGCCTCTCATTGCTTCTCAAAGCAAGTTAAGTAAGCTTCTTTGGACATAAACAGCGTAGTCCATTCAAATATTTCCAATATTTACATCAATAATCAGAATCGGTTTTCACCTTATCACTTCAAAATTGGCTGCTTCCTTTTCCTAAGTATGAAAGTTCATCCTCAATTCATTATGGCTGCCAATAAAATATCATCTTATATACAATTTACAGCTAGCTCTGGAGAGTAGTTATTAATTACAATGTGGTTAGTGGAGAACTTCACTAAAGAAAAAAAAAAATGTATTTACACTAACATGTGCATACAGCTCACATACTCACACCCTGTATACCTTACCCTCTTCAGTATCTTTCATGTTATCTTCATTTAAAATACATTAACTTTTATACATAAATACTCTCATGCCAATTCTAGGCATAAACAACAATTTTTTCAAAATGCTTATGAAGATATCATTGCAATGTATACATCCACTCTATTCAGATCCAGCAACCAGTCGTTTCTTTAGGATTAATCGACTCCTGATGTTCTTTGACATTTCCATCTGTTACATTGTCCCAGAGTCTTGATAGCAAGTTTGCAAAACCAGAAACAAATAGAGGAAGTAATGTATGGGACAGAGCACAATTGCTGTCACTTTAAGTTATCAAACTATTACAACCAGCAATAGCAACATTGGAAGTTTTTTTTTATATTTTAAATTCTGCAATTAAAAATATTTATTTGTAAATTTTTTCCTTTTTCTTTATACAAAAATGATAACTTCCAAAGAAAATTTGCTACGTTGCATATGTCCGCAACAACGATGGATTAGTGACGCTGTTATGTTTACGTTTGAGTAGCCGGTACTATCAACATATAGTGCCTGAATCAGGCATAAGTAAACAATGCTATATGTCCTAATGTAATAATAATAATAATAATAATAATAATAATAATAATAATAATAAACAATAACAACAAAACAATAACAATAATGATATATCACTACTTTTGAGGCTCCGACAATTTTTCTTTTGCAAAGATTTAGAAACAATAGCAATTTAAGTAACAATAATGCTTGTACGATAGAACATAACATTCTATGGGTGTTATGTTGCTTTCTGCAGTCACACATTCGTGCAAATTTACAGCCATTGCAACAATAGGTACATTTTTAATCACTACACACTAAAAGGAGATTTGCATGAAATGGTATTATGAACGTTGACAGCAAGTCTAGCTCACTAGAGAGCTTGCCCCTTGTGTCAATCACTCCCTCCTGCCATCAAGACTCTAGCTTTAAGTACCACTAAATGAAGCCTCACATGGAAGCTAGATCTGATCACCAACATTAGACAGGACATCCTGTTATCCATCTTAAAAATGTTCTCAATCTAAATTTCAAACTCATTTCACACAAACGTACACTCACACAGACTTTTATAATATTACAAACAGTGGCAGGCATTTCATTCAAAAGTTATTCTGAATTACTTCTTAATATTTTCTTTAAACTCCCCCTTCCCTTTCTTTCATTTGTTTCTTCATCAAAGCAGAAGCATTAACACAGTGACACTGCTGCATTTACTGAAGCATATAAATACAAGATACAGAAGCTTTATTGTCTTTTCCCATCACTCAGCTACTTGTTTTGTTTTGAAACTGCAGGCTTCATTTTGCATTTACGGACTGCGCGGCACGGTGAAAATCAATGCACTGATTATGCTTCACTAAAAATGAACATAAAATAATTACCAAATTAGGAAGGGAAAGAAGCCATTCACACATTGACAAAAACAAAAACAAAAGGTATTGATGAAAACAGGTTATAGTTACGATTACGTTAAATGAATATGAAGTATATACATAGTTATATTAAAAAAGTAACACGCAGATATATATATACTATATATTTTTATGTCTATTAGCACAGCCTTAAGAACCAGTTTCCTTCTCCGAACTCTTTCCGAGAGAGTAACAATACTGAAGAAACAGTACTCGTTTAATGACTTACTTTCTTACAATGACTTCAATTAGGGGGGTGGGGGAACAATATACCTTAAGTTTCTAGTATCACAATACAACATA
The DNA here is from genome assembly GCA_030765055.1 of Mantis religiosa. Classification (NCBI taxonomy): domain Eukaryota; kingdom Metazoa; phylum Arthropoda; class Insecta; order Mantodea; family Mantidae; genus Mantis; species Mantis religiosa. Next base: position 337,267 of record JAUKNK010000649.1, on the reverse strand, counting down.
AAAATGATCTTTAAAAAAAGCAGACAATTCACTCAATGAACCACCAAATGTAATCAAACCTTACTTTAGCACCAAAATTAAATTCCCTCTTAATTCACTGCAAGCAACAAACCCTTGGTTAAGTTTCTCAATGCTCCCCCTTTGCCCTTACAGCACCATCTATACTTTGAATAAGATTCATGCACTGCTGCAACATATACACAGCTCTCTTTTGCAATTCCTTCTTTCATTTCTTTTTTCTTTTTGTTTAAAAAAAAAAGACGACACAAATCATTTTCAAAGTACAACAATGCTGTTTTCTAGTACTGTCATTTCAGAAGCCAAACACCAAATAATATCAATATAATTTGTCACTGTTGATCATCCATGTTGCCCTTTTTGTTCTTTATCAATTTCTCCGAGTTGGACTTTTAGGACCTCGGTTGCTGTCTTTACCTTGGACGATTCATTATTCTTACTATTACATTTAGCTGCAATAATCACTTGAAAAGTGACAGTTTTATAAAAACTAGCATCACACAGTAAAGAACTTACAAGTTCAGAACAATAGTAATAGAAAAAGAAATATTTAATTTCCAAACATTAAATACCAATTAATTTTTTTACTATAAAAACAATTATGTGCTATCATTTGAGCCAAATTCTACATTTTCCTATACCATTTCCAGTTCCATGCAGTTACAAAACTGGTATTCCACAAAAGCATTATTTTGCATATTAAAAATGTCTTCCGTAGAAGAAACAATTTTATAACAATTTACAGTGTTATAATAACAAGATGCCAGATTCTTCCATGTACAGTGGAGCATCCGTATCAACTATGACTCTAAAAAATAAACATAGCAAATGTGATATGTTCACAGGTTATCATCTTGCTTTTTCTGATACAGAAAAATTTTGGGAGCAGTGTTGAAATATGTAAGGTACTTGCACATGCATTTATCGTGAAGAATCTGTGCCTTCAACTAACATTTGTGTCATCTATTGCCAAATAAACAGTGCTATGTGATTTGCATTTGACCTTAGTAACCTTGATAAAGACGTTTTCCAAATATTTAGAAAAATGAGCAAGACAAAGTAAAGAACATTAAACAAAGACAACCAAAGTTGTATAATAAATAAATGTCTTTGCCCATCAAAATAACTGATGTCAGGACACATCAACCGAACAGCAGACAAACCAAGGATGTTCACTCAAACTGACTTTGGTCAACACATCACACGTGAATCTCATTTCACTTGACTGGAGCAAGCGTTTGTATCCCTTGAGGGAGCAGAGTTACGACACCGAGCCATTTGGAGGCTGTTGTGTTGGTTGTGTTTTGGTGGAACCTCCCGTGCTGAGCTGTGCCAGCGTTTCCTGCGAGGCGTTCGCTTTCAGGATGGTATTCTCCAGTTCTAGTTGGTTTATCCTATCCATCAGCTCTGCTATTTTCTCCTTCAGCACCTCCACTTCCTCTCTCACTGCAAACATCAGATGACTCTTGACAAGATCCTGCAACAAAACAAACACTAAGATTAACTTCATTTCTTATCACATCTATAGATTTATCCAAAAGGGTAATTAAATAAAGGACTAGGACATGTTTTAGGACCAAAAGGCAAAGAGGAATACCCCAGGCAAAACTTAGCACTTTTGCTGTACTACTATCAGAGGTAAGCATCTGCAGCTTTAGCACTAGACTTGATGTAAACAAACCATTACGTTAAGCCTTATGTTTACCACTTGTAGAAGCAGCCTCATGACTCGTCATGCAATGGAAAAGGAGCTGAATGACACCATGCAGAATTAAACACAAGTTGCAACCTTCTTTAGTTTCATTATTCATTAAACATTTCAAACTACTTCTGATTTACTTTTTCTTTTTAGATAGATCAGTTACGAGGTCATGTTTACATCAAGTTAGTTTGTACAGTAGCATTCCTCTAAGTCAACACAGAATGAGAGTGAAATAAAGAGAGGTGCATCATCTGTCTCTTTGACTCAACTTTGTCTGTGCTTCCAGATTTAATTACAAGTGACTAATTTGTGTCAATAGTAACATGATTAGAGCAAACTACCTAACCACTGTTGCAAATCAATATATCAAAAAGGACGGAGAAAACTTATTCTTCAAACTTTACCTTTGTATATTAATGCATAACATGTTTTTATTTATCTGTTCATTAACATTGAGGTATACTAAACATAAAAATGTGACAGAAAACAAAAATAAGACTGCAGTGACTGTTTGGGTGTTGTTTACCAGACAAAATCTTCCTACAAAATAGTGGATATCCTAAGAGCACAAAACTTATGTTAAATACATTCTTTTTGTAGAGTTAACCATATCATAGATATTTCTTGTTATTGGTTTAAATTTGCAGATACTTACACTTTTCTCAAATATAAAGGAAGTCATTTTTAAAATTTATTTTAACTCTTCACTAAATAAACACAATGGAATTTCTACGGGCTTATGGGTAGACCTCATTTATATGTAAACATGTACATACAATATTTATGTTGAATAACACAAAATAGGTAAGAGAATATGTATTTGTGTGATTACTGTCCTTCACAGGAGAGAAAGTCTCCGAGGGGCAAGACACAGGGGGGTTGGCAAAGGTCCCCACACCCTCCCTGGACAGGTTTATGACACCACATGTCAGTAAAGCTACAGACCATTCAAAAATATTCTGACGGCTTCTACTTTTGTGAATGAATGTACAGAGTGAATAGGGCGCATGTTTGTTAACAGTTCTGCTCCTTGTGTAGCATGCCTTCTCTGTCACACACATTCACTGTCCTTGTCCCACTGTGTAAGGGAGCACATTCCTTTCAGATTTTCTTTGCATTGCTGGACAGTAGTTTGTACAGAATAATAGTAAAGTCGTATCACTAAGTTTCCTTAGTTATGCTATTCTCTCAAATATCTCTAGAATGCAATACTCCACCAGTAAATGAGCTAACATTTATGTTTAGATGGAAAATGCTTGTTTGAGACTGCAGTGGTGGCTAAGCTCTATGGACCCACATCATCTGATATGACTACAGTAAAACCTCATTAACCCGGACCAGTTTTTTTTTTTTTGGGGGGGGGGGGTTGTTTAGCGCAGTAAATGAAGATCGGTTTTACAGACGATAAATTGCTATTCTCAGTAGGTATATTACTAGAATTCTCTTGCCAGCGGGCGAATTCGTTGCATTAATCCACCTGCTTGGGTTCAGGTTGGAAGAGAAACTTTATAAAGTCATGGAAGAAGTTGTGGCTGGTGTGTGTGACTTGCCAGAAAACAAGAGTGAAAAGAAAAAATAAGTGTGAGACATTTTAAAAAAATAACGGTGGTTAAATCGATTTACGGATAGCCTTAATACATCATGCAGTGTTACTGAAAATGAAGAGTATTTATATGACCCATGTACAAGCAGTAACAAACAGAGAAATTGATGCTTTATTTCGAGAGTCAAGCCAAATGAACTTCTAATGTTGAAGCGGATGTGAGATAAGCGATACACTAAACTGAAACAGCAGAAACTCACTCCTTTTTTACTACAGACTAGTTTGTAGTACAGTACAAATACATAGGCAATTACAGTGTATGTGTTCTAGGTGAAAGTGTGATGATAATTTCTAAACTCCATTTAAAATATTTCGATGATGTACATGTTATTTTTTTTTATCGTTTTCCCGTCATTCTCTGAATAACCCAGATTTTCGTTAACTCGGATTGGCCCTGTACTTGCAATTCTCAGTCAACTCACAGTGGTATCTGGAACTATGACGTAGCAAGAGTCCGGATGGCCCTGTTGGTGTATCTCGAAGACAAAAGACTGTTGTTCCGGATGCATTATGTCCATCATCTTCAGCTGCGTTACAATTAGCACTAGGCGAGACAATTGCGGCGTAACAACTAGGCGCCCAACTGTCTCCCACAGCTCTTTATATAACCTCCCCGGTTGTTATCTTGCATGGAAACATTAGGATCAAGTTTCTACAAAAAAGTCTGTTTTATCGCAAGGATAAAACCTTCAACCAGCCAATCGTAAGCACAAGATGGCGGGTGCTACTGATAACAGAACAAGTGGGGAGATAATGGGGGACACTCGTAAGATGATACGATAACAACCCGTCTCCATATAATTCCTTTAATACGTTAACTTACTTTCCGGCCAAAGACTCGACTTATTTTTCACACTAGTCAAAGTTTACTAAACTCTTTGTACTACTTTGTTTTCATTTCTCCGTCGACTTGACTCAGTTGTACAGATATAGTACAACTACATCCAACACTCCCTGTATTTCTTTTAATAATATTTCCTTTAATGATCGTGTTCAGATCTGAGATCCACTATTTCGCTAATTGCGTTGAGTTATTATACTCCGGAAATCAAGTAACCTTTAAACCAATGAGTTGCTTCCGGTAAATCCGTACTGTCTTAAAGGTACAATGGCGATATAGGAATACAATAGACTAAGTGATAGTCAAATGTTTTAAAGAGCTGGTCGTTAGGTGCTGTCTATGGAATTTTATTCTTTTTGGATGGTCAAGAAACAGAAAACGAATACCGACTGAGTTAAGTTTTCGAAAATGCTTCTTTTCGGATACATGGGTGCGAAAAAAAAAAAAAAACATGTATTTTCACTGAAATCTCCATGTTGAATTTTTTGATGAGATGTAGTACTACTACTTATTCGTCGTGGTCTAAATAGCCGCTGATTCCCGAGATCACGGGTTCAAACCCGCCGGAGCGCGATACATTATTATTATTATTATTATTATTATTATTATTATTATTATTATTATTATTATTATTATTATTATTATTATTATTATTATTATTATTATTATTATTATTATTATTATTATTATTTACCTCCTCCAACGATAAGTCATATCGGATCGGACGATGAATGGAATGGGTGAAATGTGCTCAAATGAGCCCGTGGTCCATGGAGCTTACAGTTACCCGAAATTCGTCTTTCAGTATAAAGGGAAAGTCCGGAAAAACCTTATCCAGGTGACTCACCCTGACCGAGATTCGAACTCGGGACCTCTTGAACGTGAGGCAGACACGCTGCCATCTACGCTACCGAGTCGGGCATGCGATACATCATTCTTCGCAGTAAAAATCCTTCGTGTCGTATATCCTTGCAAATAAAGAGCAATCCGAGTTAAAAACGTTGTTCGAATTACCCAAGTTTCAACGAGACAGTTATTCTGACATAAAAATAGGAAGTGAGGCTTAGGCGTTCCAAGAAGGAGTTGATGCGCTAATTGTTCGACATCGGCTTCTCCAAGGAGAGGCAGATGAATTAAGCGAATTGCGAGGGTCACTTACTGCTGCAGCTGCTTATCACGTGATTGTGACGCAGACAGAAGCCTCGCACAGGATCGAACCGGTATCGATTAAGCTCGCGACAACCAATACATCCGTATTAGGTACGCAGAGGCTACAAAAATTCATCACATCCTTCAAATTATTTATTTGTGAATGTTTACAAAAAATTATAGGTACAGTAATTTTCGGAAAATGTATTACTACAAGTGGCATGCCGACCAAGTTACAGTGTAGTTGAATTCTAACGATCAAGCCACGATAAATCTATCGGGTTCATGATCTGCTAAACCAAGCTAACGAGCATAATAGCTTTAAGCCGGTTTGATTGTAATTTGTTTCCCCTCCAAAACTTGATAGCTCTGTTCCACACTTCTGTCAAGAGTGGCGCTGCTGTGAGGTTTGGGATTACAGGTTAATCATTTGCAGGAAATAGAAAAACCTGGAAGACTGGCTACAATGCCTCTCGCCCTATTTTCGAGGATGGCCTTTTGTTGGCTAATGGTTACAACCCAGTGGCAAAGGCGAGAGGTTCCCTTTCAAATTTGTCATGTTCTGACAAAATGTATAACAGCACCTGGCATTACTAGGGAAGTGATAATCGCAAAATCATTTGGCAGCGATAAATCAATTTTACTTTCGATTCATTGAGCTCAAGTAGTTACGGGTCAGCAATGATGAGTGTTACTAATGATTTGTGCTGCTGATTCATCAATAAATTAAATACAAATGTAATGTAACTTTCCCGAGGTCGAGGGTTTAAACCCGGCGAAGGGCCACGGTTTAGCATGAATTCCTTCGAAAGTGGTCCCGTGCCGTCGATTTACGACACGTAAAAGAACCTCAAACCTGATACATTGTTTTCAGAACAAATTTGATTGGTCTTTCATGCTAAATATAACCACAGCAGTTAAAGGGCGTCCATAAAATAAAAACTCAAAATTTCAATTAGTACGATGCACTGAAAATGGAATAGTTGGTTTTGGAAACAAGCCCCACATCTGATGATATCTCACTAAAAATACCAGTAGATGTAGTAAGTTACAAAAAGGTTTTTGTAGCAGTAAAACTTGTGATCGATATACCAAACTGCTAAATGGTTATCTTCTACATACATCAAACGCAATGTCCGATGACATGAACCAGAAGGCTACCAGTATCTCATTTCCGCGTCATGCTCTATATTTCTGCATCCGGAACATGCCATGGTCCACCACAAGAGAATATACCAAACATGAACAGCTATCATAGTAACACGTGTGTGTGTGTTATGTAAGCTGTTCAAGATACATGGCCTTGGAGAAGATATTCTCAAGAGCAAAACAAAACACTTCATTATTTAACAACTTCCGACCAGTAATTTAGAGAAACTGGAAATCGAGTATCGCAGCACAGCATTTTAAAATTTGAGTTGCTTAAAATGGGGATAATCGACGTAAAGGGTGTGTTGCTCCTACCAGGTTCACGTTTCGTATTACGCTATTTGTATCTCTGAGAATGCAACCGAGGACTCTTGACCGATCTAATGTTTCCAAATATTGTTTGATCGTTTCCTGCACCAACCTGAGAAACGCTACCTATCTTGAAGAAACTGATTTCCTACAACACAGTATCAACATTTACACTGAAATAGCACGTGAATTTATATGCACAAGACGTAACAGAACTCTGTTCAGACACAATTAGAACTCAAAACCTTTTTGATGCCTACATTTACCAAAATAATATCTTAATATGTTCAACGAATATCCCTCTAGTGACCTTCCTAGATACAACTCCCTCTGCAATTCTGACAAGAATTCTTCGGTTCCCTTTGATAAACAAAGGATGTCTTCACAATACGCAATGATTGCAGTACATATGGATGAGAGGTTTGTTTTCAGTTTTATAACCAATGGCATTGCAAGACTTTTAGCTTGCTGATCTGTCTCAGGTGTTGATGTGGCAATCCATTAACACTTCGTCGTCTTTAATATGATCAAAGGACATCCAATTCAACATCAACAATGAACAGCAAATAACAGTTCTTGAGCTGCAGTCGCACTATGATAAACTTCTGACTTGAACCTTTTTGAATGAATCAAGTTTTTTTTTTTTTATCAGTTTTAAACGTGTCATTATGCATTTACATATTGTTATAATCTTGTTAACTAGAGGAAAGAGCAGTAGTCGAATGTTTTGAATCCTTGAATGCCATTATGTAAATTTGTTGTAGAAGATGCAGAAAAGCAGTCAGCTGGGATCATACATAATATCGTCGCCGTCGGAATGATTAATGATTCGAGATCAACGAGTCAAGGGTGATGGGTTGCGGATGCAACGACTGACGCAATAGATAACCATATCGAGGCAAGAAGGGAGCAAGTCCATTCCTTTTATGGACAATCACGTCATGAACATCCAGAAACTTCGGGAAAACGGTTCCACCCGGATAACTATTAACCTGAAGCTTCGTTCTCACGGACAGGAAAGAAAGGTGTGTTGCAGGCTTGGGGCATTGAAGTGATGGAGATATCCTTGGCACTTTCCATTAGTCAGAGCCCTCCGGACATCATCAGCATGACGTCCAAAGTTTGCTACAGTAACAAAGGTATTTCTGCAGGCAAGAGAAACGTTCAACAATGACCAAGGATGATAACTGCGAAACCCATCTGTACCTTTAGTTAGTCTCTTCCCTGGAAGGTATATACGAGGGTCGTTTGATAAGTCTGTGGACATCTCACCTCATTTCTCGATAGGTTCTATTGATGGCTGTACATTTGGTCCAGCGATGTTCCAGCTTTTCCATACCGTCGGAGAAATTGGTTCCGTCTAAGGTATGCAACACTTTTATGAAAATTTCTTACTATCAAGCCGAATTTGTAAGTTTGGGAACAGAAAGAAATAACTTGGGGCTAAGTCTGGTGAATAAGGTGGATGAGGAACCAATTCAAAGTCCAACTCATGTACTTTCGTCATTGCGATTGCTGGTGTGTGTGATGCTGCATTATTCTGGCGAAAGAGCACCCTTTTCCATTTCAATATCGGTCTCTTTTCAGTCAACTCATGTTGCAAACAATCTAACAATGAAGCATAATAGACTCAAGTTATGGTTCTGTCTTTTTTCCACGTAATCTACGACGATCATTTTTTGAGAATCCCAAAAAAACAAAAGCCATGACCTTACCATCTGACAAAATGGTCCTTGCCTTCTTTGGTACACTTGCCTTTGTCCATTGTTTTGATTGTTGTTTTGACTCTGGTGTGTAATGATGTATCCAAGATCCACCCACGGTCACAAATCGGCACAAAAGTCTTGCGGATTGCGATTAAACATCGCCACACTCGGTACAAGTGTTCTTCCGGATGCGCTTTCGGTCGACTGTGAGCAATCGCAACACCCATCTTGCACACAACTTTTTCATTGCCAATTTTTCAGGTAGGATATTGTAAACTCGCTCAGTTGAGATGTCCACAGCCTCAGCAATCTCGCGGATTTTGATTCGGTAGTCTTGCATAACCAGATCGTGGAGTTTTTCCAATGGTGTGGTGACCTCAATTGGGCGACCAGAGCGCGATTCATCTTCAGTACTTCTACGACCATGTTTAAATGCATTGATCCAAAAGTAAATGGTCTTCAATGTTGGTGCAGAGTTCGCGTAAACTTCATCCAATTCAGTTTTGACTTGTGCGGCAAATGAAAATGTTTATTAACAGCACAAAACTTTTTTTTTTTTTTTCCATTTTCAATTGCAGCTATCACACTGACCAGTTCAGATATCTGTCAACAATGAACTGTATATTGTAGCACATTCAAATTTTCTGTACATCTTTTGAATAATCAAACTTACCACCCACAAAGTTGCAACAATGTCCATCCCTTCATGCAAATTTACCAGACTTATCAAACGACCCTTGTATTTTGTTGTCTAAATGGTCAAACCTCATCAAGACGGGCGAGCAAATTGATTTTGTTTACCCCAATCCAAGCGCATTCTTGTATACTGCTTGGGCCAATGGAATAAAGATTTCAAAATCAGCATTTTCGTAGGAAGGCTCCGGTAGACAGAAAGAGACTGATGAGAACGCAGTGCCAAGCGGCTCGAAAGTCAAGGGTGTACGGAGAGTGTATTTGCACTTTGGGTTCTGCTTCCGTGATGTTACTCTGCATTTGTATGCTGCTGCACGCACCGGAAACTCCATCCTTTTGTCCTCTCGTAAACAATCCTTTGTTCATTCAACTTTCATTGTATTCTTCCCACTTCATGTTTCTTCTTCACGTCCTTGCGCAAGTAACTCACAACCAACTTTCTCACCCTTTTTCTTTTCTTATTATTCTCTGTGTTCCCTAGGATGCGCATTTTTCTATTAGCGAGAATCCTAAACAAAAAGTATAAAACCTCAGCAACAATTATTGGAAATGCTTTCACTTTACATACATTCAAGAGAAATTTTGCATTAACTCAAACATTGGTTGTTATACAGCTAGGAGAAACACTTCCTTCAATTTTAATGTCTAGAAAAACAAAACTTTGATCTCTAAATACAATCCATTTATCGCGTCTTCTATGTTCAAATGCTGCTAGTTGGAGCAAATCTACCACGGAAACGATTGGAAAACACTTTCTCGAACAATAAAATACGAAATACGTTGGAACTGGTTTCAATAAATGTCAATCCATTTCACTTCTTGTGCTTCATTTTACAGTTTAAAACTAACTTCTAAAACACGAAGAACAATACAAGAACTGCGACGAAGCAAGGAAACCCGCTGATGGTTCAGTTTATACCACAAACCGGAGGAGTGAAAGCTTGCTATGTTCGACATCAGAAGTGCGGTTGCTGATAGCAAAAGTAACGAAGAGAAAGGTGGAAAACACGGACGGTAATGAAAAGACAAGAAGAATGGAAATTTGGCGTGGAGACACGGACGGTATCTTCAAGGATTAAAAAAGCAATTACATCATGCTCAGGGCTGCCATGCGTGACAAAACGGCGTTTACCATAAGCCGGGCGCCAAGCTGTCTACCTAAATCGCAGTTAGTACCAACAGCTGCCGCCAGTGACTCTAGTGCTGGCATCTATCGCCGCCTGCTTCACTTGCGGCTTGCAGAAACAGGGTCAAGTGAGCCACTTGGCTGTTGTAGCATCCACATCATTTCCCCTTAATATTGCTTCAATAATTTATGTTGATGCTGATTACTAGAAGTAAAATGCTTCTTTCAGAGCAGAAAGCAAAGCATGAGCTTGACATCATAGCTATGCAACAGAATCTAACGTAATGGGCGAGAAGACCATGAAAAGTCTCTAAATCTCCAGATAAAAGGCTTTACACATACTCAAAACAGGTGTTACTACATTATCTTGAGCAATCCTCAAACCAATATACATTATCGGCAACAACAAGATTTAATCAGCTAAACCTTACGTGTACTTATGTATCACCTTTAAACTTCGATGCGCGCTTATCTGCTTCCGCAATCCTCAAAGAGACTGATGGACTTAGGAGAAACATGCAGTCGTTGGTTAAGGAGCCTTCTTTGTCAACACATTAACACACTCTCTGATTGCCTAGCTGAAAGCTTCTTTCTCCAAATAACTATTTCTAAACTGAATTAAAGATGGCAGTAAATGAAAGATCACATGTTGTGCCACAATTTTATTACACAGACTCGAACTGTGGCATCCAAGTCGGACTAGGATGTTTAAACGTGCATTTTAATTTTTTTCTCATTTGTGCGGCCTTACGTTTCCTTTTTCATGGACAATAACCACACTAAATTTAAGTCTAAGGGCATTCGTTCAAGTGCCATGCCCAAAGAACATTACGGATAACTCAGCAGAACAAGCTCCTCAGTAATCAAACATTACGTCAAGGGGTGGAGGAGAATCTTTGAAAGCAACATTAATTCTCCGAAATGCTTAGTACAATAATGTATATTGCAAATTCTCGATGTATTGACAAAAATGGCAAAAGCGAATTGTGGTTTATGAGCATAAAACTCTCAAAATAATCAATTTGCCGTTTGCATTTTCTCGGAGAAATAGCAAGAGTTCCATGTGTAATGCATTACAGTACAGTGTTTTATTTTTAGTAAACTAAACACTCATTATGGGAGCGAGTATCTCAATGAAATTGCAGTATTTTAAACTGATTAAAAAGCCATATTTACAGACTTACTGTACGTATTGTTAAAACAAACGTGGATTGCCGTATATCCAGAAAGGGTGAACAGCAATGTACGAGGTTAGTCGAACCGGCACTTCACGTTACCGCAACGCAATGTCTCTTGGTAAAAGAGGCTAAATTATCAACATCTGCTATCAAATGTGTGTCAAATACAGGGAATTCAAAACTCTACAATTTGTGAAGAGTGACCTCAGTTTCGACGTGGACAATACATCCATTACGTCCCATTGCCATGTCCTTCAGCAACACACATGTCCTTCGGCTGACTACCGAGCTCTGGACCATGCAGATCAAGCCAAATGATTGCCCTTTAAAGAGTATGCATGTGTAGGAAGGGCAGCAACTTCCACTTCTTTCCGCTTAGAACTAGTAATCGTGCACGTTAGTACGAATGCCGAACGAATTCAAATGTCTCAGAATAGGAACGTCCAGTATGATAAAGAGGCCTATGAGCAAAAACATGCCATCATTCACGTCCAACATAGAATGGGACGCTATGAACAACACCCTCGGATGGTAATGCAATATTCTAGAGGCAATGAAGACCATCCTTTTTAAAGGACAGAATTAAACTTTTATTAATATATGGCCTGTACATTTATTACCGAGATATAGAATTTTCCTCGCTCTTGAATTAGGTATTAATAAAAACAAGAAGCAATTTGCTGTACCTAATCAACTTTACTCTTAGCAGAGCGATATAAAGACAACTAGAGTAACTTTCTTTACTGAAGCTAAATGTGGTACAACATAGAAAAACGATTTTTTTTTTTTTACATTTATCCAATTTTTCGAATTTAGAATATTAAAGTATGAAAATATTTAATAAACTACATAGTTAATTTAAACAAATAAGGGCAAGCGAGTCTCGTCAGTAATAATTTGAGTGTTACTGAAAGGCCAAACATATTGACGTAGGAGCTTTTAAACTTGAAATGTACATTACAATACCAGAGTCGGAGTATAGGGATATGAATCAACAAATTCCCACCCAGCTTCTTCGGTACATGGTCTTGAAAGGCTGAAATGTACATTACAATACCACAGTCAGAGTATAGGGATATGTTTCAACAAATTCCCACCCAGCTTCTTCGGTGCATGGTCTTGAAAGGCACCCCTTCGTCGATCCTTAGCCGTGCAAGAATGGAGAAAAAGAATGAAAGTTCAGTATTACGTTACCAAATCCTTAGGTTCAAACCCGAGAATATCGACTTCTTTTGTTTACTTCGGCGAAGCTGTGTTCACGAGGCAGACACATATGAGTATATTTTTGATGACATTCAGATGTCACGTCCACCTAGGACTGAAACTGTTAAAGTTTACCTCTGCTGCAGTCATAATTCAGGCACGTGTTCGTAGCAAGAGGCTAAATTCCACAGACCTTGAAACGTCTCATAAACACACGTCATGCCTTCTTTTAAACCTCTATCATTGCCTGAATTTATTACCGTCGTCAAAACAGAAACTCTCATGTGCTTCGCAGACAGCATGACAATAGAAAACACTGCTCAATAAAGTAACCCATTATCCACGATTCAGCATTCTGTTCATTTATCTGTTACTCCTTAAACCCAGTGGAGGAGAAAATGTCAATTCTTCCTTTTGCTTCAATTGCACCGCTTTAATCTTCCCGGTGTTCACGCTGTCATTTACGACCTTTAAATAGGCTTATGGTTTAACATCTTTATATCCTCATAAAAGACTCAAAATATGAAAATAAACAATAACAAACATTAATATTTTAAAGCATTTCAAGCTCCCTTCTTCCTTAAAGCACGTTTCACCATCACATTTCCCTGTAAGGGGGGGGGGGCGGGGATATTCCCTAGCTTGAGAATTTCCTACAGAAAATAAAACTGTAGATTTGCAGAGTACAAGACACGACCGCGTGTGGGCTAGAATCAGGGTCAAGGATCAAGTTGCCATGAAGCTCAGTTGGTCAGGGCAGCGGTACGAAAGCCAAAGATCCGTGGTTCAAATAACGGCTATGACACTGAATTATTCAGTCTGATCTACCGTTCTAATGTCTAATTTTTGCTTTATACATTACATTGGTAGTATAAGACAATGCACAGTAAAATAATTACAATAAATTCACTCGAATTGTTACTCAATTAAGCGCATTATCATATTACTTTAAAATGATGATCTTACATTAATGATTTGCCCAAAACTGCACATTTCGCTGCACACATAACGTATCCAGGAAATGAATATCAATTCACATTTATCAACGTCTCTTCGCCGGAAGAATTAGTTCAGCACTGTTTCAGCGGAAGTTTAAAGTGCTAACAGCCGCCGTCACCATGTTTGAGCACACACAAAAACTTCAAGCTTTATACGAGGGCTGTTCAATAAAGAATGATCATAATTTTTTTTACGGTCATAATTTTTCGCACTAAAATTCAATCTTATATTCTGTTACATTAATGTGAAACAAACATGCCGTAGTAGTTCCATTGTTGGTACTCCTGGTTCCCGCCTGTGAGAACCAGGCAAGTTCAGACATGTTCAGCATCACCTACCGCTGCAATAGAGGTAACACGCGAGGAACAATATGCGGCTTTCAAATTCCGCTTTTGTCTCAACAAATCTTCAGTTAAGGCCTATACAATGTTACAGGCGGCCTGTGGAGAGTTTGTTCTTCCCTACAGCACAGCTCAAAGGTGCTTTAAAATGTTTAAAGAGGGGAGACAATTTCAACGGAAGGTGAACCCGGTGCTCCAATTACTGCTCTTACGGAAGAAAACATCAACACTGCTGCCGCCATTGTGAGAGAGGATCGACGAATTACCTTAAGATCACTTTCTGAAATACTGAACATTTCATTGGGTGCCACCCACACGTTGGTGACAGAAACATTACACACGAGACGTGTTTGTGCGCGATGAGTTCCAAGACTGTTTATTCCCGAACAAAAGGACATTCGCATGTAGGTCTGCATGCAGTTAAAGTTGATGTTAGAGGAAGATCCGGAGTTTCTTTCAAACGTAATCACTGCTGATGAAACTTGGCTACATCACTTTGATCCTGAGAGCAAACAGCAAAGCTCAGTGTGGAAATCTCCTTCATCACCAACCCCCCAAAAAAGCATAAGTAATTGCTTCTGCTGGGAAAGTTATGGTCATCTCATTCTTTGATTATTCATGGAATGATTTATCAGTATGTTGTACCTGCGCACACATCAGTAACTGGGCAATACTACAGGGATGTCCTGAAAACATTGCAAGTCCATATCAGGCGCAAAAGACCACATTTCCGTGAAGCAGGCTGGATGCTGCACCACGATAATGCGCGGCCGCATATTGCCAAAGTTGTTGCTGAATATCTTGCAAAAATGAACGCTAAGTGCTTCCCTCACCCTCCCTATAGTCCGGATTTAGCCCCATGTGACTTTTTCTATTCCCTAACTTGAAGAAACGCCTTCGTGAGAGGCATTATCCATCATCAGAAGCAGTGGTGAAGGCTGCGGAGGCGATTTTGAAGGATTTCTCAAAAATGGTTTCCAGCATGTCTTTGAAGACTGGCAGAAACGCTGGGACAAGTACATCGCATTCAGAGGAGACTATTTTGAGAAGGACCATCAAAATTATGAGGATGAGTAAAGGTACGTTGTCAAAAAAAATTGTGATGATTCTTTATTGAACAGCCCTCGTATTAATGCCCTTTACTAATTTTTCTGAACATTAATCTCAGTCACTGGGCACTTGGATGACTCAATGCGGTTATTGTTTCATTTACTAGCTAATGCCAATGCATTTTACTTTCCTGTACATTTTCTGTGCAATAGCACTGAATGTATTTATGGCGATCGGACGAGAATTAAAATGTTTTAACCAAGTATAGCTTTGTTAATTTCAAACAAATCAGCCATTACTAACAGGATATAACGCTTTACTAAATTATTCTGCCTCAGACACTCAATTGTTATTGTTATTTCAGATATTAATGTTCCAATCGTCATTTTCAACAATGATTGAGAGAAAACTGCGATTGAAGTTGTTGAAATAATAGATCTGACAGCTTTTAGCGTTTCATCACCTACAGTCCGCAAGTAAAGCAGCACTATTTTCATAAAATAACCTTTACCTAAATCAACTTCCCGTTTTATTTGTACCTCCAAATAAGCGTGGTTAGACTCAGGGATGTTACAGCCATATCTGTGTTGCTGCGCAATAAAGGTGGGCATTTTCAGTTCTTCCATAGGCCTGTTAAATTCTAAATAATACATCATAATTCCAAATTTAACTGCCTATATACTGCAACTTAATTTTTGGCTAAGGCTGGGAAAATGATCCGATGTTTTTGACAGTAAATAACTAAGTACAGAGAAGGAAAGGGAAGGTTCCGATGTACACCCCTGAGAATGTTGTACACCCATAATGGCTGACCTCTGTCTTACTTTCTCTCTGTGCGAATAAACTAGGCTTCAAGGTGTGCCGAATACACCGACTACAGCTAGCTCGGACTGACTGCACGCTCGAACCGCAACAAACACGGCGTTCAAAACATACCATTTAACACTCCGTCTTATTTGAAACAGATATGATGGAACATTTTATAAACTACAAAGTTGTAAATTTGTTCATTTTGTAGCAAAACTTATGAAATGAAATGTGTTATGGACATTCCATATATGTAAATTTCAACTTCGTATTCATCTCGAATTTTAAACCAAATGTGCATAGCAGTTTGCCGTAAGTTGTGTAGTAAAAGATGCAATTTCATGTCTAAACGTTGCTCGTAAACAAAAGATTAACTCTAGATTACATAAAGATCTGGTGTTTATCTAAACAGTCAGTATTTGCTCATAACAATGCTTGTGCACTTGAGAGTATTTGAACAGCAAATCCCTTGTTGGGCCACTGCTATCTTATCGCACCAGACGGAATTAGTTAACGGGCATGCGCAGTAAGAAACATCACGTGAACAAGTACTGTTTCTTGTTTGTTTACGTCGTAGACAGAAGAGAACTACAAGGTAGGTAACCTAATTTAGTAAACTCAAATTAAACAAATACGACAGGTAACCTCCAAAATATGCAAAACATGTATTACGAATTCACACCAAACAAAGAAGCTGTGAAGTTGCCAACATGTACAGGACTTCCTCTACGCACTGTCACCTTTTCTTGGATGTACAATATTTGCCATATTCAATGCTTTACGATATTTCCCATTATTGCAACTTTTCTTGTCAAATTGCTTCAAATGCTTTCAGTCTTGAAAGGATATAAAGTCTTGTTCCAAATGGTCAAAAAATTCAGTTATATTGGCCAATAAAATGCCTACTGATTGGGCATATGGACAAACTGCCTGGCAGATTTCCTATTACTTTATCCACCAATTCCTGTTATTTCCATTGTATTGCTTAATCATAATGTGATTTTGTCCTATAATAAGCAATTTACTAAAATGAATATTTCATAGCAAATTGTTATACAACAGTCTTACTGCTTGCACTATTTGGACAATATGGCAATTTTTCTTGAAAACTCTTGGATTGAAAAGCATGTTTTATCACTATAAGGTTTGATCCTCTCCTTTTATACACCAGCAACGGATGAGCAACATGCATACGAATTTTAAAGATAAAATGTTACCAATTTTTAGGACAGACTGCGCCCACATGTTTAAAGTGAAAAGAAAACTATCATACTGTAATAGTTTTGCAATTTTCAGTCAGAACGGATAAAACATATTATCCAATTTTTTGGATAGTGATAAAAAAATAAACTTGAGGATTGATTTAGAACGACTGTGCAAGGCTTTTTAAAAACGGCTGCCATATTGTCAAATCACCGTGTATGACTTATTTACAGACAGTTCACGAAGAAAAATATCTGAAAAATCGACAATTAAATGGGTCCTAAGTACCCATAAGGTTGTAGACTTGACTAATATTCAGCAGGAAACAGTTCACTTGTTTTTATTTTCCACGTGCTTTAATTCTATGCTACAACGGGAGAAGTGTTATGTATTATAATGACCCAGACCGTAACGAAAAAGTGAAAGTGCGGGAATGCACTGTGAGAAAGTTTACATGAGCTAACCATGTGTCATTTATTACAAAGGATGATTGCTCTCTAATGACTATTATCGTGATTGGTTACCACGTGATCCAGAAAAATGTGTGCAGGTCGACTTAAGTTTATATCCCGTGCTCTTGTGAGCGTAGACATCTAAACCAGACTGTTATTAAGACAATTGAAAAGACTACTTTTTGGATTGTACAAATGTATCATGATGCTAATTTTTTTCCCTTTAAAACCACGTTACCTACTGAAAACGAAGCTGCTGTAAATACGCATTCGTTTGAGGATTAGGGACAACTGTATCCGAGCTGAGACACGCTACAATAAGTATTTAGTTTTACAAATATTAACAACCTAGACTAGACTCTCAAACACACACACACACGCGCTTTGCTTTCTAAATATAGCAATAAGGTGAAAGATCAACAAACAGATGCTGACTATTTTGGGCCACACACGGGCACATTCCTGACCTGGCCCACGGTCACGTCAGCTACATGAATCATTCATCGCCCCTTGGTTAGCTCACTCTAATTGAACCAGAATGTCCGCAAGTGTCTAAGAATAATTCGCAACACTTGTCAGTCAATACCATTAAATTGGCTTACATCAGTCTCAATTAATTGCCGTCTTTTATTCGTCCTATTGCTCAGGCTTTTCTCCGATACAATTTATTTTGGGTAAGGCGTGTGTAACTAAAGGACCCTATTTAGTTTTGATTAGTTTTAAAGTGGTGATACAGTAATGTGCGCGAGTTACATTTCGAAAGTCCGAGTTCAAATCCTGACCGAGGGTATTTTAGCGGGTTTCATGGTCGCTAGGCGATTGTTGGTTTCCATATGATCCGTCAATTTTCTTATAATCCCATCCTGGGTATGCTCGCTTACAAAAAGGGCCATGATCTATTGAAGTTTTCGGAACTCGTTAAACTACGCCTAGCTATTGAACGGTTGCTCTGTAAATGATTATAATCTGCACAAACTAGCTTAGCTTTAATGTGCTTTATAAAGCAAACTTAACAGTGGGTCGATCTACGAAATAGTTGAAAGTTTACGAACGTTAGATAAAGTTTTTAAAGAAATACCATTAAAGCTCCTTCCTGAAGATCACCTGTACGATGGTCCTAATGCCGTACACAATGAAGACATTAACTTTCGTACTGTCCATAAAGTGTTTCATCCCTAAAATCAACACTGCCAATATAGGCCGAGTCGGTACTATTCTTTTAGATAGTGGTCCTTTCGTTACCATTGGAAGAATCGTGTTTCATGAATTATAAACTGGTAGCCCAAGTCCTACAAAATTGGATTATTTTAATCGCTGCCTTCCTTCTTTCAGTAATATGGTTCTTTAGCCATGTTTTCATGACATTTGGTTGAATGTACGACATCGGCGAGATGTTACAAGCCGCTAGTTCTAAGAACAGCAGCACAGTGGAAGGGAGGGACAATAACTGGTTACTACAGCAATCTACTCACGTACTATACTACTGTAAGGTCATGATCGGACATAGCCATGCACTCGACTACAGTTCAAAGATGGCGAGTATGAATCCCAAAATTTGGGATGAATTGAACATGACCGCAAATATTGGGACGAGCGAGACAGTAAAACTTCCGTTAGGCCGACTCTCGCTCGAGGTTTAGTCTCGCATGACTGCCAGTCGTGTTGTTCCACTTCTGCAGTTCATCTCATCACCAAGTTCAACGAGATCAATGCCGATTAAACATATCATCTCGACCTACATACATGTAACAATACATTGCTCGCATAACATGTCAACAATTTGGATACAGAGTAATGATGGCCTAAATTACGTTTGCCAAGCTGCACTACAGAAGGACATATTTTACTATTTTTACAACTGTCTGCCGAGTCAAACTTCATTTGGAAGATTGCACGAAGACCTGATATCAGTGCATAATATCTGTGAACATACATTTTAAAAATGAAATATAAGTATATAAAATTAAATTATAGCTGCCCCGTCATCGATGAACATGTAGCGTGAAATAAGATTTTATTGCGTATTTTCTTCTACGCTACGTTGCGGAGTCCTTTGAAGGAGATTTATGTTATATTCCGTGTTGGGGAAAAATCTTAATTTAAAATTCCTTTTTCTCTATAAAAAATTAATTTTCGATCATTAAACAGAAAATGAAACAACGCAAGTTATATTATAAACCTCCTAATACTTTCTGAATTTACTCTCGTCTTTACACACGCGACTTTCTCATCTAACGATCAAGCTTATTCTGATAGCGTCTCTCCGTGAAGATCATTAATTTTTCTGTTCCTATAGAAACCGCACGTTTATACATATCTATTAAACATACACACACGTCCAGTTTTTACAATTTCACTTTCACATACTTAATATAAACATAACATCATCAAATAAATAAATGTTGATTATTCGGGGCCAAATTAAAACTGTTACAAAAACAAAGCTCAAATATCTGCGTGCTTTTATTTTAATACAAAACGCCAGTTTCGCTCTTGTTGTTATACTTATTATAATAATGTGTCGTAGGTCACATAACATATGTGACTAAGGATAAAAGACTGATAAATAATTTAAGTACATAAGTAAGGGTAGATCCTTCCTATCTTTCACTCTCTGTTAATGTGGCCCCAGTAAAACAGAAATGGAGCACCAATAACGAAGTCATAGTGCAGTTGGTGTCCTTGGTTTTCTAATAACTGCAAAGCTTTCTAATTAGTAAACAACGAGTCGTTCCACACTGTTCACGTCAAAGGCGTTGCAATGATAATAGTGGCGAGCGGGTTGACAGCTATCAGGGGTACCAAACCGGCGTTTGTCACTTTTCTTAGTCTTAACCTGAAGCCAACTGCTCGATGCACAACTTCACTCCTCTCTTCCTTCGACATCTGTAATTAGATGCCATGCAGTATTGAAAACACGCAGTTAATCATATTACGGTTTAACTGTACACAAACTTGAGCCTCATTTGCAAACAGGTTTACACCATACTTAATATTTTTCGTGATTACATATATATACATATATATATATATATATATATATATATATATATATACATAAGCATATTAAAAACGGTTACATCCTTTTAAATATCCATATCCAATTTCGAAGTTTTGTGATAGTGGAATCAAGTACGCGAAATATTTTGACCTTATTAAATTTAATAACTGCTTTTGGACACCTGCCAATTTGGGGAACGTCATTAAGATGCCATGTAACGTGTTTTATAATCGAACTTAAGATACTTATTTACCAATTTCATAATAATCAGTTCGGTTCTTTCACGAAAAGGTAACACACAAAGAAAATCATTTAAAGACATGTTTTGGCTTCTGGGTAGTTCATCACATACACTTATCAATCAAAGGATTAGAAACTTTCATTGAATTTTCATTAATTCTAACATGTTTATAATTATTTACCTTGTGAGGAATAACTGACACCTTGTTATTCATCAACAATTTTAATTAAAATTGGTATTCCTAAATATCTTAATTTTTCATTAAATTCAGATGAACATTTAATAAATCCTAGTACTGCAACAACAATTCTAGAAGCTACTCACGGTTACTATATATTCGCCAGTTACAAACTCCTCCAAGTTGGACACGTCAAACAAGGACACTCCCTTACGCCACTGTACTGCTTGCTGCAGGGCATCAAATTTTAAGTTCACAAGGGGAACAGACAAAAATGTAAGAAGACATTTGTTGTAGACAGTAGCAATTGTGAGCATGAACACAAATGCCATCAGGTGAAGTAACTACAGTAAAATGTCAGGATGTTCAATCCAACTATAAGATCTGATTTACGAATAGCTGAACCTCAAGAAGAGCACCAACCTGTCTATAGGATTCTAAAAGTCGTCACTTCCTGTGGAACAGTTTCAGTTTTATACTGACTCGAGATTAACATAAGAAGCTGACAAATACCATTAAATATTCTGGGGCCGTATTCATCACACCCTGATGTCAGCATCGATAATCAATTTTGTTGTATTACACTTATCACAGTTATCTACGAGGATGACTAACCTCTCCTATTTTAACGAATTTTAATAGTGTTAAAATATAGAATTTGTTCACTATTCTGTCTTGTTTTCAATCTCATACGAGGGAGATATGAGTCTGCCTTACGTTCAAGAGGTCCTGAGTTCAAATCTCGGTCAGGGTGACACTTTTTTTCTGGGGTTTTCTCTTATACTGAAAGATAAATGTCAGATAGCTCTAAGCTCTATGTACCGTGTAACATCATTTTACTCATTTCATTCATCATCCTATAAGATTTAATATGTAGATGCACATTTCCAGAAATTTCAAGATATAAATGTCAACTTCTTAGAGCGTTTTTTCCTTAAAGAAATCAACATGAGGGAGCTTATGGAGCGAGACAGATGGCGTAGTTGAGAAGTTCCGCGTGCCCCTGTATATCCTGACCTCAACCTCTTTCCACCATATTTCACCTTCCTCTACTTGTAAGAGAAGTCGTTTCGTGACAAGAAACCATTTACAGCACGACAATTGGGTCTGGTGCACAATTGCACGCCATTTGCGAGGAAGGATGTATGTCTTGAGAACTTAATTTCGGGTTCTCATTATTGGCGTGACTCTTGCAATAAAACTAAATTACTCTATTGCAATTTCTGCATCCATTATGACTGTACAAAATATATCTGGCAATGCTACGCGACATTTCCTTTCATCTTTGCTCGCTTATCCGTTCAAGAAGAAACATTTCGGCTCTTATGGACCTAAACTACGTCTTAATTCCAAGCTTTCGCTTTCGATATGAGATAAGGATTCCAGAGACAAAAATTTGGCTAATTCTTTAACTTGGCTAACTTGGGCATTATTCTCTACCTATCACACTGTCACTCCAACATGAGACAAATACATAATTACTATTCTAATTTTAGTAAATCGCTTTATTTTTCGACCAAGAAAACCTGGAATGCGGAATGATCCTTGATTCTGAATTAATCACATTTTACTTTCCATTCACTTTGTAGCACTCGTTTAACTTTTAGCCTGTACAAAATCGATAACCAGTCATACAATCTTTAAGTCATAAGAATAAAATTGTAAGAGAAAATAGTAATAAAAATGTTCAAGGTTTCTCTGCAAATGAAGTACGTGTAGTATATTTTCATTTGTTCCAAAGCTCTCATGCGTTACAATTACGTGATATTTCCGTTGCCATCCTACAAATTATTTATACATTGTACTGTTTTTGGTATACCTGCTGTTTATCTGGCAGAAACACTTTCAGGACATTTATTTTAAATTTGCGTTCTGCAACGTTACGTCATATGTGACGATGAATGAAATGATGTACAAATGAGTACAGGGTACATAGAGCTTAGAGTTACCAGACATTCATCTTTGAGGATAAGGGAAAACCTCCAACGTTAAGTCATATCGGACGATGAATGAAATGATGTTTAAATGAGTACAGGTTACACAGAGCTTAGAGTTACCAGACATTCATCTTTCAGGATAAGAGAAAACCTCCAAGGTAAAGTCATGTCGGACGATGAATGAAATGATGTTCAAATGAGTACAGGGTACATAGAGCTTAGAGTTACCAGACATTTATCTTTCAGGATAAGAGAAAACCTCCAACGTTAAGTAATATCGGACGATGAATGAAATGTTCAAATGAGTACAGGGTACATAGAGCTTAGAGTTACTACACATTCGTCTTTCAGGATAAGAGAAAACCTCCAACGTTAAGTCATATCGGACGATGAATGAAATGATGTTCAAATGAGTACAGGGTACATAGAGCTTAGATTTACTACACATTCGTCTTTCAGGATAAGAGAAAACCTCCAACGTTAAGTCATATCGGACGATGAATGAAATGATGTTCAAATGAGTACAGGGTACATAGAGCTTAGAGTTACCAGACATTCATCTTTCAGGATAAGAGAAAACCTCCAACGTTAAGTCATATCGGACGATGAATGAAATGATGTTCAAATGAGCACAGGGTACATAGAGCTTAGAGTTACCAGACATTCATCTTTCAGGATAAGAGAAAACCTCCAACGTTAAGTCATATCGAACGATGAATGAAATGATGTTCAAATGAGTACAGGGTACATAGAGCTTAGAGTTACCATACATTCATCTTTCAGGATAAGAGAAAACCTCCAACGTTAAGTCATATCGGACGATGAATGAAATAATGTTCAAATAAGTACAGGGTACATAGAGCTTAGAGTTACTACACATTCGTCTTTCAGTATAAGAGAAAATACCCAGAAAGAACCTTACCTGGATGTCATCTTGACAGAGATTCTAACTATGGAGCTCTTGAATGTACGACAGACACGCTACAAAACACATTTTACAGAGACGTACAAGTGCAGTGAGGATATTACATATAGTTTATTGGGTTTCGGAGAAAACAGTTTTAATACATCTCGAATTGAGACGCTTAGTGAATACAAAATCTTCATTATTCAGAATATTTTGTTATCAAAAGGCTCTGGGCATACATGTTTCGGATGAAGACGAATGTAAAAACAGAGATAATAGACTGGACGTGGATAGTCACGAGAGGTCAGTCGTTAAGCCACGGTTGTAAAATATTCATAGGCGCCAGTTTGTACCGGTTATACGAAATCGATCGTCGCATTCACAAACATTCCACGAATCGACTGTTGAATCTCTAATGTGCAACCTGCTATGCTAATTATGGTTCACCTTAAAAGCCAAAGGTAATAAAATTGGTAAGTGAAACCGCCAGACTGGCTTTCAAGGAGGAAAAACAAACCAGTAACACTCACTCCCTTGCCACCCATACTGTTTATATAATAAGTAAAATCTTAACTACCTGACTGTGTCATTCAAACGCCAAAATACAGCATTGGCCAGTTACCGTGTTCACGAGTCCCCTTGGGATTGGGATTTTCGGTACGTAGGCCACCATGCTGGGCCCCTTGTTCCTATACCCGCAAGTGGGAGCACCCGAGGTGAAGGAGACAAGAGGGCGGTCGACCCAAGGAGCCACGACAGTACGAAGGGCAGGGTTCCTACAGTTTACGTGGATAGAGACTTCCCCCGACAGACCAGGACAACGAACTCGCTCCCCTACTGCGGGAGCCTTATGGTCCCGCCGAGACACCTGCCGACACTTTACCCTGAAAGAGACCTCCAGATGAGAGATGATCTGAAATTATAATGGAGATGAAATGGAGGGACAGGAAATTCGGGGGATGTAATTAACCTACCCAGCATTCGCCTAGTGACCCGGGAAAACCACTGACAAAACCCAGGGGTCAGGTAGGTCGGTCACGGGAATCGAACCAGGGCCTCCTGGATGCGAGCCACAGACGAAACCGCCTGAGCCATCCCGCTCGGTACGAGTCCCCTTACACCAACATGTACGTTTATCGTAAAGGAGAGAGATATAAAATCGTTTTGGACCTTACAACAAGGCTACCATTATGTACATAATGCATCAAGTGTAGTCCACACGATGATGTCTGAAAGAAGTTGTGGTTGCAGTAACTTGTAACTAGCACATCGCGATAAGGCGTCTGAAACTGGCCTTCTCTGGAATAACAAATGAATGCGTGGAATCTTCTGAGAACAAGAATAAGGAAAGAGGAAACAATCCAAGATACTGCAACATCAAAGCATCCTTTTCTTTGGGCTGCTAAGCTAATCGCACACGGAATGCTGCTGTAGCTTAGGTCTATAGCAAGTACAGCAACTATTACTTTTTACCAAAAACTTCGATGGAAATCATTTCAAGATTCCATGAACATTGAAAGGAAAAACTGTAGAAACAGGTCTGTCCGGGGGTGTCTACAAACAATAATTGGTTAAATATCAAACTTCACTTTTCGAAGATACATCAAGTTTTTAAACAAAATTCACCCACCCATTTCAAGCTCTCCTGTACATGCAACACTTTCATTAAAAAAAAAAAAAAAAAAAAAAAAAAAGTTTACGATATTTCATTTACAAGACAAACGGCATTTACATCTTGAATTTTCTGCGAATAACCTGTCAATACTTCTAATTCTGAATGACTTCACAAAATTACATCACACAAAAATGTAGATGTGGTCATTTGCGAGATTTCTCTGTTCTAAACTTAGGTATACAACGTGGTACCGCAAGTAACGCATCAAACGAACAAAAGAAAAGCGGTTCGCGATATACTTCCGTTATTGAGAAGCCATTAACGTTTCAAATTGCTGCCATTAGTAGATGCCACTGTAATTGCTGTTTTATTACGACCGTTCAGGACTCCTGTTACAATGAACACAAGATAGCTTCCTCAACCTATTTCTATTTTTCTTCCATTTTATTGTCGTTGACCCCGTTCCAAAGTGGATACCAACTGTACAATTTTTCTCTATTACCCAACTTCCTCTACCATTATTGCTCACTAATGGCTAAACTACATTTCTAATAAAATGACAGCCAAAAATGTTGCATAGACAACTTTTGAGTTGCCGTAAGAGCTAAATCTACGGTAACGAGCACAACAACCAAAAGGCTGCATTGATGCGGATTCTCAATACCTTACGAGGACAAAAGAAGAGCGGATATATCAAATAGTTTGTGCGACCATCCCATGCCATCAAACCAGGCCTAATTGTTTCAAATCCAAGTTGTTCTTACTTTAGCATAATGGTTGGGTATCCATGTTCATTTCAAATTGACAATCACGTGATGGAAAGAGAGAGCAGCGGTTTACCATCTGGGAGTCGTGTTCAACAAGAAACTCTAAGGGATGTTTTTTATGCAGAACAACTTCAAGGGAATAGTCCAGAGCAACATACATGTTCAGTCTTAGACGAGCACACCTTTAGATATCGCTAACAATGTTATTGTGACTATGCTTTCAAATCCAATCACACGACAATGTATTTGCGCTAGGTTTGATCTAGTTTTACCTTTTATTGTCTTTATATAAATATTCATGACAAGCGATCGTATTATATGCTAATACAAATCACATACTGCAATTTATCGTAATTCGTTGTACAGTTAACTCATAGAAGCAGCCTTCTGCTTTCTTTGATCTAAAACGTTACTCCTTTGTCTATTACAATCTACATCACGATTAAATGGCGATATATATATATATATATTAATTTACGTCCGTCCCAACGTTAAGTTATATCGGACGGTGAATGGATTAGGTGAAATGGTGCTCAAATGAGTCCAGGGTCCATGGAGCTTAAGAGTTACCCGACCTTCTTGAAGGATAAGGGAAAACCCCGGAAAAACCTTATCCAGGTAACACCCTGACCGAGATTCGAACTCGGGACCTCTTGAACGTGAGGCAGACATGCTACCATCTACGCTACCGAGGCGGGCAAATGGCGATATATGTATATAAATTTAGAAGAAAATAAAGTGGAAGGACCAAGTAAATTTACACAAGCCGCAGAAAAAAAAAATGTTACTCAAAAAATAATAGGAATATGAAATAGTATTATAACAAATAGTGAGATATTTTCGTACCCAAGGCACCAAAATCAGGGCTGCAAAACTGACGTATTTAATTGCTTCATTCGGGCACGGCCACGTGGAAATGCAGCAGATAATGCGCAATGCGGGGTTAGGCTCTGACCAGGTCCAAGAGTCTGCAGCTTGCCCGGGCTGTAGCGTTTGCGCACACATCCAGACTCCATGCATGCGACCGCCCGTCAATGAGTCCGGGTCACGTTAATTTCAATTTCTCGACACCGTAACAACCGTTCAGTTAGTCCCTCCAGCTAGTAAATAATACATAGATAGCATTAAGTGAATTCATTAATAAACGCCAATTTCCTAAGCTTGTCCTCAACATAACAAGGCAGTTATTTTATAACAAGAACAGTTTCCGATTTTACGTCAATAAGCTCAATTGAAGTTTATGGTTCTGTCAAATCTTACACGACGCATGACAACACAATTTTTTTCGATCAGAGCACACAAAATGAAAGCTACTACTAAGGAAGCAATTAGCACCGTATGGATACATATGATCTCGAAATGGCAAAATTATCATTCACATTCAAATAATCACTCATTAAAATTGATTCCTGCTGCTGAGCGGAATGCCGCCTGTCAGAGCAGATCAACATGACATTCTCGGTTCTCTTTGTCGTATGAATGACATTCATATATCTGACTTGAATATGCTAGAATGAATGATGTTAAATACGTAACCGTTTTGCATTATTCCACGACAGCAGCCTGTTCTTTTGTCAATGATTGCCATAGCAACTGAGCTCTTGGAGTTAATGGCAACATATCGCGTGTTTTACATCATCAATGGTCCCTTTGAGTTCACACATGCAACTCTGACATGTGCTTGCAGACGGATGGTGCTTCTCTTCATTCTTACATTATGACATTGTTCGCCAAAATTAATTATGGAGCTAGGTTTGCATGTTTTCTAATAGATTACACTTCGGCTCGCACTCAATGTAGGCTACTAAGGTTATGACAGAGCAATTCATTCACGAGCAATGAGCCACTTCAGAACGAAGGACGGAGAAATATTGATATTCCCCAGCAAACCATGTCATGTGTAGTTGCGTGTAGTAACTGATTAAAAAGGAAGTCATTACACCAACTTGAAAGTATACTTTCACTTTCCTTGGTTACTGTCTTCCCTTATGAAGTGCAATCTCTAACACATTCTGGACATATCAGTCCAAATAACAGTACGAACCTTTAAAGCAAAGGTGTTTTGCTTGCTTTATATAAGCAAAATAAATACAATAAATGGCAATATAAAGTGATATTTCTATCTACTGTTCATCATAAATATCTGGGGTTAATTACAGGGAAATGTTATTTTTATATTTATGCAGTAAAACAAAACACAATGGCAAACTCAAATACGTTTCATCCATATCCATCGTGTGGCAAAAGGACCCGAGTTCCGATCTCTGGTAGTGCAAGTTATCCAGGGGGGTTTCCCTTCTCCTAATGAATGTGTGCAACTCCATTATCTCTGTGGACCCGGACTCGTTCAAGGAAAAATACTTCAAAAAGAGTATGCAATACAGAGTGCTTAAGAATGGATGTATTTTTGTTACTTCCGTATACAACATTTAACGACAAAGGCTACTTACAGATAATTCGTCTGCATTTCATGTCAAGATATCAAACACACATTTTAATCAAAATTGCCGTTTTTGCTTAAGAAAAGAACACCCAAAGAGAGAGATTTATAGCCAGAAATTTTTAATAAAGCTTAGCATTTTACCTTATTTATCAAATATCTGACCATTCGTGTTCTGAGTTCTTCAAAGGAAATTAAAAAGCGCAAACTGAAATAAACCGACACCTACATATGAGTAGATGAGCAAATACAGAGAGAGAAAAAATCACCTTTTACAAAACATTTATTCATTCTGTTCTTGACGATCTCATTTGGTTTGTTTTTGAAATTCTATTTTTATTCCTGCAAAGTAAGTGGTGCCACTTTTAGTTCTATGTTGTTAATTTCGTATTTGTGTAAAATAGCGTATTTCTTAATTATTAGTCGTCAATTTTAAGGACCACATCCTACTCGCCCCCCCTCCCCTCCACTTGTGTTAGCATCTACACTAAGCAATCATACCTAGATTACTACAAATAAAATCAGGCGCAGGTACACGATTATTTTTAGCAACATGTGATTAACAAAACAATCTCATTAAACATATTCCATCCTTCCTCTACTAAAAGAATTAGTCTTCAAGTTGTTTAAGTTAAAGTGATATCCTTTGTTGCGCAAGAAATGCGGATTTAGAAATGACCGAAACATGACAATACCATGCATGAAACTGTCGTCACACGACTATTGCCCAATAGCGAGAGGGGTGCGGCTAATACCAATAAATGTCCTTACCCCGTGCTGCAAACAAGACTGGGAACCTTTTTCCGAAATCCCCCTAATTACTTCCACCAGAAGCGATTTTCAAAGTGTTCATGTGTCTGTCGATTTTGATACCCTCAACCTTCATCTCGCAACACACCTCATTCATCATGTTTCTCTCCCCATCCCCAGTATTCCTCTCCCTGTTCCAACTCTATTGCAATAAGTAAATTACAATATTAATATGTACTTTTTTTTCTCAGCAATGATTACATGTAAACAAGGAGTAATCTGTCTGCATATCAACATTCTCGTTTGTTCTATCCCGAAATACAATTCACAACGTAAAGTTGTTAAATATTTTCTCTAAAACTTAGATAAAAATTACTACTTTTGGATAAAATTTCTCTTTTAATATTCCTCAAAATATTCTGTATCTTCAATATCGACAGGGTTGAGCTAATTTCACACACAAAAAAAACTAATTGCCTGCATATGTCCTGTATATTATAATTGTCAAAGCAAGAAGATATTTCGAAGGAAAGAAACAACTCTTCCTTAGATCTGAACAAATATGACGATAGAATATTTTTTCAAAAAAGGCTAAGGGTATGAACAAACGTTGGACACCAATTTTGTATACTTAAAGAGCTCCGCATTTCCCCCTTAAGCTTTAAATCTCTCACCACCAATTAGGGTATTATTTATAAACAAATTCTTATTCCAAACTTGAGGGTGACCTTCGGCTGAGAGCATCGTTAGTTCTTCACGAATGACCTTCAGTAGAAATCCAGTGAGCTGGCCTACCCTTAATATACCGGTCAGCAAACAGCTCTTCTGTCCTCTGTTGCGTTTGTGTACACAGTCGACTGCAAACATATTGTGCGGTATAGATGTTACTAAGCGTGCAAGTGTTTCAACGAGTGCTAGTTAGTTGCCCACGTGACAATGCCTCCCCCAATAGACTAAGTCGTAAGATTATTGCTACCATTTATGAGTATATAAAAAAGCCAAACAGCTCAGAAGCGTTCCCAATCTTTCTTCATAGAAAATGTTCATTCGTCAAGAACTAACGCGCGACCTGAGAATCACAGCCGTGTTTGGTAGCACGTGCAATGTCTGGAACACCTGACTATTGATCGCGGTGGTCGTCTGGGAGACTCCATCGCACTCCGTTGCCAGGGGAGAGAGGCAGCAAACACCCACGCGCTCTCTTCCACAGTCCTTCAACTAACAAATTTAATATTGCATCCTATAACAAGACGCAAAGAAAATCACATTTTGAAACTGCAGAACTCACAAAGTCGTGCAAAAACGCGATAAGATGCTCATTTTGTACCATTTTAATGTTCGAGGCATTCATCTGCCTCAAAAATTCTTTGTTCCTAATCTGAATTTATATCTTTTTTGAGGGGGGGGGGATGCCGGGATCAAACAGAAAGGCATTAATTGTAGTAGAGATAAGCCAAGTTTGGATATGACGTTAACTCAGCGACATCAATGAGTGAAGCAAAGATACCTAGCAGATAAATACCACGTAGTCTGCGACTGGAGGAAATTTATATAAAAAATCACGCCTCTCCTTTCCTAAATATCGTTTACAAGGCTTGACCACTTTCATGTTTAAAACGACTTATGTTTCAGGCATTTTATTGACTATTAAATATATAGCTTGAATTGATTGGGAATAGTCTGTCAAGTGGTGATCATTAACAATATATTTTTGTAATTTCATGTAATGTAGAAAAAACTGAATACATAGCAAATCAAGCCCTCATTAAAACACGCTATTTAGTTATTTTCTGCTGTGAATATAAACATTTCCAAGTATATGTTGCTCTAGATTTCAATTTAAGTGATATGTTTCTCGTGATACGTCAGAAAACAGAGTAATTGATCACGATAAAATGTTTGCAGCTACCAATTCTCATTGGCGTACCCTATCCAATTAGTCTCAAGTTGTCCCTTGAAGTGAAGCACGTCAATGAGATAGATTGTGCTTGCTACCTGTAGTCCAATTACAGCGCCCACAACTTTGTCAACCTGAACTCTCTACCTCGAAAACTGATAAAGACAATCCATCCTAAACTACCCATTACAAGGAAAATGGCTAACAATTCTAATTAAAATACCATTATGTTTAATATATTTTCACTGCAAATGAAATGTATGTCTGGAATTTTCTGAGAATGTTCTCTGAAGTTCTGTTTATTCTGTAAGACTTATGTATAACTGTAAGAGATAGACAAAATATTACTACACAACAAATGTATAACTTCTTAAAATACGTGCATTTTGTCAAAATACACTGTGGAGAAGGCCATTTCTGAGACATTCATTTTTATTTGTTTGAATGTTTAACACTTATACTTCTCTCAAATAGTAAGTCATTTATTTTTTCTCTTTTGGACATTCAAAGAGAATGCCACTACAAAGACATCACAAAACATTTGACTATCATTTGAAGTCTATTGTATTTCTTTGTACCTACAGTAAGTTAATGATCAATTTGGAGTAGATCATCACCTCTCAGCTGCCGGCCCGAGTTCCATCCCAAGCGACCGCAGCAAGCGGTGCCTGCAAGGTTTTCTCTGGGATCTTCGGTTTCCCTCCCCGTTCCTTATAGCAAATGCCCCAGTTATGACGGCTCTCTTGGCCTTGTGCAGCAGAATTTAATTAAGACATAACAATAAACGCTTTGTGAGAGAGTATGGGAATTTTGTTGATGGTTTTGGTCCATGCACAGCACATTGAACTAAAATACTGACAAAGGAACTATCACTGTATTCACACCGCTACGCACCTGAAAATTTGTTGGTATAATGCCTGTTGTATATAAACCATGTACTGAAACCTGGATATTACAGCTTACGACCACTTGCAAGTAGCTGCTGGACATCTCTCGTCAGCTCTATGTACGGTGTGGGGGACAATCCCTCCCGCACGATGCCCATATGTTCCTACGTATTCTGGACTCATTTTCAGGTACTCCGCACATAGGCGCCATCAAACTCAAGCGCGTACAGTTTGAGTATAGTAAGGCTCACTTTTAAGATTAAAACTTGAATCAACGGTTCAGATATGACATGCCCACCTATTTATCTCGTTTGCACTTTATTCCTTTACGCTCCACAGAAAAAGAAAGCAGCTTTACAGTCATTTTTTTATCAATTTCAGAACACTTTCCTCTGAGAATGGAGGAGAGAAAAACCGTTCATGCCTCACTCTCTCCGTGATCGGTTCTGAACCGAGTAACGGAACTTCGGGTACCGTTTCAAATGCCAACAACAGCATCTTCGTCTATCGTTTGTCTAGCTTAACTTGACAAGCTTCATTGCTTGTTGTATCCAACGGGATATATATTCGGCAATACGTTAACAATGAAAAAAATTAATTTATTCATTCTTCCAAACAAACAAAATTACCATTTCTGTATGGCGATGAGAAATTGAGGAACACAGAGATAGTCAAATCTTTTATCGCTATGTAATATTTATCTCTGTATGACTAAGAGGAAAAATTAACCGAATAGC
This sequence comes from Mantis religiosa, assembly GCA_030765055.1. Classification (NCBI taxonomy): domain Eukaryota; kingdom Metazoa; phylum Arthropoda; class Insecta; order Mantodea; family Mantidae; genus Mantis; species Mantis religiosa. Next base: position 304,381 of record JAUKNK010000649.1, on the reverse strand, counting down.
GATTTTATCCGAGAAGATCAAATATTTTAAAATTCATATCTATAGTCAAGAATATCTCCAAAATGGTTGGCATCACAAATAGATTACATCGGATAAAATTATATATTTTAAACGATGTACATTTTTTTATTAAAATGATTTTATCAATCCCGTAACGTTTACCAGTTATAAGAAGAACGTTCTTAAGAATGACGACTTCTGTGCACACTTCCTACAGAAAATTCAAGTTATACATGTTATTCATCATTAATACATCTTACACGAATGCTATTTTAATCAGAATTGTTAAGGCGTATTTCTGGGAAAATCAAATGTTAAGTGTCGAATTTTGGACTGAAATACTTCGAGTTATGTAGTAAAGAAAGTAAAATGAAATTGTTTGAAAGCAAAACAGCAGGTGCTTCTGTAATGCGCTTTACCTGAAGCCTCTCAGGTGACATCTCTTCTAATTTTTGGAGACACCTTGGTCAAAACGTGACGAGTCGATTTCAGAAAGTTTAAGATGGAGTTAACGGTTCCGCATGGATCCAAGTTACGTTTTGTTTGGCCTCTTTGGCCGGATGCCCAAGGACAAGACAACGCAGTCAACCAGGGAATAGAGCTGCTCTTGCTGGCAATCTAAATGAAAACAACCTTATTGGGACACATACAGCTACAATGTTGGTTTTTGCCCCGAGGAACATATATTTATATTACCTCACAACCAAATTTCCTAAAAACCATTTTTCCTAAAAACCCACAATCCATCCTACAATATCCTGAAAATAAAACCCCTACCTGCGGTATAACCCTTAAAAGGTGGGCATGCAGCAAAACTCTGCTGGCTTTATACAGTCAGTCAGCACCACGGACGGACGAATGTTTCAGTTCAAATGTTTTTCGTTTTCTTTCATATCCTCCAATAGCCAATAGCTCGCTGCAAGAGAATTGCTATTTGCTAATTGCTATTTGCAAGAAAATTGCTATTTAGCCTCTACTCAAGTGAAAGTATGTGATATCAATGTTTGTGTTTAAAGGGGTGTACAATCTAGGAACATGGGGTGCTGCGGGATATAAACAAATAACTGATAAAACAACTCACCATTGCCTGCTCGATCTTGTTATCAATGGCAACAGCGCTCGTCCCAGAGGCACTGAAAACAAAAGAAAATCACATTAGCCTACAAGAGACGACGCCTCAGCTAAAATGAAAACAAAAGACTTATGGCTGCACACAGAAATGAAAACGATTCCATTTCCGGAGCTTCCTTTTATGCAACATTTCCAACAAATTCAGGTTTGGAAGGCAGAAATAAACCAAAAGGGAGAGTATTCCATACACATTTTTCTCAGGGTACCTCATTTTGTTTTTAATTACTTTGCTATTTATTCCTCTCTAAATAACTACTAGTTAAACGAAGGGGGGGGGGGAGCTTGGAGAGTTTGTTAGTATGAAAAACACTTCCCTTGTTAAACAGAAACAGTGTTCAGCTTTCGTGATGACGAAAAACAACGAAATCCATTGATACTCCATCCTGCAATAGACATTACAGTTTATATTCTCGCATTTTATACCAGTTTTTATTTTGTTTATAATTTATTTTAGTACTGCACTTGTTTTTCAACTGTTTCATGTATGGTCTTTGCAATGTGCCTTGACCTAATATAATACATAATAGTGTAGCTGAAATAACATTTAAATCGGTAGACAACAGTCTGAAGGCGTAAACCCCCAGACGTTAATGTTACCTATATAACTTCATAATTTCCCCCCGGAAAGGTTTTATGATCTCTTCAAATTTTCATTATTTGACGCATTTTTTAAACACGAATTTTATTTTATGAAGACGATTACAATGAAAAATTAACTGTACTGTAACACGAAAATTTATTTTCTGTTATAATCATGTTGAAGAAACTGTAATAAAAATTCCAGCTAAACTGTAAATTGTTAAATAAGTTCATTTGTTAACATGTGTAGCAACTCCTTTTTAGACACACAGTAACAGAGTTATTGGTTGCAGGCAATAAGGGAAATGATATAATAATGTAGACTCGTATATACTATATCATACTGATTTGTACCAATTCAAACATTATGCAGAAACGTTGACTCAATTGATAAACTGACTTGTCAAACCGATCACCATAATTACGTAAAAAGACGTACCTAATGAAATGTGTGTAATAATCAAACGTGTTCCATGTATTAAACACGTGTAGAAGCTGTATCTGTCAGGTGATGCCGACCTTGTATGCGGCACACTTGAGCACGTTAAATGATAAAATGGTCATCAACGAATTGGCCGTAAAATCGCTGTAAAAGCCGTTATATTGCACTTTCTATTACAACTTCAAACAAAGCACTCTGCAATGTGTCATAACAACGTTTATTAGTTCGAATTGTGATAAGCAGCGTTTACTGTCGACAGTTCAAGTGGCGAGAAGAGGAATGGGCGCTGAAATACTAGAAAAAGATTCTGAATCAAGGCAATCAAGAGAACCAGTGTCTGGGGTAAGAACAGACGTGACGGGAATCCCATAACAAAAGCCACTCGGAATGAAAAGGATTTAAAGACTATTCTAAGTTCAAGATAAATATTTTATTTTGCACAAAAATGCCCGAAACATGGCATTTTAATAAAAACATTAGTCATTTTGAAAAGAGAAAACAATGAAAAGTGATCATGCGAATCCCTGGAAGATATGAACTTTCTGTACTTATCGGACTTTTCGTTTGTAAGTTGTGTTACTCCCCCCCCCCTCTCTCTCACGAAGACGTACTTTTACCAATTTTTATACGGGGAGGGGCGCGTTTGGTAATGCCCAAACACATATTTGCAGTGAAATACCAACTTCCAATTTTTGGGTGGAAAACAATACTTTCCCTGCTTTCTGGAATGCCTAAAATGAATGTCAAATGTTTCAATAAACCAAATTTGGTCCTGTGAATTATCGCGACTTGAAGTCCATTTCTTGGAGATCAACTTGAGAGGACCTTAATATCCCGAGAAAGAACTGGACGTGACGGCACTTCAAAAATGAAACACTAGAACGAATTACAAACCGTATTTCTCAAATGCCTGATACCACAAAAACTTATGTGCTTTTTACGAGACCTGCAAATCTGAGGCTATCCAAGATAAATTCAAGATTAACATTTATCTTGTCACGTAAATGTAATAAATAGCTGACATTTTATTCAAATTCTTGGTGCCGCTTTTTTATAATGGTAAATAAGTATTTTTTCTATGTATAGGACACTTCGTAAGTAGGATGCAGGTTTTGTTTTTGTGTTACTCAAGCTTCCTTTTGATGTTACAAGGGATTACCATATTAAACGACAGAGATATGTTCAAGGGCACAAACTAAATTTCGACATTTTTATGTTGAAGAGAATCAATTTCCGGTTTGAATTTATGGACGATAAGAAATCACCACTTCAGCAACAACGTTGGTGCCAAGAATTGCGCAAATGTCTAGCAGATGTTTTCCAAAATAATGCTTGTGTCTGCACAAAACAACTAACTGCGCAGTAAAGACTGATAATGTAGCAAAGTGAACCTTCAGTATTTTCATGCAAATTAATGTTAAATTTACCGGTGAGTCAGCTACCAGCCACACAAAGTCTCAATATACAGGAAACAAATGAACGGTGTTGCGTGCAACTACTTCTTGTACACCGAGGCCAATTGCACAAACTTTGGCGCTTAGCCACTTAAATCCCTGAAGCTTCCTCCATCTCCAAAAACGTGACGTGTAAAGGACAATTTGGGGTATTGTTGCACACTTGGACGTCAAATAAGTTTGGTACTTATGCTGTGATCATATATTTTCGGAAATTATTTTACCTTTTTGGATATTAATTTCGAAAGCCAGAAACATGTCAACAAGAGTTGTGTATTCATTTAAAACAATGTCCAACATTCTATTATACTATCATTCATGTTCTACCTCTTCAAAGCATAACAATGGCCTCTACAAAAACCATGAAGCATGTGGTTTGGACTTCCGAATTTGAAGTCATTAAACTGAACAAAGGGAGAAAAAAGGACATTCTACATGAAGTGTTCAGTGTCATTCAAAAGTATATTTTCTCATTTATATAGAAAAAACAAGACAGAACTACATTCACAATTCAAACAGAATTTCAGTCATGTTTTCAAGATTTTCGTAACAGTTTTTTCCCTACGTTCTTACCAACACACATTACAAAGTGTAGGTCTGAACCTCGTGACTTTCAAAAATGGCCATTAGTGTTACCACGACCGCTTTTTCTTCCGAGATATTTGTTGCTCCTATCACGGTTACACATTCCTAAGATGCTGTGTCTACGGAGATGACAAGTGAAAGTTATACCAACTACAGACAAATTGGGAAACGCCTTCTACAAAAAATGTTTTCTTACACTTGTAGAAATCCTCCCAATGAAGCCAGACTCGCCAAGTTCAGAAATCTATCCCAAATTACTAAAGTATTCCAAGTGTCTGTCAACACTTATGTCTTCTGAAACACTAACACAATATCCTTAACATACACGCACATAATGTTGCTTTATGTACTCGTTATGAACTGGCATCTATGTATATATATCTGTCTTATTTGCTTTCAACAATTCAACAAGCTTTTGGTGTAATAACCGGATGTCATAGAAAGCCAAGAGATATCCAATGTCAGCAAATTGCTTTATTTGTTGGTGTCGACACAAGGGCAGAGGTTCTTAGCAAATTTACTGCCCAACCTTCAGCAAAGAGAATAGTGGGCAATTACAGAAGACTTGGAATAACCAAAGTTGCGGATGTGCGCAGCCTTGGGACATGCGTAACAGTGAGTAACCCTCATCAAGAGTCGTGTGCATGAAAACAATAATAACATCACAACAGGGCAATTGAATAATGTCTTCTGCCCCCTTGTGCTTCTCAATAGCAGTGGGAAGGGGGCAATTACAGCACATCTCTCTCCATTTCTAGGTTGACGGAAAAGTACCGCCGAAGTCAAGATCTAGACCACTAATTTCAGCCGGAAGTACAGGAGGCACGTGCTTGTATGTCAGCACCTGTAACTTCCTGCCTCGAGCCGCCTAACAAGATTTTTACAGACCATGCAAAATTGCCAAGCATCCGTGCTTTGTTCTAAATTTATTGCCAAATTGCCTTATTTCAGCTAGGCCCTCGGGATTGAAGACACTAAATCAGCGATTTTCAAACGCCTGCCCTATTTGAAGAATGAAATCCAGTCCAAGGTTCAGGCATGTCTACTGCTTCTCAAATACCTGCATCAGAAATAGGGAAGCAGAAAGTTTCAAATTTTCCCTCTTCGTTTTGTTATTGTTTACCTCTCCTCCAAGTTCAATGCTCCACGCCGTACATTAACACCGGAAAAGCGATAGCTCCAGAAGTATGTACTCTAACACAAACTGTGCTGGTATGCCACAAATGGGTCCGTATGTTCAGATATACTTCTAAATATCGTCAGAAAACCTCCATTCTTACATATGCATCAGTGGTGTGCTCATTCCTCTGAAACTGTAATCTCCATTTTTTAAAACATTCATGTAATAATATCTAATGAGAGGAATGTATTGTGTATATTTGCAAGTTAAGCACTCACAGTTAGGAGGGTTACTCAAACATCACTTAAGTTGGACGCAAGATGAACATGAAATTCGCTTTGGCATTCACAATGGCATTATAACGTCAACATCAAAATGAAATAACTATCAATCTCATTAAACTTTTTTAAAATATTAGTAATGGGATGTTTTCAATTTAAATTTGTAGTACACTATTAACATTTCACGAAACTATTGTTTTTCGAAACATTAAGAATAATTAGCCTGTAACAATATTCATATACAACAGTACTTTGCCTACCACAACAACAATCGTGGCAAATAATAATAATAATAATAATAATAATAATAATAATAATAATAATAATAATAATAATAATAATAATAATAATACAAACAACTCACATGTCTTCACATTTCACTTCTTTCGCAATTTGCTTCCAAATATTTTCCTTCAGCGAATTATCTTTGTAGTATTTATGCTTTTTGTCATAAAGACAACGATAATTGTGAAATCAAATAATTAATTTCTGGACAAATGACTCCACATCTCTTCCTTTCTGTTCTTGTGCACTGCGACAGTGTTTCTGTCTCTCGTTCCAAAACCTTTGGTTTTTTAATCATTAGATCACGCACACATTCGCACTCTCATTCATGCTTCCAGATTGAGGGGAAAATGAGGAATTATCTTGATCAGAGAAAAATCCCCACCGCCGCAGCCGGGAATCGAACCCGGGACCTCTAGCACGGCAGGCAGGTCCTCTACCGATTGAGCTACGGGGCCAGCCATTTCTCTCTTTTGTTTAATCGCCAAAAACGAAAATGTAAGGTTGAAGTTTACAAGGTTTGGCGATAATGTTAATGTTAACGAGAGCCATTGTGAATGGGCTTATTAACCTGGCAACAATATTATATGTTTGCGATTACTTTTCTATGTGAATGGGGCACAGCTCTGAAAGACAAAAAGAATCTCAGGCATTACATCCATATTTCTTTCTCTTCCCTCTATCATTTATTAATAAAGTGTACAAATTATTCAACATCTTGTTTCTTGTTTTAGTATATATAATAAACACATGTATATAAATAAATAATACAGCTTCATAACACATTTCGCTAAAGATACAAAGGAAGTTGTGATAAAGGTTAAACAACTGGGCCTTAAAATTACAGGCTCTTTACACGACTCCACAAAAAACAATTGAATGTTGACAGAATGACATAAAACGGCTATCTCGGAAGTGGCTTACGTCACCAAAAACGTTATTATAAAAAAATGTGTTTTGTTTTGCAGTATCACAACGTTTACCACTAACCACAGAATATACTTCTTTGGAACAGTGGGATTTACAAGTCATTCTCACAAAATTCAAGATATACATTACATTTGTAATGATATTTTTATATCAATCGTAAACAGCCATTTTCAGGAGAACATGGAACAATATTTCAGTACAGGATGGTTGGAGATGGGTGGAATTCATGAACCAAGTTTGGTTTGGTTTTTCACTTATGCTGTTCGTACACGCGCGTCCGCGAACTTTTCCTCTTTGGGGAGGGGTTCGGACAAATGTTACCTTAACTTTCTGGTAATAGCCTCTTGAGCCTTTTCACTGTCGATGGCTATTGCTGATAAACCGTAACAGCTGTATAAAACATGTAGACCTTGTAAAACACAAATTATTTGTGTAAAATAAAATCTTTCTGGACTTAAGCATTTCGAGATATTCCTTCAGACAATAGTTGCCTCAAATAGGAAGATATTATTCCTTTATTCTCTCATCTGGCCATGCACACAGACATACCTGAGCTACAGTTCCAATTATTAGCACAATTTGTGACGACATTGGAGTAGGGAGGGCCCGCATTATTGTCCTTGGTGCACGTGCAGGTGCCTCCATGTTAACAAAGGGAACGTGATTTTTTCTGCTTTTCTTCAGTCCTTTTCAACACGGAACACGAGAACTGTCAGACGCAAGGTCGAACGCTATTTCTGGATGAAAAACCGTTTTTCCGCATTGTGCTGCGCGGTGTTCTGAATTATTAATAGAAATCTGCGTAGGAGATTAAACCTCCTTCGTCAGAGAGAGATGATTTCATTCCATCCCTGTTGATGAAAAACCTCTTACACACACAAATGTCCATGTATATTTTCCATATAACTGTACAACTTAATGATGAATACGCCAGAGGAAACCGCTTAAGTAATTTGATTCGAAAAATGTATGCAAGAGTCCTTAAGGAACGCTGTTAAAACTCATTGTGACAAATAGTGTCTTGCACATGTCTAACAAAACTTTAAAAAGTAACAGCCGAATCAATGCACAGACGTTTATACTTTATTACGTTGAGGGGGGAAAAATACGAATGTCTCCGTTTGCTCTTTGCAGAAGTACAGTAGAACCTCGCTTACCCGGATCACCTGGGATCAAGGCCGATCCGAGTTAAAGAAAATTCGGTTAGCCAGGGAATGACGGGAAAATGTTAAAAAACAATCACCGAAATATTTGTAACGGAGTCTAGAAATTACTATTGCCACACTTTCACCTAAAAACACATACACTGTATATACTGTAATAGCCTATATATCTGTACTGTACTACAAACTAGCCAGTAGTACAAAAGGCAGTGAACTTCTGCTGTCACAGTTTAGTGTGTCACTTATCTCACATCCGCTGTAACATTAGAAGTTCATTTGGCTTGACTCTCGAAATAAAGCATCAATTTCTCTATGTTACTGCTAATACGTGGGTCATAACCACAGCTGCTTCATTAACACTACATGATGCAATAATGCCTTCTGTAATCGGTTTATAAACATCTGTCATTGTCAATGTCTTCAACATCGGAACAGCCTTCATATTTTAAAGAGGTCCATAATCTTCCTCCACGGTAATTTTCTCTTCTTCAATCTTTTTTTTTTTCTGGCAAGTCATACACAGAAGAACAATTTTTTCCAAGACTTTACAATGAATTTGCCCGCTGCAAGAGAATTTGAGTAATGTACCACGTGAGAATTATAAAGTTATCGTCTGTAAAACAAGTCTTTATTTACTACACTAAACTATATATATATATATATAATTCAAAGTTAGTCCGAGTTAACGAGGTTTCACTGTACTGTACTGCATTCCACTCAACTTCGAGATTCCCTGAGTAATTGGTTCAAGTGTGTGTGTGTGTGTGTGTGTGTGTGTGTGAGAGAGAGAGAGAGAGAGAGAGAGAGAGAGAGAGAGAGAGAGAGAGAGAGAGAGAGAGAGAGAGAGAGAGAGAGAGAGAGAGAGAGAGAGAGAGAGAGAGAGAGAGAGAGCACAACTATAATGCACGAGATTTAACTTGGCCCCTGGTTTGTAGAAAGAGAAAGAATACGTACTCACCAACTCTTTCTAACCCGCCCCTCTTTTATGGCCAGCCAGGCAGGGAAGAAACATCAGTGTCTTCCAAATTTGGTGCCGGTCACCCTTCTTCACTGTCAGAAATTTCACATTTCCAACACGTTAACAGCCGATACTTCACTTGCAACATCACTGATGTCTGCTTGTGCTTACCCTCATACCACAGTAGGTAATTAGGGGATACAATAGAGCTTTAAAAGGGACTGACCATTTCAAGGAAAGTAACCCAGAGCCCCTGCTAGACAAGGATGGTGTAATAAGTGCCAAGTGAAATCTCGTGCATTATAGAGATGAGGTGTTTTGTATAATAGGGTCCAACAAATCTGACTGTGGACCTCTTTAAAACATATTTACATCAACTTATTTATGTGACATTAGCTATTTCCAGGTGATCTTTGTTATTGAATTTTCAAACATTATTTCTTCCTCAAATTATACATAGCTGTTCGTTTTCCAGTTTCTTCTTGTGCATGCAACTTCAAAAACATCACATAACATTTTGTTTTAATTTAGCCTTCTACTAGATGTACAACAATGTGTAAATACATAATGAAAGTTTAACTCAAATAGTTGAGAAAGCTATGCGAATGCAACACATCAGATATAAATGTTTTATTTTGTTAGTTTTTAAATTTCACCCATGTTCCAACTTCCTCGTGTTCTAAAGTACACTGCAAGAATTTTAAATCGATACAGAATTTACGTGACAAACTCGTACAGCTGCCTCTTCGCATCTTTCAGCTTCCATTTGACGTCATTTCTAGTGGCTGACGTCATACAATGGGACGGTACTCTAAATGACCTTGAACTCGAGATTAAATAATGAGAAAACAGTGAAAAAGTGATCTATTTTGTAATGATGCAGCAGCAAATGTTGACCGGCAGGTTCAGGGTACAGATTTGAACTTTTGTTTTCTTAAATTTGTATAGATTTCTTCAGACAAAAACAAACCACGACGTCAAATTAAAACTTTTTCAAGAAAATCACCCAGTCCAGACTACCCTATACATGAAACATTATTTTTCCTATTGTACTCAAGCAATTATGATTTCAAATATCATAAGCGTAAAATATTCCAATGGAAAGTTAAATGTATAGCTTGAATATTCTGGTCAAGTTCTGTTAAAGGCTGAAGTATACTCGGTAAACATCGGAAAATCTTGCTATTCAAACAAGTCTACATCTTGTCAAACACACAAACACGCCTTATTTTTTAGGTTAACCATTTCCGAAATAATCATTATTTTTATTTTCCAATATTACACTTTTCTCAAATGGAAAGTTGTTTTCCCCTTTTTCATCCTGTGGCCATGTAAAAAGAATTGAATTTTAAAGACATCCCATAGTAACCAGGTTCAAAACATTTATGTATCACTTAAAGCCCACTCTACTCTCCTATTCCGAATGTTTGCACAAGGAAATATGTAACAAAACCAATTTTCAATTGTTTATGTTGCTTCGCACTTTAACAGAGAAACCAATCGCAGGGTATGCGTGGGTGTGTACTCAAAGCATGACACCAGAATCCGAATTTGAAATGTTTAAGAACATTTACTTTAATGTAGAAGTTGCCGACCAATGGAAACTAAATGTACCGGTTTGCTCTCACGCGGTTTTAACCTTGAGGCAAGAATGTCGCCTAAAGCTACGTAGAAATGTTCAAGATTATGCCCACAATGTGCTACTAAGCTCCAAAATTTCCCCAATAACCTTCCCCTTTTGCTGATGAGTCTAAGACTACTAGCTTCTAATACCCTGTTGCAAAGTCATTTCCATATTTCTGAAATGTTCTGCTTTCCAACTCCTAGTATGTACATAAATTTCAAAGAAATACTCTCACATATTCCAAGAACTCCAAGCTAATCCGCCATACCTAATCCGGAAACGTTGGATAGTGTCGCCGAGGCTTTGTTATACCGCAAGCGCAAGATGCAGCCGGCGCGTGGGCGAGAGCTGAACGCCTGCCGAGAGAGAGAGCGAGAGCGAGAGAGAGAGAGAGAGAGAGAGAGAGAGAGAGAGAGAGAGAGAGAGAGAGAGAGAGAGAGAGAGAGAGAGAGAGAAGGAGAGAGTTCTATCCTTCTCTCGCTGCGCCGCGAAAGGCCTTGATACGTCGCGGGCTTTCTAGAACAATGTTTGGAGGTACAAAAGCCCGCAAAGGGCCAATGGCGAGTCAGTTGCTAGTGGGCTATTAATTGTGTGTGCAGTTATTTGAAGTGTACCGCAAGTGACTTATTTGGTTTCTTTAGGTGTGGTGAAGCAACGAGCGATCTTGAAGACTGCGTTTATGTATGTTACGTCATTCTGGTGCTGTAAGGGTTGAACAAAGCGTTTTTTACTTGTAATACAGAGCATTTTAAATTTCTGCAAACAAGACTTAATTCTAGGAACCTACAGTCACTTTTCACCTCCTCGCTAACGTAACCTATCAAACTACTTCTACGAAATCTGCCCGAGAACTAGCCCTCGCTAATTACCGTACTTCAATGTCATCCGAACTCCAGCCAAAATGTAGTCAAACCTACAGTCTCTTTAACATTTAATACAAATACACAAATTATTCATATTTAATTGAACAATTTATTCAATAGATCCATAATTATTTGTATCAATCTGGCTTAACATGAAGCAGATAAAAGATTAAAGATTTGAAACAACAGTTTGTACAGGAGTAGAGAAACTTCTGCGAGTGCAACGCATCAGGCTTTCCTCTGTATCTCCGGTTCGTGTATCAACAAAGTTGCTCTATACAATACATCAAACACGAAAAAGTTTAAACAAATCCGTGCAATTTTCAAAACACTATGAAGACTAATACTAACTTGAAGCATGCCAGAATATACGGACGCAGTATCCGTACTAAAAATGAAAATTTCTGTTAGTAATTTTTTAAGTAAAGATAAAATACAGAGATGCTAAATTACCACACTCAAACCAAGTGGTTATTTGCTAATGTTATTTCTCCCAAGACATCATGATGTGGTGAATGCCTGTAAATTTTTTTCATAAATCAGAATTAGACTATCACTATGAAACAGTCAACTTTTTATCTTATGCATGGAAATGGTTCCTCTTCAGTAAAATACAAACACAAATGGATCTTACAAGACCACTTCCCTTCACTATTATCATTTCAAGACACTAACTGGAACATAAACAATTACTTCCGATGAGCATTATCTTTTCTCGTGGACTGGAAAATAACGCCTAACGTGTGTGATTCACGTTCGGGAGGTTCAGAGTTCGAATCTCGGCCAGACTAAGTTATCTGGATAACGTTTCTCTTATCCTGAAAAACGAATGTCTGGTAACTGTATAGACCCTGTAGTCATTTGTACATCATTTCATTCATCGTCCGATATGACTTAACGTTGGAGGTTTTCCCTTATCCTGAAAGATGAATGTCTGGTAACTCTAAGCTCTATGTACCCTGTACTCATTTGAACATTATTTCATTCATCGTCCGATATGACTTAACGCTGGGGGTTTTCTCTTATCCTGAAAGATGAATGTCTGGTAGCTCTAAGCTCTATGTACCCTGTACTCATTTGAACATCATTTCATTCATCGTCTGATATGACTTAACGTTGGAGGTTTTCCCTTATCCTGAAAGATGAATGTCTGGTAACTCTAAGCTTAATGTATCCTGTACTCATTTGTACATCATTTCATTCATCGTCCGATATGACTTAACGCTGGGGGTTTTCTCTTATCCTGAAAGATGAATGTCTGGTAACTCTAAGCTCTATGTACCCTGTACTCATTTGAACATCATTTCATTCATCGTCCCATATGACTTAACGTTGGAGGTTTTCCCTTATCCTGAAAGATGTCTGGTAACTCTAAGCTCTATGTATCCTGTACACATTTGAACATCATTTCATTCATCGTCTGATATGACTTAACGTTGGAGGTTTTCCCTTATCCTGAAAGATGAATGTCTGGTAACTCTAAGCTCTATGTACCCTGTACTCATTTGAACATCATTTCATTCATCGTCCGATATGAGTTAACGTTGGAGGTTTTCCCTTATCCTGAAAGATGAATGTCTGGTAACTCTAAGCTCTATGTACCCTGTACTCATTTGTACATCATTTCATTCATTGTCCGATATGACTTAACGTTGGAGGTTTTCTCTTATCCTGAAAGATGAATGTCTGGTAACTCTAAGCTCTATGTACCATGTACTCATTTGAACATCATTTCATTCATCGTCCGATATGACTTAACGTTGGAGGTTTTCTCTTATACTGAAAGATGAATGTCTGGTAACTCTAAGCTCTATGTACCCTGTACTCATTTGAACATCATTTCATTCATCGTCCGATATGACTTAACGTTGGAGGTTTTCCCTTATACTGAAAGATGAATATCTGATAACTCTAAGCTCTATGTACCCTGTACTCATTTGAACATCATTTCATTCATTGTCCGATATGACTTAACGTTGGAGGTTTTCCCTTATACTGAAAGATGAATGTCTGGTAACTCTAAGCTCTATGTACCCTGTACTCATTTGAACATCATTTCATTCATCGTCCGATATGACTTAACGTTGGAGGTTTTCTCTTATCCTGAAAGATGAATGTCTGGTAACTCTAAGCTCTATGTACCCTGTACTCATTTGAACGTCATTTCATTCATCGTCCGAGATGACTTAATGTTGGAGGTTTTCTCTTATCCTGAAAGATGAATGTCTGGTAACTCTAAGCTCTATGTACCCTGTACTCATTTGAACATCATTTCATTCATCGTCCGAGATGACTTAATGTTGGAGGTTTTCTCTTATCCTGAAAGATGAATGTCTGGTAACTCTAAGCTCTATGTACCCTGTACTCATTTGAACGTCATTTCATTCATCGTCCGATATGACTTAACGTTGGAGGTTTTCCCTTATCCTGAAAGATGAATGTCTGATAACTCTAAGCTCTATGTACCCTGTACTCATTTGAACATCATTTCATTCATTGTCCGATATGACTTAACGTTGGAGGTTTTCTCTTATACTGAAAGATGAATGTCTGGTAACTCTAAGCTCTGTGTATCCTGTACTCATTTGAACATCATTTCATTCATCGTCCGATATGACTTAACGTTGGAGGTTTTCTCTTATACTGAAAGATGAATGTCTGGTAACTCTAAGCTCTGTGTATCCTGTACTCATTTGAACATCATTTCATTCATCGTCCGATATGACTTAACGTTGGAGGTTTTCTCTTATACTGAAAGATGAATGTCTGGTAACTCTAAGCTCTGTGTATCCTGTACTCATTTGAACATCATTTCATTCATTGTCCGATATGACTTAACGTTGGAGGTTTTCTCTTATACTGAAAGATGAATGTCTGGTAACTCTAAGCTCTATGTATCCTGTACTCATTTGAACATTATTTCATTCATCGTCTGATATGACTTAACGTTGGAGGTTTTCCCTTATCCTGAAAGATGAATGTCTGATAACTCTAAGCTCTATGTACCCTGTACTCATTTGAACATCATTTCATTCATTGTCCGATATGACTTAACGTTGGAGGTTTTCTCTTATACTGAAAGATGAATGTCTGGTAACTCTAAGCTCTGTGTATCCTGTACTCATTTGAACATCATTTCATTCATCGTCCGATATGACTTAACGTTGGACGTTTTCCCTTATACTGAAAGATGAATGTCTGGTAACTCTAAGCTCTATGTATCCTGTACTCATTTGAACATTATTTCATTCATCGTCTGATATGACTTAACGTTGGAGGTTTTCCCTTATCCTGAAAGATGAATGTCTGGTAACTCTAAGCTCTATGTACCCTGTACTCATTTGAACATCATTTCATTCATCGTCTGACATGACTTTAGGTTGGATGGCGTTATATACATCTTGGAATAGTGATTGCAGATTCCTTGGGCAAACTTATTTGTTGTTATTGATCGAGATAATATTATAATTGACAAAAAAAAAAAAAAAAAAAAAAAAAAAAAAAAAGAGCTGAATCAAGTGTTCTGGTTAAGTTTCTTGCTATTTCGAGGGAGCCCAATGCTATTAAAAACAAGGAGAAAGTACTTTGGCCTACATTTCGGGGGGACCTCAACATACTACTTACTACCGGGTCAAGTTTTAGTCTTCCTAGATTTTCGTAATTACTGCTTTTCCACATGACTGCACATCCCTTATTCACCTCATTTGGCCCCTCGATTCCCACCTGTTTCGGCTGCATTCCACAAGATGAGAACAGCTATGGGTTACGTACCAATGCTGAACATCTACTTGCGACATTGCTATTCACAGGTCCCTGAATACATATTTGGGGAATGTTTCCTAACTTCAATATTGGATAACATAGATACGGGTGGTACATGGGAAGAACATGCTTTAATGCAGGTTTCCAAATTCTACTTCTGGCTGTGTTTTATGTTCAAGAGCCACGCCAAATGGTATTCTCAGAGATTTGCAGTTCTGAAATGTATATGTTCGAAAACCATTCAACAAACTATTAAATTACATCTGTGGCAGATTGTTGTAGTTAGCATACATCATTTTGTAAAACGTGTCTTTTATATATTATATAAATTTCCAATTATTGAC
Organism: Mantis religiosa; assembly: GCA_030765055.1. NCBI lineage: Eukaryota > Metazoa > Arthropoda > Insecta > Mantodea > Mantidae > Mantis > Mantis religiosa. The sequence continues at coordinate 288,860 of JAUKNK010000649.1, read as the reverse complement.
GTCACGATCTTATTAAAATCCCAGCTCATGCAACTATTATCAACAGCAGAATTGCACACAATAGTTCTTCTATATTTAGAATTTCACTGTCAACAATGAAATAAAATCAATATAAATTCTTATTACTGAACAATCTATTTTTCAGTGGCCCTGAGCGGGACGGTGCGCAAGCGCGGAAATCTGTATCGAAATAAGACTTCATTTAGATACAAATTTATAATGGCAAATGAACAGTGCAAGTACAGCAATCGAAAATAAATAGTAAGCAAATTATATCCGTTATTTCGCGTTATTTTGCTTTCGTAACCAAATATTGTGCATAGGTTAGAAACAAGTAGGTACGGAGAAAATCAACAGTCGCCATTTTAAACAGCTACAACGAGATGGGATTGGAAGGAGCCTAGGAATAAGAGACTGGACAGCCAAAACTTGGATAGAAATAGCTGCATGTTCCAGTCTGTTTCTTCTACATTTTACGCACCAAGCGCAAAGTTAACACAGCAAGGAGACATGTGAGGCTCTGACTTCACTTCCCGACGGTGTCTAGGGCATTTCCACTAATATTGCATCACATTTCTCGAACGTTTATCGTGTTTTGCTGTCCGTGAAACTACACGACAATTCCATTACCTCAGTTAAGACTTTATCTCTGTAAACCGAAACTCAAGGTTATAAATACATTTTGGAAGTCAGTAACAACAGCTACAGGTATTGCAACACTAAGTATATCTCCTTGGGATGAGCTCCATCGCAATAATAAACTATATTATCACGCATGCGCCTTTGTTAATTCGATTCAATTCTCAGAAATTAGTTCTATTGTGAAAAACCTTAATAGACGTGTTAAATTGCAAAACACCAATCTCTTACTCTCCAAACACAGTTATAGGGAAAGATCACTTCAGTATCCTTGTGACTGACCATTATGTATACAGATTGTAACTAATTTTCTGAAAACTGCTTACAATGAAGAGGTTTACAACTGTTGCAGGTATCTCTCGCGAATTTAGACTTAAGACATTTGCATCTAAATTAAGAGTAGAGTAAGTATCTAATGTTAAAGTGAAACGTCTGAAATACTTCAAAATTGTGAATTAATAATTGTAAATACGTAATATTATTGTATAATACCTACTATTATTACAATAATAACCTTAAAACACTAATACTACGCCGGGAGCACAGCGGTGATCTGTTTGGATACCAGAGGGTCTAAGTGAACTTTTTAAACAATCAAAAATATGAGAACGTAACCAAAAATATGTAGAAGGCTTAGCATTGTAGCTACTGGTGGGCGCCGGGGTAGCGCGGTGGTTTCGTTCGCGGCTCCCGTTCTAAGGGTCCCGAGTTCGATTCCCGGCTCTGGGGTTGGCGATTTTAAGTCGGCCCTATCCACGCCTTCACCTCTGTCTAGCACACGTGAAGTATCCCCTATGCCCAACGTGGTTCGGAGTCCACGGTAAAAACTGTAGGTCCTCTCACCTCACCGCCATCTTCACTATCACCCTATCATCGGAGGTAATGGACACCGCCCTCTGGGTGCCTCCACCTGAGAAATGGGTCCGGTCATCACTTGGTGGGGTGAGGTTACCCCGAAGGCCAAGGTTGCCATGTGGGGAGTGTTAGTAACTAACTTGTAGCTACTGGTTATTTAATGTACAACAATATCCATAGCACAATTTTGTGATACTTTCGGAACATTTAATTAAAACGCCTTTTTTTTTTTTTTCCTTCCATGGAAGGCGACGAACTATGACAGCTCTGAACTGCAATATTGATTTACGTCGGCTCTGAATAGAACACTGCGCAAATAGCACACACAAAACACGGAAGAAACTCACTACACAAGATGGACCGTGTTACGTCACAGCGTTACTTACTTGGGAAAGAAGTGGTCGATGTATTTACTGACAACCTCACGCAGCAGATCGGGCTTCATGATAACGGATGGGTAACCGACGCTCATCACATCTGCCTTCATGGCTGTACGGTCAACACTTGCCAACAACAGAAAACAAAACAACTCTTCGTAGGCACGTAACTAAACTGCTTGGACTTTGACGTGGATAGCGACAAATGGCAACAACGCACGTTCCTCTCCTTCTTGGCTTGACTGTCTGACTGACTCTCGCCTGCCTGGCTCGGCTAGACAGAACCCCTGGCCCTTAGTTCCCCACTTCCCCGCTAGTAGCGCTGTGGCTGCAACTTGTCCGGGCTGTTACACAACCGCATGCTCTAGCAGCTGGAATGTTCCAGCAGACAGCACGGTGCTGAATCAATGTAGGTGCAAGTCCACCGCGTAAACAAATGATAAAGGTGTCATTCCCTTTCCTTATCAAGGGTCATTAGGTGAAACACCGTGTCACTATTTACCTCACTTATCACCTTCTGGGCAGTGAACTGCTCTGCAGCACGGGACTTCAATTTTACAAATTCAATCACTGTCCGTCCATATGTTTTTATTTATCAACACAATCGAAACTTTACCTTTCATTTGTATTCGCTTACTTCCATTTTATTTCAAGCCTCAGCTCCTTATTACACATTTATTACACCAGTATTCAAAGATATACCAATATTAAACATTTGAACAATTTCCTGTTATTTTCAAACTTCTGTTGCTTTTCATATTTGAGTTACTCGACAAGTTACATTTGAATAATATAATGCAACAAATTCAATTTTCCACTATTTTTGTCAACTTTGGAGTGTAATCATTTCAAAAATTAAGATTCCTTCTTTTACTTCCTTTGTGAAGGTGGGATCCATGAAGAAACAATTGGAACTGCCATTTACAAGTTCAAACTTGGCCTGTAGCGTTATTGGTTTCTTTCCCATGTCTGCATTCCGTGACGCCTTGGGAGAGATCGATACTATCCTCGCTTGCCATTGCCACCGCAGTAAATCTGCAGCGTTTGTTATTAATGAACACATGCCAAGGACACGATATTACAGCCCTCCAATCTAAAAACTGAACTCATTGCCATCTCATAAATTAGGTGATTTCCTTGAAAACTATAAACAGCCGAAGATTAAAGATAAGGTTGTGTTTTACAGGGAGTTTCTGTAAGTTTAGTTCTGACAAACTAAATACCTATATACATCCTTCCTTCTGGATGTTAAATCATTTTAAATTCTGTTCAACAGAACATCACTAAAAGTAAACACCCCAATTTACGTATACCTAAACGTTAGGAGGGAATTTTGAACTTATATTGACGAAATGAACATATATTATCTATTTACTGTAAGGATAAAGCAAATGTCAAAGAAGCACGTGGCGGAATATTAACCACATTTGCTGGCGGTTTTAATACTCCCCTATTCTTCCACAATATAGTTCCTCGGTTTATCATACTTCTTAATTCATCTTCTTCCAATAAACAAGCTGCCTGGTAAATAAGAGCGAAATGAAACCGGAGAAAACGCCTTCCTACGCCATATTGTTTTTAAAAACATGTACACAAATTAAGAACATTTTAGCCACAGAAACTGCAAGTAACTTAAGAATGCCTTTTACATTACAAAATTATTTTTCTCTTGTTTTGTTCTCAGAAAAGTTAGCAGATGGTATAGCCTTGTTTTAAATTGTGGGATTTGACATTAGTTTTACCGTAAGTTGGGACACGTTTGTAGGAACTGCAGTGACAACATACCTAATGAAACATTACTGTCGTGTGGTATGTTCTGAACAGCGCACCTCGGTAGCGTGGTGGTAACATGTCTGCCTCACGTTCAGAGATCCCGAGTTCGAATCTCGGTCAGGGTAAGTTACCTGGATAAGGGTTTTTCCGCGGTTTTCCCTTATCCTGAAAGACAAATGTCGGGTAACTTTAAGCTCTATAGACCCAGGGCTCATTTGAGCATCATTTCACCTATTCCATCATTCCATATGACAACGTTTCAGGACGTAAAATAAAAAAAATAATAATAAAAAAGTTCTAAACAGCAAACCTATGGGATATTCTGTAGTTGAAATTGCACGCTGATTATTTAATGTCATTTTCAATTACTAAATGAAACATAACATAACGGAACTGTGTTTGCTCATATTTCTGTACATTTCACAAAATTTGCTATACCTAACCTTAAACTACGCTTCTAGTGCAAAAAGTTGGAATAAAAATGTGACGACGACCTTGTGAAATTGTTCCTCCACCTTTTACCTGCTAATCAGCTTCAATTAATGCTGCACATCTGCCTTTTAGGTCAGTAGAGAGAAAAATACGACATACATGCTTGTTATCACTATGGGAACAAGAATGTTTTGCAGTGTGTAGAACACAATGCATGTGACAAAAAATATTAATATTTCATAATATTTGTGATTTTTCAATTTTAAAATAATTTCGGTCAATGAACCGGACTTATTAGGACAGTTTTGTGTGAAATTGAAGAACCAAGCCACTCTTCTCAAGTAACGAGCCTGCACGTCCTTCCCAATAAGTCACATACAGTTGAGACAATCTACCATTTACTGTGTGGTGTCGCAAGCAAAATTTAACGCCCTATATTTCTAGCTTTCAAAAACTACTGCCACGTAATTAAGCAGCGACAAAGCAAGCATTGCTTGTTTCTAAGTTTCAGATTTCATTGTATAAACACTGAGAAATGTCTAGTATTTTATTTGATATTTTATTATTAAATGTTGTGACAGCGCCTATGGCCCAGGGTTATTGAGAGTTCGGCAGCGGACAGTTGGGACGTAAACAGATAAGCCGCGCGATCGTGCGGATAAGCATGGAAAAATAATCACCGGATAAGTAGAACGTCTCCACCTCGGACATTCTGGAAATACCCAATGGATATAAGCGAAGGCGACTTAGTTACTGCAAGGAATTCCAGACGTCTAGCGAGGAACCGTCCAAAAGAAGAATAAAGTGCTGCAAACCCAAAGACAGGTGTTTGTTTTAAAGTATTAATTTAATAGTATTGTAGTACATTTTTCGTCAAATACTCATATCTTGCCGAGAAGTGCAATGAAAGGCCATGACTCTTTGCTGATGTTCATACAGTGTGCAGTAAAGACAAGATTATTCTCTCCCAAGCCAACTTCACAAGACAAAGGGGGAATACTTTACGACGCTTGCTCCAATCCTGTCTCACACAGGATGTAATTTCTGATTGGCTAGCAAAGGATGAGTTACGGAAATCAATATCAAGTGTTGCCTTGGCACAGCAGATTTCACTTGTCTCCTCAACATCACTTATTATTTTCTCTACCGCTTACCTGTGGAAAGTAGAGTAAGTGCCATATTACATTCAAAATGCAGTACCGAATGATTTTTACGGGAAATAAGGCGTTTTGAGGTTTTCAACGAAAATGTGTGTCGGTGTAACTCACAAACTAACAGTAGATAATACCACATTTTCTACTTTCATTGAAATATCTCATCTCAAATTATTCTTAACCTATATCAACTGTCTCTATTTTCTGAAAAAACGGCTAACCATGTTATTAAGATATCACATATTTGAGTTTTTAAGATTACACTATGTACATATACCCTACATTTACTGTGAATACGCTATGAATTCATCATTCCACTGTATATAATGTAACTGGAAAATTAGTGGGGAGAGAAAGTGTGTGTGTGTGTGTGTGTGTGTGTGTGTGTGTGTGTGTGTGTGTTTGTGTGTGTGTGTGTGTGTGTGTGTGTGTGTGTGTGTGTGTTTTACAAGAAAAGTCTATATTCGTTAGCATACACTTGTTTCCAATATTTGTTTCGTAGCCTTAGTGTTTCCGAGATATTAAACCTTTTTCGTTTAAATTTTCCGGTATTCGAAGGCCCTTCATTTGTGAGTCCATAAAAAGAACATATGAAAGGCACTAAGCCGCTTTTGGGCAACTTCTTCATAATGAGTCTTGAAACCATTTCTACGATTATAATCATAAAATTATACCCATACGAAAAGTTTAATTACTGTAACATACTTCTAAAATCGATTTCATAAAGGTCATATGAAGCGAGAGGATGAGAGTACTTAAGCTATGGTCAAATCCACATGACTTAAGTATATGGAAGTCGCCGAGATACAAAAGACTAAATCTGAATATTTCAAAATGCAGAGAAACTTTAGCATGCCTTCATAGGAATTTTACAAAAATTAATATACATGGTTTACTTGTTCTATCACATGTATGGGGGAACTGCAACCAATAGGGGGAACCAATATCAATAAACCGTTAATACTCTAAAGGTATACACTGAAATGTAAGCTTTGACGGTCATTAGCTATGATACAAATCAATTTTCATTGTGAACTATGAAGCGGAGGATTCTCGCCATGCACAAGGCAATGAGCATATTTGGCTAAGGGGATCTCCCGTAGCCTCACTCAGGATGCTACCGTAATATCGTATGTGATTTAATTTTAAAGAGCAACGTCCGCAAAGCGCTTTCACTCTTACAGTAATGAGAATTGCATGCATTACAAACCGGAAGTTACCACAATTATGCACAGCTTGATTGAAATTTGCGCTCATTGTAATGAGCCGGGGTTTTCCGTGTAAGGATATTGCAGAACGACCAACGCGAAAGTTCTTAACAAATTGAGAAGCAGTCACAAATCAGAACCATTCTGTATCAACCACAACTGCCAATATACTAGCGAAGCAACGAACTCTACTCCTGCCAACTATGGATGCAGATCGATGTAATTATAAAATTGACTATGCTCATTGGTAGTGGTACAATTGAAGAAAACGGCCCACTACCTTTTTTAAATTACAGTGTGCAATGTCCTGCGCCGTGGCGTAGTGGGCTAGAGCGTCGTGCCTTGGTTCCCTGTCCGGGATCATCCCACTCCTGGAGGAGAGTACAGATTTTAGGTCATCGCTATAGGACCGGTGTCCCACTTAGCATCGTGAGGAAATTGAGGAGCTAAGCTAGGTAGCGAACCCTGGTCTAGAAAGTCAGCTTTTCGGCCGAGATGCTGACCACATCTCTGCCTTGCGTATGTGGGCGTGAAGCCGGCAGTGGGGCTGACAGGCTCTGGTCAGCTTGGGGTACTTCCCAACGGCCTTCTTTCTAAGCATGTTGCTTTAGTATTGTACGACATTCATATTCTAAGATATACAGAGACTTAAATCATTTTTAGTATTTTGGTCACTGAAATTAGAGTTAGCAACTTAAGTTCATAAAAAAACAATAACTATTCTCAATGGTGAAAAACCTATCTAAATTTAACTTTCACTCTGTTACATTTAACTTAGAAGTTACATGTACTAATGGGCAAATCATAGCAGTGACAGTCCTACAGACAGTTTTACGACAAGAAATTCCAAAATACATTTCTAACCTCTAATCTAATTAAAATTTGAGTGAGATAAAGGGCGAAAGAGTGTCACTGGGACATGCGCCTACAACAACCGCAGGATGAGCGAGTCCTGCATCAATGTTCAATCAAGCAGAACAACGCGCGATTGGTCAAGTGAAAGCTTTGAAAAGAGAAAAGAAAGAATGAATGAAAAAACTGTTGCTTCATCTGTAGAAGCTAATTTTCTGCAAGGAGGGTTGAAACTGAAGATTATCTATGTGGAACAGCCATTATTGTTAAGTGTATTGTCTGTTCACCATAGCATAAAATGCCTTATCTTATAAGCGGCTCTTACAACGGCGATATTTCGGACAAGGTTTGCAGTGCTTTATGTCCTGGAGTGTGGCAAATAATACTATCCCTGGGTGTCAGGTAAGTGTGTAATGCACATCCGCCGGAAACGAATGAACTTAATTGGCTCTTGAACATTTTTTTCCAAAAATAACACGTTTGCTTTCAAAGTGTCATACTGGAACAACTGTGCTACGAGATACAAACTTTACATAAGCTACACGTGGATAAATGTTTAAAGAAATCCAGATTAGCATAATATAGAGGCCGATGTTCAACACAGTCTAGTCGTCTGTACTTACAACGAAATGTACCATCAATAGGGCTAGGAAGTTAGGGACCTGTAAATTGTCTAAAAGGGACCTTGAAAAATACCTAAAAATATCTACCAAAATGCCAAAGATTGGAAAAAAGGACAAAAGGAATGATACCTACAAATTAGCAAATTAACTTCCAATTAGATATTTGATGAATAAGTTTGAAGTACAACAATCAAGTGATGTGCAGCACATAGAGCTAGGAAAACTACACGAAAGAAAAGCAAACAGCAATGGACATTCAGAGGAAACAAATAGATATAATTAAATCATACTTGGTTTAACCACCCTCGGCTTAGAGAAAGTTTACCTCAGTTGCTTGCATCAGTGGGAAGTACCTCTGCTTTAAATCTACTTAGAAGTTTTCGTCGCTGAACGGTTAGACCGCTCGACTCTCACCAATACGGCCCGGGTTCGATCCCAGACGATCATATAGGGAGATTTGTGATGGACACTATGGCGCTGGGGCGGGTTTTCTCCGGATCATCCAGTTTCCTCCACCAGCATTCCACCAATCGCTCCATCTTCTTTCCTACTATTTCTTCTCGCCCTCATTCCCTCACTCTCATACCAGGCATCGCGCTGATCATCCTGGATTCTCTCTGTCCCTGATCGACATTCTGTTCCTCAACCTGACGCCTACGGCAGAAGGGCTAAGAGGAATAACAATACCCTGACACCACCTAGTGGTATAAGAGGGCAGTTAAAGAAATTTTCGTTAAAAACACGTTTTACTAGGCTTAGTGTTTGACATGTTTATGGCAAGGATTTCTTTTTAAACTGTGAAACTGCTGTGAAACCAACTTGCCCACTTTGGTTGACATCATTGTCACGATGCTGGTCAAAAAACAATGCAATATTTAGAAAGGATTAACTAGGTTCTCTGCTGGTTCTAATAGAAAGGGTCCTCTCTCACCTGTTTGTTACCTGCCGTAGTCTGTCTTAGGAGTGCGTATTAAAAGGAATTACAATTTACGCTAGACCTCTTGAACAGGAAAAAGATACTAAAAAAGCTATAATTGAAAAAAGGGTTAAACGAAACAAAAGTGCTAAAAAAAAAGGTCCGTTAAATAAAAATGACTAAAAAGGACAAATGAAATCCTCCATTTTCTGGCCTATACTGACCCATAATTGACATATGTTAGGCCTCATTTTCAGAGACTAGGGGGAAGAAAGGTGTTTTCCTGAACTTCCTGATCTGAAACTACATCTAACGACATTTCTATCATGCACTATTTTCCAACTCCCCTTACTAAAGTTCCTGAAGTTGGCATCGTTTGAATAATAGGACTCTTTTCCGTGCCAAATAACTGTCACGTCTTTGCGTTCTATCCGACTTCGCTTTCGATTTCGTGCTCCAAAACTTGAGTGATTAAAAGCTCTTGGCTCAACATAGATCATTTCCATTTACAGCTCTTAAATAGGAATGTCTGTTACAGTGTTCTCGTGCCTATCTTCAGCCTAAAGGAAACCGAAGATGCATTTTTGTCATTCAACACGTTTAATTTGCCATTCAAAATTTAATATTCTTTCATTTTGATTACTCTTTGAGGAGCAATGTACAGCAGTTTGATAGCTAAGCACGCATGAACTGCTCTGGTTCTGCTTACATAGGAGGTGAGACGGGAAATGTCACCAATAAATGAATTTTACATCCAAAAGCTATTTCTGGGCAGCCTGGATCATATAACATTTTTCCACAATAACATTTCACAGAAAATGCAAATTGTCTCCGGTTTTCCTTGTACGAAAATGTTCGTAATTAGAAAAATGCTAATTTATTTGGTTCTCCTGGTACTTTTATTGCATACAATTAGCACTAACAAGTCACTAAGTGTTAAAAAATTACTATGACAAATAGTAGCGTTTAATCTTAATAAAACTTGAAAATATATCCACCGTTTTTTCTGCAAACATTTAACAGACAATTCTTGTAATATTAACATTACTATGAGTGTAAGGTAACCCGAACCTGGTTACTGCGAAAGCTGATTGCCTATCGCCAAAGTTCCGTTCAAGCTTTCAGATTTGATCCCCATAATTCAGAACTGCTACAAACTGTTTAATTCCAGCTCTGAACGTTTGGTGACAAAGTCAAGGCTTGTCAAATCTACATTATACTGGATCTGCTCTAAGACATACTTTTGTGTACACGTGCCCAGCATATGTAATCGATGAATTACCAATGTCCCGTTCCAGATAATAGTGAAAGTGTAGTCTATTGCAATACAGCATGGATTAACTCGTTTTAAAAGCAATAACTCTTAGGTCAGGGCCAATAAGAGTATCATTTTGGTCACGTGCCTCTCGCCTTTGTTTACCTCAAGTACGTCTCTTATTTTAGGGAGAATATAAATGCTATATAAAAGCTAACAAATAATCAAATCGCGGTGTTGGCCCGTTGTTGACAACACAGTGAGCATGTTACCGTTTTTCCTAAATCAAATATATATTACAATATTTATAATGCTTTAAACTTTTAGACAAACTTCTGAAAAGCCTATATACAGCGCTCGGAATTGCCTTAAATGATACAAGAATTTCAAGGCATTCTTAGTAACAAGTCACTTCAGTAGTATAGTCAAAAATAAACCTAACTTCTGCAAGAGCACATAAACGACAGATAATTTAGACACGTTCTATGCACTCACCTCCCTGAATACGTCAACTCACCACACAACTGGGAACCTAGATTTACATTATTATCAACCATAAATAAATAACCGCAGAACGGAAGCGATAAAGGACAGAATGTCACGGACACCTACCTTCCTTGTGACTCACATTCATACGTCACTAACATTGACCAAAACAATGACCTAAGCACTTTAAATCTGTTTAGCACGTCTCAAAGGAACTGAAGCAAAGTTTCTAGGATTTTCCCCATGTAGGAAGATCCGTGGAGAGTCCAGGATAAAAGTGAACATTATTTCGAGAGTTTCCTGTAAAGTTGTCAGTGACTCATGAAAAGGAGCGAGCTGTCAGACTGCGTTGCGCCTGCAGTCACTAGCAGTTTTAATTGTTGTCAATTACCAGCACAGCTGTGTAGCTTGCCCAATACTTTCTTAGCAATAATTCCAAGAAGAGTTCATCCAGCTCTAACATCATGACATGGCACATTTCAAATAGCTCTAATTCGGGGTTCGGTAACGACTAAAATGACTACCACAACTTTTTTTTTATTTATTTACATTTTATATAATTTTGAATTTACATTTCACGACTAGTTAAAAGCATTAATTTTAATCTATTTGTCCTTCAAGGCCTTCATTTGACACAATTAATGGAAAGTAACAACTACTCTCGAGACCGGCGGACAAAAGGAAAATCTTTCCCTGAACTTAATTCAAATGAAATGGCGTTTCCACCAGAGAATTTTGGAAGAATGTTTCCGAAAGAAAATGCACACTAACAAAATACTGGAGACTTACTTCAATCTTTGGGACTACGTATGTGCGAATCACTGCACTCCATGCTTAAATTCCTTAACATCTAAATATCGACCTGAACTGATGAACATTTAAGTGAACTTGTGCTTACCAATTACATTATATACATCTTCCGGGCTTGTAGGCCGTGGTCCAGTTGCTTTAACTCCCGTCGTTTCGACGAAAACTGCGTCCGGCATCATCAGGGTTATACCCGGATCAGAGTCAACCCACTGGCCGAAAGACACTGATAGAAGCCATGGTCCTCCTACCTCCACGCGCGGCGATAGATAGCGATAGCGCTTCGGTCTTGGACTCAGCAGCTCATAAGTTTGTAACCCTGATGATGCCGGACGCAGATTTCGGCGAAACGTCGAATGTTAAAACAACTAGACCACGGCCTACAAGCCCGGAAGATGTATATAATGTAGTTGACGACACCGGCCGTGAAAGCCTGAGCAGTTATGTGAGCTTACCAGTTATTTTCAACCAGATTTCTAAACTAACAGCAAAACTGATCACTCGAAAAAACACTTCTCAAAAGTACAGTCCAGCAACGCAAAGAAGGTCCGTGGAAGGTATGTACTGCCTTACACAGTGGAACAATGACAGCGAATGTGTGTGCCAGAAAACGCGTGCTACACAAGGAGCAGACCGTGAAAAAAGCATGCGCCCTCTTCACTCTGTACACTAAAACCGAGAAGATTCATTCACAAAAGTAGAAGCCGTCAGAATGTTTTTGAATGGTCTGTAAGTGACTGCCATGGGGTGTCATAAACCTGTCGGGGGAGGGTGTGGGAACCTTCGCCAACCCCCCCCCCCCCTGCGTTTCAGGCGTCGGAGACTATCTCTCCTGAGGAGGACAATGTCATTCCTCTAACTGAACATTAATGTTCTGTGTAGTACAAACAATAAATGTTCATTTGTTATAAAGTGAAAAACGTGTCTTCATCAACAACGCTAGTTTCGAATTAACTTGATAAATATGCGGCTCCCAAAATTAAGGTAGTGATCTCCCCTGTGTGAGACTCGACATCAAAACACTACTTCTCATGAATAGTTTTATCATTTTGTGCTCATCAGATACACATACAAAACAAGGTGACTTATCCTATAATCACTGCCTCTAACAAAACTTCAGCACTTTTCCTTTGCATATTTGTCTATTTTGCTCCATACAGCCAAACAAAGTGCACAACATAACTGAGAAAGGCTGAATTTTGCATCAAGAAAAATCAATAGTAAAAGAAGAAAATCCATTAAAACTTCAGACGACTTTAGATTTTAATACCTAGATTTTTCAATTAGTAGGAATGTCTATTATGTTTCTGCTTTTCTTTTAATACTTATGCCATAAGCAACAGATCTTTCTGCTAACAGTTGTATATCTCCTAAAGGACAGCGTGCTATAAATCCAAGGCGGGACAAAGGATCACCAATTCAGAAAGACAAAACAGTGTAGTTAATGCAGTTGCTTCCACAACACCAATATTTACACATAGGAACCCCAAGGCCACGATCAGCCAGCGCCATAAAGTTGAACAAAGGAAAAGCAGGTTTTGGTTGTTGGTGGGAGTCGCTCGCATTTCCGCAACTGCTTACTGCAGCGTCATGGGCAGTAAACATCGTTTAATGGACCTCAAAGTGAAACTAGCATGTGCTGTGTTCCTATTACAGTAGGGATAGCCTTCCACCCAACAATTCAATATCGAGATCTAACTGCAAATACATTTAAAGGTCCGTACATGAACGCACCGAACAACGTAACTAAAAAATTAAAATGGTTGAACACCGACCTAGCATCTTCCAAATATACGACACGAAGAGTAACGAAAATTCACTACCCCAAACTATACTTGCAACATTTCCCAACATTTTCATTTTCTACAAGACGGTTCTAACAATTTTATTTGTATAAACATCATATCTTTAAGTTATTTCTGGAATTTTCTGGCAATAGCCACTCAAGTTCTCCTCATCCCAAAGAATAAACCGAAACAGATACACAAAAGTTTACTACACGAACATTACAGATCTTCTCAGGAGATAGTTTTGCTTTCCATTTTCTTTTCTCTTTTTTTTTTTTTTCCCGTGACTACGATTTCCGAGATGTTACTTTTTATTGGTTTAAGCGTTCAAATACCCGTACTTTCCTCAAATGGGAATGTTCCGTTTTTCCTCCTCTAGCAAAGAGAATGGATACTGTATTCTTTCACTCCCAATCTGCCAACGAGTGATATTTATGTACGATCTCTAACTGATAGTGACATTTTATAAAGCTTACGAAACATCCAGCGACATAAATCACGACAGGGGACCACCGCCTTTATTTCCCTTCCGAAGAAAGCCATGTTAAGGGTTTTTATGCCCGAAAAAATCCATTGCCCTCCACTGGGTTTGAACCTGCATATCACCATTTCTACGAACGTTATTTATTTCGACTATCACAGCAAGAAGAAAGAACGCGCTTTTGAAACAAAACAAAAAGTGGCGAATATCATATGAATGTAACAAGGGATTTTCTTTAATCCTGTTCAAAATATGCACATCATTTTAATATTCACAACCACAAATGCTACTCAAGAGGAGAAATGGAAAATAATTTTGAGATATAAATCTTCCAATGGAAAGGAAATGTCTGTGTCGCAAAAATGAAGACAGGTTGTCTAATAAAACTGCCATTTAAAGAGTATTGTCAGACGGTGGATAGTATTTCAGGGTAATAAAGGGCTTGCATAAGCACTTAACGATAGCGCGGCTAGTGTTCACAAAGCCGGCAAACAAAGATAGCTAAGATAAAGGACTTTGCCGGCACAGATAGGATTTCACGTTTCGAAGGTTCGACTGATATCTCGATTGACAGAAGTTGATTTTCTTATTTGCTCGAGAAGTGTCAGAAATTATGAATGAGATATATAAGCGATTGTGACACAGTAGTGAACACAGAGAGAAGTAACAGCTGTAAGCTAATGTAATCAGCTGTCACTGTCGTAGTCATCGACCTTGGTTGACTGATTGTGTACGTAACGTAATGCTGCTGTAATCTATAAGTGTATTTCTACGGAAATAAAAGAGATTTGGAACATCTGCAACTTGGACTTTTAATTCTACGAACCCACAAAGTCACAATATGTTTCTCTATAGCTTTTTAATTGTTCTAGCGACGATTCTTGGTGAGTGACTATTGCTATAAAATACGTAATTACAAACCAAACATGACGAGCTTGTACATCAAACAAATCACTTAGGTAATACACATCTCCAAACCAGACTACAACATTATTCATAATAAATAGCCATGCTCATAATTATAACTGTTATACGTTCCTTTGATATCATTATGAAGTCCAAATCAACAAAATCAGAAATTCACATTGACTTTCTCTCCCATTGTCCCAATACCTCTTCTACAAACTATTCTTACAGAAACACTTTTAACAAAGTAGATAGTCGAAACAATAGTTTCCCGACTTCGATTTCAAAAGTTAACTTTGAAGCCCAACGGGGTGAACATCAGACATTAAAACGTGCAGTTGCAGTGAATTTTTGGGCAGAATGCAAAGCCTACATTCGTGGTATGCTTCACATTATCACGAACTAGTTTGTATTTCTGGGAATCACACATTAAACTTTCATTATGTAACCACGTCATAGATCCTGCCTTTGTCTGACCTATATAATGTATCGTCCACTTCTGTTTGTTTTATTTGGTAAACACGTTCGTGCTGTTTCAATTCAAAAAGCTGAATATTTAGGTCATGCACGAAATTATTCAGTAGAAGCTGTGTGCGTAACATCGGTAAATACATACAAAATGTCAATCATGTCGCAGACAAACCTTCAGGGCACGTTTTGTTGCATGTGAAGTGAGGTTACAAATCGCAGAGGTCATTTTTAGGCATTAGCAAAATAAGTGAAGAAATGAGTGACAAATGTAAGACTAGATAATACTAAAGTAATATACCTACTGAAATACTTTGCAAACTATGGAATAATATATGTACATATGGAATATGCCACAATTTGGGAAGGGTGTCGTATGGCAAAATTAAATAACTTATTATTATTACTACAGAAAAGATGTATACGTTGTGTTTATCAGCTAAAAACTACAGACACATGTAAGCCAGCTTTTAAAAAGAATAAAATTCTGACAAGCATTGGCATATATGTATATCAAGTAATTATACTGACCCAAAACTACTTATTAAAAACTGATATTTACAAAAAGTATAAAAGATCATTTGGGAATAACTCTTACTAAAAATGTGTAAATGAACACAAAAATACAATTAATGTAGGGTGTATGGACCTTCAGCAATCGCACAAGAAGCCATCTGTGATCGTATGTCACATGTTTCTGGCTGCTGTTCGCGCAGGAAGTCCTGCACGTCACAGAGCCCTTCGAGCTGATCCAGAGAAATGCGAATTGGCATACATTTTAGAAGCAGTTCGAAAGGGTTCCTCGCTACTGCCATTAAAGCTGCATCCATTTCTGGAGTCGACACAGGACGATGGCGTTGAGTTAGCAATAAACTTGTTACTGCCGCTACACAACTATCGCGGCTGGTGTGAACAAGGCGCTGTGCCGAGTAGGACTAATACGAATTTCCGTTCCAGACATTACTTCCCTCATATTGCTGGAGAAATACATTAAACTTTTCTCAAGTGTTTTTCATTCTATTTTATAGTGCTATACTACAACATACCTACATCTATTATAATCATAACAATTAACATTAAAATATAAATTACACTGTAGCATTCAATGGTCTGTTACTAATGGTCTGCAGAAAAAAATAGGATTTCTAAATTAGATCACAGTATTCTTCCCTGATTATTTAAGAAAAATAATCTCCAATCCTAAATACTAAATTTTAACACATTTTTCTTCTAAAATATGTCCACGGAAAATAGGATAACCAAATACCAGCATTATTTCTTTGAAATCGATGAAATTTTAAAATGCATATTGTGAAACATTTTGAACGTAAGTAAGATACATTAAACTCGAGAACAATGTGTTTGAAAAGTGCAGCTGACGATCACAACCTAAAGACATCAATTTTATACAAAACTTCGAATAATCAATCTTCAATTACGATTTCGCCTTTTTTTGGTCCTATAAGTGCCTAAACGGCCCCTTTCAATGCAGAGGGGAGGTGAACAGTTTTTCGCAATTTTGTCTTTTGGCATTTTTTCCACTTTCAAACTTATCATTATGTGAGTTTTGTTCAGTGTTTTTTTTTTTTTTTTTTTTTTTTTTTCAAATGCTCAGTAAGAGTTCTGAAGACATCTTTATTTAATTTGCGTGTTAATAACTTAATACAAGACTGAATATCTAATTCAACAAAAGGTACACAACATTTAACCTTTAATTGTAGATCATTATTTATGAAATACTCACATTTTTGAAAGCTTCAACTTCTCAAATGTTAATTACGGGCGAGTTTTACATATAACTCGATCTTCTAATTTGTTAAACTGGTTTATCAAAGTACATGCAAATTTAAAAATCTCCATCTTCAAATGATTTTTGGTAACGTTTGTGTATTCTTAAAAAACAAATACACGACCATGAAAAGACAACGAATGCACTTTCCGAGGACAGTATTGGCTAATGCGTACCACCATTTCCTCTGATCCTATTGCATGGCAAGCTTCCTTCAGGAAATTTCCATGGATCCATAGCTTTGCTATCCTGGCAGTTCACACACTCTTAGTCATTCTAGAAGTACGCCCCTGGCGTAGCAGCAACGGAAACCCAGTCCTGATTAAAACTCTGTCTGTCCTTCCTACTTTCTAAACTGTATGAATTACTTTTGGAAGGACTTGCAGTGAAGAGAATTATGATTTTTGCACAAACGAGCCAAGTGCGATAAAAAAAATCTACGAATTTTCAACAAAGGAGGTGCCCAAGTGAATATCTATTCATTTTATGTAATTTTAACTTTATCTCTTAAAACGCCTTATTAATAAAATCGAACTTTACTGAAATACGAATGCAGTCAATGATCAACGATCATCAATTCTTTTAAACTATCCTACAAAGATTATCTAAATGTCGCTTTATTGCTTATTAATGATCACACAATCAATACACTCTCAAAAATTTTAATAACCTGTCCAATAGATTACATTCACTCAATCTCGCAATTACTAAGCAATTAGTGCTGTATTTACAGTTTCGCATACAAATCTCAATTTAGCAAACTTATATACATATGTGATATAAATATTTATAAATATTTATATAAATATTTTGGAGCGAATTTCGAAGTAACTTAACAAACCTAGTTTACAGAAATGCTTTCTGTGTGACACTTTTAAACCCACTCTGCCATATTTAAAGATCATATTTATCGCATAAAAATGTATTATGAAAATATTCAATGTTTAACTACTAAAACTAACACTAACATCATAGTTAATGTCACGAGTGGTTTTGAATTTATCTAGGAAAGTTCAAAACCACGAGTTGCATTTGTTGCATAGCCGTCATTGAGTATAAGAAAATAATAAAGTAACATAATCTATATTTTCAAACAAACTTCATTTATTTTAAAGTACAATAAAGTTGCAAATATTTAAGTTGACTATTCGTTTTGTGCGAGAACAACTTGATTTAATTATTCAAATTCACAATTATAACACATTACTGAAGTTGAATGTGCTCAAGTTGTTCTCGGGAAGCAAGCCAGGTGAAAAGACGATTAGAAATTGAACGTTTCGGGAGTATTTATCTCTCCCATCTTCAGGTTATTCATTAAATGTACCCTTCCCGTAGTATTTGACAAGGATAATGACGTAGGTGTGCAATAGTCAACGTAAAATAACAGCACTAAAAAATATGGATTCAAGCAAACAAAATCATTACGAAGGCCATGACACCATAAACAGATGACGTAAGAAAATGAGATGATAAAACTATTAGAGGACTGTTCAACTAGCCAACCCAGCGTTTTGTGAAGTCACTTTCCAGGGCGAGGATATGAGAAAAGCGATCATGCAAAAAGCACAGGTGACTTGGACAGCAACCACGTTTTGACGTGGGACGCGAACTCCGGACTATTATGTCATAGTGATGTAGTGAACCGCAGAATGGTCGATGTCTGCCAATATAAGCTGTGTGAAACCGCTGACTTATGTCATTGGAATGTGTCAACAACACATTTTAGTGTTCTAACCATTTATTTAAAGACGGAAAACCTCTCCATGACACCGAACCATTAGATAGCAACACTTCATTATGTCCGCCACAATTTAGAATTTTTTACTCTCTAAAAGTCGAAATTAGCGGTGCCATGAAGCCGTGTACCCGAAACTGCGTACTAATGGAAGCTGTTTCATTACATATTGGACGTCAAAGACCGATTAATTTTACTCAAACTCTATTTCCCTTCCCAAAGAAGGTGTGCGAAAGTACATCACATCGCCGTTGAACGGCTGCACCGTGGCTGAGCGTTAAACCGCTCGACTCTCACCAAGGCGGCTCGGTTTCGATTCCAGGTGACCGCAAAGTGAGATTTGTGGTGGACAACACGACGCTGGGCGGGTTTTCTCCGGAATATCCGGTTTCCACCGCCATCTCATTCCACCGGTGCTCCATCTTTACCTCACCTATCATCAGTGTCACCGCCTGCGGTGCCGCATGTAGTAAAACTGGGTGTTAAACACTACACATTTCATTTTCCACCCTTGAACACAGCAGTTTAACATGACTCTTACAAAGATTTGAATTTATTAATAATCAATCTGTCTTGTTTTCACAAAATGACTAGTTCTTAAAATATTTGAGGCTGGCCCGGTAGCTCAGTCGGTGGGGTAGGGATTTTTCTCCGACCAAGATAATTCCCCATCTTCCCCAGAGTCTGGAAGTATGAGTGTTAATGTGTACGTGATCTAATGATTAAAACCCAACGAATACGAGTTAACACCTTCGATATTGTCACCCAATTAGCGGAAAACACAAGCAACGACAGCTGAGAAGGGAACAGAGGCAGCCGAGCCACACCCTCCCATTAATCTCAGTCACTAACTGAGGGGTGATTAGGGAAATGTCACTTGTCGCTGGCCGCCTCTTTCCCCTTCCCCTGTCCTCTGGAACTTTCGCGGTGATTCACGGAAACCAGAAACTTCCAGAAAACAGTGATATTCCTATAAAAAGGGCTTCAATGAGTGAGTCAGGCAGTTCTTGGCAAGCAGCGTAAGAGTGCAGTGCTAGTGAGTGAGTGAGAATGGTGTTCTAGGGCCCGTCGACAACAAGGTCATTTGGGCCCGTGCAGTGCTAGTGTAAGGACGAGAAGACTGTACGTGCATCGGAGGATTGTACGTAATTGCGAGAGCAAAGTGGAATTGTAACGGACGAACTGGTGAATCGTAATTGTGTGCATTACGTAATTCTGTGTAATTGGCAAGTGTTTAACTGTAAGTCGGTGGAAATAAAGAACATTTTTGAGTGGTGTAATTGGACTTTTCATTTCACGAACCCACCAAGTCACAATATGTTCCAAAGGAGAACGGTCACCGATATGATCATTGCAGTTAAAGGCGAGGTATAAATGTGTACCTGATCTAATGATTAAAACACAACGAATTGGAGTTAACACCTACGATATATTCCAAAGGAGAATGGCCGCCGATATGACCATTGCAGTTAAAGGCGAGGTATAAATGTGTACCTGATCTAATGATTAAAACACAACGAATTGGAGTTAACACCTACGATATATTCCAAAGGAGAACGGCCGCCGATATGACCATTGCAGTTAAAGGCGAGGTATAAATGTGTACCTGATCTAATGATTAAAACCCAACGAATACGAGTTAACACCTTCGATATGTTCCAAAGGAGAACGGACGCCGATATGACCATTGTAGTTAAAGGCGAGGTATAAATAAAACACAACGAATTGGAGTTAACACCTACGATATGTTCCAAAGGAGAACGGCCGCCGATATGACCATTGCAGTTAAAGGCGAGGTATAAATGAGTACCTGATCTAATGATTAAAACCCAACGAATACGAGTTAGCACCTTCGATATGTTCCAAAGAAGAACGGCCGCCGATATGACCATTGTAGTTAAAGGCGGGGTATAAATGTGCACGTGATCTAATGATTAAAACCCAACGAATACGAGTTAGCACCTTCGATATGTTCCAAAGAAGAACGGCCGCCGATATGACCATTGTAGTTAAAGGCGGGGTATAAATGTGTACGTGATCTAATGATTAACACCCAACGAATACGAGTTAACACCTTCGATATGTTGCAAAGGAGAACGGCCGCCGATATGACCATCGTAGTTAAAGGCGGGGTATAAATGTGTACGTGATCTAATGATTAACACCCAACGAATACGAGTTAAAACCTACGATATGTTCCAAAGGAGAACGGACGCCAATATGACCATTGTAGTTAAAGGCGGGGTATAAATGTGTACATGATCTAATGATTAAAACCAAACGAATACGAGTTAACACCTTCGATATATACCAAAGGAGAACGGTCGCCGATATGACCATTACAGTTAAAGGCGGGGTATAAATGTGTACGTGATCTAATGATTAAAACCCAACGAATACGAGTTAACACCTTCGATATGTTCCAAAGGAGAACGGTCGCCGATATGACCATTACAGTTAAAGGCGGGGTATAAATGTGTACGTAATCTAATGATTGAAACCCAACGAATACGAGTTAACACCTTCGATATGTTCCAAAGGAGAACGGCCGCCGATATGACCATTACAGTTAAAGGCGACGTATAAATGTGTACGTGATCTAATGATTAAAACACAACGAATACTTGTTAACATCTTCGGTATGTTCCAAAGGAGAACGGCCGCCGATATGACCATTACAGTTAAAGGCGACGTATAAATGTGTACGTGATCTAATGATTAAAACCCAACGAATACGAGTTAACACCTTCGATATGTTCCGAAGGAGAACGGTCGCCGATATGACCATTACAGTTAAAGGCGGGGTATAAATGTGTACGTAATCTAATGATTAAAACACAACGAATACGAGTTAACACCTTCGATATGTTCCAAAGGAGAACGGCCGCCGATATGACCATTACAGTTAAAGGCGGGGTATAAATGTGTACGGAATCTAATGATTAAAACCCAACGAATACGAGTTAACACCTTCGATATGTTCCAAAGGAGAACGGCCGCCGATATGACCATTACAGTTAGAGGCGACGTATAAATGTGTACGTGATCTAATGATTAAAACACAACGAATACTAGTTAACACCTTCGATATGTTCCAAAGGAGAACGGTCGCCGATATGACCATTACAGTTAAAGGCGGGGAATAAATGTGTACGTAATCTAATGATTAAAACCCAACGAATACGAGTTAACACCTTCGATATGTTCCAAAGGAGAACGGCCGCCGATATGACCATTACAGTTAAAGGCGACGTATAAATGTGTACGTGATCTAATGATTAAAACACAACGAATACTAGTTAACATCTTCGATATGTTCCAAAGGAGAACGGCCGCCGATATGACCATTACAGTTAAAGGCGACGTATAAATGTGTACGTGATCTAATGATTAAAACCCAACGAATACGAGTTAACAGCTTCGATACGTTCCAAAGGAGAACGGCCGCCGATATGACCATTACAGTTAAAGACGGGGTATAAATGTGTACGTGATCTAATGATTAAAACCCAACGAATACGAGTTAACACCTTCGATATGTTCCAAAGGAGAACGGCCGCCGATATGACCATTGCAGTTAAAGGCGAGGTATAAATGTGTACGTGATCTGATTAAAACCCAACGAATACGAGTTAACACCTTCGATATGTTCCAAAGGAGAACGGCCGCCGATATGACCATAGCAGTTAAAGGCGAGGTATAAATGTGTACGTGATCTAATGATTAAAACCCAACGAATACGAGTTAACACCTTCGATATGTTCCAAAGGAGAACGGCCACCGATATGACCATTGCAGTTAAAGGCGAGGTATAAATGTGTACGTGATCTAATGATTAAAACCCAACGAATACGAGTTAACACCTTCGATATGTTCCAAAGGAGAACGACCACCGATATGACCATTGCAGTTAAAGGCGAGGTATAAATGTGTACGTGATCTAATGATTAAAACCCAACGAATACGAGTTAACACCTTCGATATGTTCCAAAGGAGAACGACCACCGATATGACCATTGCAGTTAAAGGCGAGGTATAAATGTGTACGTGATCTAATGATTAAAACCCAACGAATACGAGTTAACACCTTCGATATGTTCCAAAGGAGAACGGCCGCCGATATGACCATTGCAGTTAAAGGCGAGGTATAAATGTGTACGTGATCTAATGATTAAAACCCAACGAATACGAGTTAACACCTTCGATATGTTAAAAAGGAGAACAGCCGCCGATATGACCATTGCAGTTAAAGGCGAGGTATAAATGTGTACGTGATCTAATGATTAAAACCCAACGAATACGAGTTAACACCTTCGACATGTTCCAAAGGAGAACGACCGCCGATATGACCATTGCAGTTAAAGGCGGGGTATAAATGTGTGCGTGATCTAATGATTAAAACCCAACGAATACGAGTTAACACCTTCGATATGTTCCAAAGGAGAACGGCCGCCGATATGACCATTGCAGTTAAAGGCGAGGTATAAATGTGTACGTGATCTAATGATTAAAACCCAACGAATACTAGTTAACACCTTCGATATGTTCCGAAGAACGGCCGCCGATATGACCATTGCAGTTAAAGGCGGGGTATAAATGTGTACGTGATCTAATGATTAAAACCCAACGAATACGAGTTAACACCTTCGATATGTTCCAAAGGAGAACGACCGCCGATATGACCATTGCAGTTAAAGGCGAGGTATAAATGTGTACGTGATCTAATGATTAAAACCCAACGAATACGAGTTAACACCTTCGATATGTTTCAAAGGAGAACGACCGCCGATATGACCATTGCAGTTAAAGGCGGGGTATAAATGTGTACGTGATCTAATGATTAAAAGCCAACGAATACGAGTTCACACCTTCGATATGTTCCAAAGGAGAACGACCGCCGATATGACCATTGCAGTTAAAGGCGGGGTATAAATGTGTACGTGATCTAATGATTAAAACACAACGAATACGAGTTAACACCTTCGATATGTTCCAAAGGAGAACGACCGCCGATATGACCATTGCAGTTAAAGGCGGGGTATAAATGTGTACGTGATCTAATGATTAAAACACAACGAATACGAGTTAACACCTTCGATATGTTCCAAAGGAGAACGACCGCCGATATGACCATTGCAGTTAAAGGCGGGGTATAATTGTGTACGTGATCTAATGATTAAAACACAACGAATACGAGTTAACACCTTCGATATGTTCCAAAGGAGAACGACCGCCGATATGACCATTGCAGTTAAAGGCGGGGTATAATTGTGTACGTGATCTAATGATTAAAACACAACGAATACGAGTTAACACCTTCGATATGTTCCAAAGGAGAACGACCGCCGATATGACCATTGCAGTTAAAGGCGACGTATAAATGGAACACATTCCCACAATTTCTTTGACCCCAATGATCCAATTTGTAATTCTCAATTTTGAGACATCTGCAATGACATAATATCGCCGAAATGGAACACAACAAAGATCAAGAAGATAAGCATGTTTAGAGCCTATTAAGTGTTTCCAGCAAGTGGCTGTAGTTTCATATTCCGATGCTACTGGTTTCAGCCAGTTCTTCATCAATATCAACTGAGTCCACAATGCTACATGCAAACTGTGGCAACTGGCCTGTCCTTCCTTTCAAACGATTGACAGAATCTTTCATTTATATACTGCGGCTTTTATCTATTGGTGTTCAGTCGTCATAGTTACATTTTCTAGGAAGGCTGGGGTACAAAATTCACACCCCCGGCCGGAATCGAACCGGGTACCACTGGGTTTGAAGCAGCAGATCATAGACGCAGTTACAAAAAAGTTGAAGGCAGTGAAACGTTGAACCAAATAATCTCGTAGCTTAGTTATGTTTAAGATAAGACCCGCACCTCAAAAGGTAGTAATTCCCAGCATGCATTTTTTTTATTGATCGATCAGCAGTACAATGCTTTACAGATCAGAGTGAAAAGAAGGTAACACAACAATACAGCATGCATTTGATTTAATGTCAAAGCCCTTCACCACTATGTGAAAAATAAATAAATCTGTTGGTTTGAATATTGGTTGGCGACAAAACCTGATGACTTCCTTTATACAGATACTCCAAAAGGTATTCGTCTAATCATAGCACATATAATATAAGAAGTACAATCAGAAAAATATAGATAAGAAACGAACAATAACAATTTCCTTGTATCTGTTGATATCTAGATTTAAAAATAAAACACAATTTGGGTTTATATATTGCTGAATTAGTGAACAGCTCTACGTTTTTTTTTTTTTTTTTAATGTCCCATTTGATGTCAAGTATTCGTCTAGTAAACAAGATCCCAGGTATGGCGCCTCGCTGACACACACCGCTTCCCTTTTTTTATGTGGTTGTGTTTGATCCTGTCAGTTCCATATCTGTTTACAAAGGTTGACTGCTATTTAAGTAGTAAAGGTCGAAAACGTCGTGAAACTACAATCAAGTCATTTAAAAAAGGAAAATCTTTTCAAGAAATCGGAAAAAACCATTGGGAGACCTACCAGTACAGCGAAGACTATTATATACAGGTTTGATCAGAACAAAACTTACGAAAATCAACCGAGAAGGGTCGTCCTGCAGTTCTATCCGAGATGGAGAAACGACACTTACTTGGAGAAGTCAACAAACATCCTAAACTAAGTGTTCCAAAACTTGCTATTGCAGTTCAAACACACACAGGAAAGTCCGTTTCAGCACAAACTATGTGAAACGTGCTTTATGAAACTGAGTATGGAGACCGAACAGCCTGTAGAATATCATACATCAGTAAAATCAACAGAAAGAAGCGAGTTGCTTTTGTAAAAGAACAAATACAATGGGTTTGATTTCTGGAAGAAGGTTGTATTTACTGACGAGAGTCAATTTGAGCTCTTTAAGTCAAAAGGGCGAGAAAAACGAATTGTGAGCTTGAGGAGAAAAACATAACAGCTTCAGTTAAACATGGAGGCGGTTCAGTACTTGTCCGGGGCTACATGAGTGTAAATGGTGTGGGGGATTTGTGTTTGATTGATGGAATTATGAACCATAAGGATTATATAAACATCCTAAAAACACATCTGTCCAGAAGTGTGAATAATATGGGTGTTACTGAGGATTATATTTTCACACAAGATAATGATCCAAAACACACAACTCTAGCTGCAAGGCTATGGTTATGGTATAATACTCCGATGGATGTCGACATCACCGCATTACCCAGACATTAATCCAATAGAGAATTTATGGAGTATACTGGACAAAAATATTAGGAATCATCAGATATCTAATATAAAGGATCTAAAGAACGCTCTACTAGAGGTATGGCATAAAATTACAGTAGAAACAACAATCTTTGGTGAAATCCATGCCAAGGAGAATACAAGAGATTATAAAGAGGAATGGAGGGCCTACTCAAGTACTAACCGTAACATTCTACGCCATTTTCAGTATGCAGACAAATACTTATTTTGTATCCTATATTGTATATCTTTACTTTTGAATGTGTAATTATATTTATTTGAATAGATACTATTGTATTCTCTTTTCCACTAATCAATAAATAAGACAGTGTCCCTGCTGTACTTTATTCTGATGATTTTCCGCTATCCATACATCCTTAAACATAAACGCGTGCATTAGACGTATACTTTTGGAGTAACTGTACATTGTCTCTGAAATTCCATACCTTTTTCATGCTATTGCGTGGAAGACTTCAACGTTTTAAGAAGTATCGACAAGTTCAACATAACAATAATGAAATGGTCCATGTGGTTTAGGTGGTGACACCTAAGATTCACATTCGAGAAATTCGAGGTTCCATCCCTCATCACCAGTTTTTTTTTGGGGGGGGGGGGAAGGGGTCTCTAGGTAATCATTAATGCGACTTTCCTTACTTCCACTTCATTTTAGATCATTTCAAGTGTCGACGAGGGAGCGAGTGTGGCGGTGCTGCGCTTTGTAATTGCTGTTCTCAGCGTAGGGCCCAGGTGAATTTCCAGCAGACGTTAGGGACCCCAACTTGACGCCGTTGCTCCGAATTCCAGCACATCTCTAATTGCTTTATTTTATGAAGGAACGTGCACTGGCACTACAATATTGACCATCAGATTTCTCAGCCGATTGTAGTACTTTCCCTAGGTGTATAAATACATCCACTTAGAAGAAACCTTTTAGTTTTCACGTAAGAAATGCGAACTGCCCTGACATAACAAGCTCAACCGAAATACTCAAGACTCTCTGCGCTAGTTCAATATATCACAATCGATACATAAATACAAGACAAATACATTTCATTAACGATATGAAGTGCAATCTTAATGGAGAATGCTCAGATCATCTTATCAACATTTGTGATCATTTGTAATCTCCCAAGAGCATGGTGCTCAATAACGTGCTTCATAATGTCTGACGACATCTTTTTAAAGCAAATAGCTTTTTTTATGGTCAGTCACTTTAACAGAAGCATGTGGTGTGTTGGATAAGGTATTAAAATGTTTAAAGTCTTGGTAACATTCAAAATGGATCTCATGTTCCCGTTAGTGTCGCATTCCGGGCAGACGACCTTAGTTGCATACACTCTTTCCTGTACCATTAATTTTTGTTGCTATTGGGGCTTGACAGAATATGACTCTGGAGACGTGGAACTTTAGAATGTTATTTGAATGTTATGGAAATGTTGGACATTAAAAAATATTTCCCTATATTTTTGTTTTCTTGTGTTTTATATGGGGTGTTTTGGGACAGAGTCTGGGATTTCCTAACGACTGAAGGATGCATAAAAACAGTCAGGTTGGTCGGTACAGGATTTGAACACGCGACCTCTTGCTATCTTGTCTACTTATTAATATTAATTACTATTATGAAGAAAGTCCCTTCAACGCCACACGTATTTATAATACTTTTTAAACAAGATAGTAAATGTGTTCAGGAGTAAACAGAAGTCCATAGCCCCAAAAAATGACAACAGTATCAATGAAGAAAAACAAAGTCATGTGTACTCACTGTCCCCAAGTGTTGGAGCGCCGTACTGGCTGTCTGCTGCGGGCCACCACTTGACCTTGGGTAGGTGCCGTCCTGGGAGAGTATGTCCAGCGCACGATACTCGAAGTGACTCCACTGGCCCCGCCCACCGACCGCGTCTCTTCATGGATGGTGTGGACAACTCCGTGGCTGAGCGCCCGCGCCCTGGGGACACGAGGTCCCTCGGGTACACTGTTCTCTTCCTCGGCGTTTAACATCTTCACTAGACGCGAACCACTATTTTAGCACAAGCTACGAGTCCAGTTGCAGCATGATCATAAACAAACACTGTCCTGTCTAATTGTGACGACGTTCAAGTGCACCCAGTAACTGGACAGACCGGCTCCATATGCAAGTGTGCACCTGTTAGGCTTCAATATGCATTCTTTGCCCCTTACGTTTCATAACCACACGTTGCACGGCTGGAAATGCCCATTCTTGGGAAAAACTAAACCAAAATAACATCTCAACTACTTTGTCTACCTGTAAGAGATTCAGAGCCTAACGTTCATGTTCAGGATTACTGCGACAACAGTCAAACCTTTGGAGACTAATTCCAAAAAAACTCATGTGACGCATTCTTTAACATGCACTTATTATTAGACGACGTACGTAACCGCATACTTTGTGCTATGGAACTAGTTTTGCCACGCGTTTCATTTCCTATGCTTCAAAGTTTAACTATCGATATTGCTACATATTTTATAATCTTCACCGTGTCGTGCACATGTGCATTTTCTAAGTTTTAATTCTAAAATTGATATCAAATGCAACGCAAAGAGTGTAACTCCAAATGAATAAAATACGTTGAAACTGAATTTTAATATTGCCATTAGTAAACCAAAAGTTTTAAAATTTGAGGGTTAGACAGAGCTAAAATAATAATAGATGGCTTTAATTACCAAGGCTGCAGTATTTCCTATGTAAGAAATGACGATATCCTACAAATTTAGTTACGTATTAACAGAACCTTATAAAACACCAGAAGACGAACTAAGATTAAGATGAAATTTTATAAAATAATGCTTTACGGCTTGGAGCTTTGGGATGTGACAAAAAGAAAAAGACAACCAAAACATTAGAAATGACATTTGAGATCTGTTATGGATATACCCTAATAGATTGTAAGTATCTTTAAATTAACAGAATAAAACGGAAACAAGACATACAAGAAATGGGCCACCGAATACCAAAGATTATTATTTAGTAAAATCCAAAGGGTAGAAGAAATACTAGTAGACCTAAGAGCAGATGGACTCACAGTGTTAAAATACGACCATGAAGCCAATGATGAGCATTTAACATAAAATAATCAAGTCATGTTACCTGTATCATTTCTCAATGACTTTCAAGTACACTTCACAGTATTCCTGTAAAGTGTGCAGTACTTTACAAAGAAATGCTAACATTTCGTCTGAAGATGAAAACGTCATACTGAACTTAGCAACTGCTTTCAAATTTTGCCCAATAACGGCTAGAGACGTGGAAAGATTCAAGACTATCACATTTACCAAATGGAACACCAGGCTTAAAGGAATGAGTTTATCGCCATCTTCATCCATATTGTCAACAGGTTCAGGTACCCAGGGCTACCCACAAAAGATACAGCTAACAAGTTAACATTCAACATTTTCCCATAAAGAAAGTCATAACGTTTACCAGATGCATTCTTCCAATCACAGACTAATACTGTAACTTACTGTACTTATAAATATAAATATTTGATTATAAGAACCATGAAACGTCTTCGCGAATGTGCAAATCCTCTGTCTCGACACTTCGTGACTGGAAAATTTATCATTAATGATTTGAATCATTATTCCAGGCAAATTGGTACTGTATGCATCTTTATTTCTTGCATACGAATTCACTATCTATTGTATCATTAGCATCCATTGTGTATTTTAATGATTTCTGTTTTTCATGTATGTTATTTTACTATCGCTTCAAATTCCTTTGTTATAAACAATTCAAACGAATAAGGCATCGCTCACAGCATTATTCAAATAAAATTCAGTATGTTTTTTTTTTTTTTCAAATTTCAATAGAAATATCAAAACCTGATAAAAATCCGCAAGGTACATTTTTATTAAATAAAAATAAAAAGCCTTTTCTTTTCCACGTAGAAAGTACTTAAGGGTCTAGGGACTTTTTTGTTGTTGTTGAAAAGGTTAGTGTCTTGCTTTAAAGGTTTGAGTCAGATACCAAATTTACCAAAAACAGTTTTTCTTTTCGACTAATAATGCGCATGCGCGGATCACCTTATCATTTTCATTTGTTCAGGGAATCGATTTGAAAAGCTACAAATAAGTAAAAAACAAGAAAAAATTAATATCTCAACACACTACTATTAAGATTTGCTTTACTGTCCTGAGCTCGATATTCGACACATTTCACTAGCAAGTGTCCACATTTGGCATGTAATTTAATAACAGGACTGCCGATGCCTTAGTGCATGTTCCATAGTCATTCAATAAATTTCGGAGAACATTTGTCTGATTAAGCTCAAATACTCATATTTATTGTCATATGCACGAGTAAAATCGAGATAAGTATGATATTATATAAACCATCATATAAAAGTGAACACATTTAGTACTATATCGCAACGCATTGTGTACCAAAAGTGTCAAATGCTAAGTAAAGGAACAATATCCAACATAAAAATGATATGTAATACTTTAAACATAAAAAAAAAATTCTCTGACAGAGTATTTATTTTCAAATAAATGCACTACGCTGCACTAAATCTTAAAGCCGTCATTTAATTCTGAATCTCTCACAATCGGAAACAAATGACAGAGCAGGTCTAATTATGGAGTAGCTAACCACTTCCTTTGAAGACGATAATCAGTCGTAATCAAACTGCGACAGGATGACGTCCATGGTGCTCTTTAACACTACTCGTCTAGATCGTGCTTACGTCATAGCACAAGTAATGCCACTAAGATGCGAGTCACAACAATGAATATAAAACTGATATTCTGGAATTATTGAGCTAATCTTACCTATATCCTACGAAGTGAAACGTGTAACCTGCACAGAGAACCGAAGGAGCATCTGATGAAGATGAAGAAAGGCTCTCGAATGAAGGCATTCGGTTGCAGAGATGGGTACAATACATTGTTGAAAGTGATTCATTTGGTTGCTGATGTCATTACTTGTACGTCATAGTTCAGTGCAGCCACTTCGGGACTATGATGTCATTGGTAATCCTACACCTTAATTCTTATTCATCAACAAAAACTTTAGAAATGACGAGAGCAAGTGCAAGCAGACCAAAAAACAGTTGCTGTAGACTTACATTTTTGGCAACGCCCCCCACCCCTCAAGTGTATTCTTGTCTCTTGCTGGATTCCAATACAGACACCCATGTCCGGTACAAGCTGGCGAAAATTCAGAGCTGTCCAACTGATTAATATTTTGTTTTCCTTCTTAACTTTTATGACAGTGGACATAATTAAGCGTGGCCAGGTGGTGCTGCGAGAAATGTCATCGCTGGCAATTACATTTGTCTCGGAATCACAAAGAGTGGCCCCTTGTTTTGGTTACTGCCTCATCAGATTCAACAGCTGTTCCTATGTACGTATTTACAGACGAGAAGAGTGAGCAGCTACCATTTTAACAATTTCTTTACCTTAGTGGAATCAAGATCAGTGTTTTCTAAACCTTGACTGGAGTCCATTTTACAGCTGTGAATTATTCTCTCTCTCTCTCTCTCTCTCTCTCTCTCTCTCTCTCTCTCTCTCTCTCTCTCTCTCTCTCTCTCTCTCTCTCTCTCTCTCTCTCTCTCTCTCTCTCTCTCTCTCTCTCTCTGTATGTGTGTGAGAGAGAGTGAGAGAGAGTGTGTGTGTGTGTGTGTGTGTGCGCGCGCGCGTGTGATTATATATTTCTGATCGGTGGACTGCATATGTAACACCCGAGTCTGACGCGGACCACTGCAACTCAATAGGAAAAAATGACGCGAAATCCTAAATGAAGCATAACTTACTTTTGTATCGCACATTTTGTTACTTCGTATTTTTGATTTCTGAAAAGAGCGTTTGCTACGATTCTGATAAAAGTTATATCTGCTTGAGTTATTATTATGAAAAACTGAATGCAGCTATACCTTGAATATCTTTGTACAGTTTGTGAAAGTTCCCTTCATCCTGATCTACCTATGTACTTGGGGCATATCATCATCCAATGGACGTGCAATTCTTGTTCTTTCTTTGCACTGCAAGAACTTTGTTTCCGCGTGCTATCTCTAAGCAAGCACTTATTGGCTAACCTCAATCATTTCTAAGCAATAATGTGATCCTAATGTAACGTGATTTTTACGAATATTATAAATGCATCATGCAAATATATGAATCTGTGATGTTTTGAGTGTTCACAGCAGCGTCCTAAGTTGGGATTTTAAGAAATAAATCAACAAACACAATTTGCCTGGCACGCGAATCTCATCGTTTGCATAACCTTCAAGCTTGTTTACCGCACTACTTTTTTTCCACTCCATTAACATTCCTGTTTCAGTGGTTTTTGTGCCGTGAGCTCTCGCAGCTGCTGGGCGGTATGATAGCCCTCAATGTCAAGTTCACCGAGATTCAAACACAGGAGCGAGCATGTGTGACTTCGTAGCTTCGAATTTCTCTTTGCGGTTCATTTCTTTTTACTCTCTACATCTCTAGAAACTTCTATGGTTCTTACGTAACACCTAAGAGGGCAAAGTAACCCGTGTGAGCGACGCATTATTTTACCAACTCCCCCAATATGCACATCATTGATGCTCAGATTTTTCTCTTCCATCACTTCTGCCGGCAGTGCCATGTGCGGCATGATATGCAGACCGGTTTTTTCACATTCGAGTCCTTGAAACCAAACCAGCCACAATCAGGTACCAAACAATTCTCTCAACGCTTCTTACTTTCTCTATTATGTATACAAGTATTGTATTCCACTAAAAAACTTGGAGATTTATCGCAAATCCATGTACACATAACCAACGAGCGTGTGTGTCAAAAGTATAATTCAAAAAACAAAAAGAGGTTAAATGCCAATTAAATTCAACAACTTTCAAAAAATGCGACACGAAGATTTCATGTCTAATGTTTACATGAAATAATTTCCAATCATTTTAATAAACTGCCATATGTTTAAGATATTTTCCGACAAATGAAATGTATATCTTGAATTTCGAAGTGCTCTTCATTTTGGATAACTTTTAAGCGAAATACACAATCTCAGTACGCAATATGTCTGAAAAGTTCTAATCAAAGTAAGGAAGCCTGCTTCGGTAACGTGTCTACCTGAGGTTCAAGAGGTCAGAACGCTGTTGGTAGATTGTGTTGTGTATGTGATGTAATGTTACGTGAGAATTGAAGTGCATTTCTACGGAAATAAAGAACATTTAAAATATCTGCAAGTTGGACTTTTAATTCTACGAACCCACATTAACAATTCGGACACAAAATTCTAAGCAGACGACAGTTGCCATTACAACTGTAAGAGTCCTTTTGTATAAACCAATGATATAGTGCGATCCATATAAACTTGAACCATTTGAATAGACCATAACTTTTGAACCAATAATAGGACACACGTACAACTTTGGGAGAACATAATACACAATTGGGAGATTACATTACACTATTTAAATCTCAGAGAAAATGTTGGAAGTGTCCTCCACCAGCATCTATACATGTGTGTACTCGTCTCACCATATTCTCTCAAGTTTTACTGAGATGATATCGAATTGAGAGAAGGTTATTTCCAACAAGATGGAGCAACGTACCATACTCTAATAACATGGAACTTGTAACCCTAAACTAACCTCACCGGAGTTTTTCTTATAGGGGCATCTACAAAATAGAGTGTACAAGAATAGGCCACGGACAATTGATGTCCTCAAGGAATCCATTCGAACCGAAATAAGTAACATTGGTGAGGATACTCTCCGTAAAACTTCAGAGAATATGGTGAGAGGGGTACAAACATGTATAGATGCTGGTGCAGGACACTTCCAACATTTTCTCTGAGATGTAAATAGTGTAATGTACTAATCAAGGCTTCGCGGGTGATCAGCCGTGTCAAATTAATAAACGTCGAGCTTTCGGCCATTGTAAACTCCATGGCCTTTTTCAGGATCTAAGAAGAAGAAGCCATGGAGTTTACCATGGCCGAAAGCTCGACGTTTATTAATTTGACACGGCTGATCACCCGCGAAGCCTTGATTAGTAATGTTCGCCGTGAAAGCTTCAAGTCTTACACTAGTGTAATCTCCCAGTTGTGTTTTATATTCTCCCAAAGTTACACGTGTGTCCTATTATTGGTGCAATACTTATGGCCTACTGAAATGGTTCAGGTTTATATAGATCACACTAGCTTCTCAATATTATGCGACAGGATTAGTTAAATCTCAAATACAATTACATCACATTATTTCGATAGCTTCTACACCAAATTCTTACGAAAGCTTATATTTCTATGCAGCATTACCTTTTGGCGAAATAGGCACAATGCACGGGGCGACTTGACTGTAAGATGTTTAAAAGCATGTCATTTATACTGGCCTTGGATAACACCGCGAGAAACAACCGAAGATCCTATCGAGTTTACTTGGTCGGAACACAACACGTACTGCCAACTTCATGCAGCTGCTGGCTGTTCCACCACTATGCTAATTATCTCTTGTTCACACCAGAACGGCGCTGCTACATAGCCAAGAGTACTAAAACCCTACCACCCTAAATTCCAATTCAGACATTGGTGGAAATACACATTTTGAGACTCAGAGTAAAAATAACTTCCGAGAAAGGCCTGTGTCTGTAAACAGCATAACTTGACGTGTGCACTCACGTGACTCTGTACCCAATCTTGTTCAAACTAATCTACTACCTACTTCACATCACTCGGGACAAATTCTTATTTATATATTCCTTATTAGTACAACGGGAATAGGAGAATAAAGTAGACTTAAGTGAATGTAGAACATTTTAAGACCTGGTCGCTATTTGACACTCCGTTCTCTTTACAAGTTCAAGGAATAACGAATGGCTTCCTACTCGGAAAGGTGTAAGTATTGGGAAACACGAACGGATGAGGTAACGGATCACTGCACAAAAGAAACTTCTATCTCTTACAGTTTATCAGTTGTACAAAAGTCATCCAGAATGAAGAAAACTTCTGAGTACATTCACAAAAAATTCAAATGTACATTTCATTTGTTTTGGAAATATCCTAAATATGTGGTGTTTTAACCAAAGACGTTAGTCACCTTTGAGGAAATCAAAATTTTCGAAAAGTGTTCCATGTAGAGCAATGCCTAAACTGTAAAATATAAACAAAATAATAGTATACAACAAATGCAGATCTTGTTAAGACATACAATTTACGTCAAATGTTTTTATGGAATTAACTATTTCCGAGATATTCCTTGTCATTGATTTCCTACAATACTCCTACTTCTCTCAAATGTGTTCATTATTATTTATGCTGGTCATGCAAAAAGAAGGGAATGTCAAAACTAATTTACAGC
The DNA here is from genome assembly GCA_030765055.1 of Mantis religiosa. Lineage (NCBI taxonomy): Eukaryota > Metazoa > Arthropoda > Insecta > Mantodea > Mantidae > Mantis > Mantis religiosa. Next base: position 253,776 of record JAUKNK010000649.1, on the reverse strand, counting down.
AACCAGCCCTGTACTGTACTTACAACTAATTAATTCTCCTATTGCCATTGTATCTGCAGTAAAATGAGACAATCTCTACAAACGCCACTGCATCACAATCACAGTCATTGTTCCACACACACCAACGTTTCAGGACTGCGCTCCGCTCTAGCACATTGCAATTACTTAACCGTCCGCTTAGAATGGGGCAAGCCCTCAAAATGACCTTCATCAAGCCTAGATGGAGATGAACTGCGTGCCCCCCCCCCCCCCCCGCCCTTTCTCTTGAGCACTGCATGCTTCTGCAATGACGGAACCTTAAATCTGCATGAACCAAACAAAATCATTTACAAACGAAAATCAACTATTTCAAACGAAAGCTTATCTGCATTCCAAATAAAATTAACTTCTTTTTTTTTTCATCGGAATGCTCAGAAAACATTTAATAAACTGCGTGAGTAAGTACGGCCGCGCCGTAGCCGAGCGGCTAGACAGCTTATCACTCACCAAGGAGGTCCGGGTTCGATCCCAGGGGACAGCATGCCAGATTTTTGGTAGACAACACGGCGCAGGGGCGGGTTTTCTCCGGGATCTCAGCCATTATTCCACTAACTGCTCTAATATCTTCCCTTTCATCTCAATCTGTCATCTACTTCTCTCATTGTCCATACCAGGCATCGGGCTGATCACCCATCCCGAGTTCTCTCAAGAGTTTTGCTACTGCAGGCATAAGGGGATAGAGGAACAATAATCCCCTAACACCACAATAGTGATCAACAACGAGAAATACGTGCTCCTCTTACGTTTACCAGTTATCTCTTCCTGAATGAAGAGGATTTCACAAACTATTTCCCCAGAAAGTTCACAATGTGTAAAATATCATTTGTCACGAAAACCGCAAGGAGCCATTTTTGGAAATTGTTTCATGTAAACGATAGTTTGGAAGGGGCTCGAAAATGTTCGTATCGCATCCCTGGAAGGTGCATACCAAGTTCGATGTTTAATGATGTTTAACGGACTACGTGTATGAGGTATATTGTACGCACACACATGCACGCACGTGCAACTGCTCTTTTCTTTCATTCGGGGGTACCAAAACGTGCATTTCCGATGAAATGTCGAACAGAATTTTTGGGTGAAATATAACACTTCCCCAACTTACGAGGTTGCTTCAATTAAGACTTTCTATTATCGTTGAATCGCTGAACATTTAACTCAGATATACTGAAACACTAATTCTGATATAGGTTCATTTAGAGAAACGGTACCTCTTGGAGTAAGGGAGAAACCCTGAAAGAAATCTATCAACCCAATTAGATTTCAACTAGTGTCCTAAGATCATCTACCATACTAAGATTTGGCATGAGGCTAAGAACTCCCAGCTGAACAAGGGAAGAAGCGGACCATCCAACGTCCAGGTGTGCACGCCTACCCTAGATCATCTCGTTGAATGAGTTTACAACACTGACAAATGGATTTTACTCGAAATACACCGAACAAAAGCATTATTTGAAAAAGGTCAAATGAGAGAGAACAAAGCCGATTAATACCAAATTTTATATTTATGTTCAGTATCTTCCAAAGATGCGACAAGATTTTTTTAATCTCCCACCCCAAACTATCCTTTAAATACAAAAATGTACGACGATTTTGATTTTTGTCAAAAATGGCTAACGATTTTGATTAAAATATCAGAAGTTTAAGATATTATCAAGGCAAATGAAATGAATATCTTGACTTTTCTGGGAATAGCCTTTTACGTTCTCTTTAATCTAACTTTTGCATGAGTGTAAGAGAGAAACAAAGTCTTACTGGAAAAAGTGTGGATCTTGTTGAAGCACACATTTATTCATTTTTGGGAGGAGGGTTTTCGAGATATTCCTTTACTGGTTTAAATTTCCAAATACACTTTTCTCAATAGTAAGTATATTTTTTTAGATCTTGGCCGTAAAAAGACAACTGAATGAAGCTACCACATAGTAACTAGCTCTTATAAGAAAATGAAATTAAAAATGTGCAGTGTTTACCGCGCGCTTTTAGTACATACGAGAAGATGGAGCATCGGTGGAATGAGATGGCCGAAGAAAACCCGCCACTACGCCGCTTTGTCCACGACAAATCTCACATGCGGTAGCAGGGGATGGAACGCGGGTCACCTTGGTGAGAGTCAAGCAGTCTAACCACAAGCCACGGCGCGGCCAATCTTAAAATGTCCATCATTTAAAGGCTACTATATTCTCCTATTCCCGTAAATGTGAAATAAACAAATTCTATAACTGTCTACCTACATTAATATGACGTATAGGTAGATAAAAGAATAAAAGGTTTTAAGAATTTGTACAAGAGTTGCTAGAGCAAGTATTGTGAGGGCATACAAAATTTTATTTAGTGTTTTACGCTCTTTCTTACTACATATGACACCGCAGGCGGCGGACACTGGTGATAAATAGCGACATTGGGCACGAACTTTGTTGAAAGAAACGTTCCAGGCACTCCCCTGTATTTGGCAGTTAAGGACCGAGAAAACTGGGAAAAAGATCTATCAGGGAAGACGGTCCTAACGGGTATTTTTGGATTTAATCAAATTAAGGAATCAATACAAGCAAATGTACATTTTCACGAAATAGTATATCTAGAATTACAACATACACTGGTTTAGTGTGACTTAATTTTCAACCGACTTTCAAACGTTCTATATTATGACCGGTTCACACCAGTTCACACACTTTCGGTTCAACGCAGCAAATCTTATAATTCATCCAATGTTTTTAAGAACTTCGTGCGATAATTTTAGGTTGGGAAGAGAAAGCGATGTGCCGCGATCTGCCACACCACCTTTATACACCTTAGAATTTTTTTGAATATTTATGATAGAGACAACGACTATGCCCAAAGTTATCGAGAGGTCGGCGCTGGGTAGTCTCAACTGTAAACAGATAAGGTGCGCGCTAGCCCAAATAAGCACTATTGGCATAGAACTGCATTTTTCTGGAATCTGAACATGTTGAACGTTCTGGACAGTTCTTACGGCTATACACGAGAGCCTAACAAGTCTGGCGATTAAATCTCTGGAAGTGCGTGATTATATCAGTGAGCTAGCAAGCGAATGCGACAAGAAGCTCTGTTCTCCGAGTGAGTTTATCACTACTGTAGTGACGAGCAAAAAATTGGTGTCTTGTATTCCACGAAGGAAGGGGCTACGTCTGGCATATTTAGTGGAACAAACTGAACTGGAAGTGAAAACAACCATGTTAGTGAGTTAAGGGAACCATCGGCCAAAGTTGAACTAGATTACTAAGCGGCGGTTTCAAAAATCGGCCCACAGTCAAAATCCACCGATTTACAATCTTAAAACATAAGCAAATTCAGGAACTATAAAATATGCGAAATTAAGATCATTTCGAGAAAGTCGTCCCATACATCTCAAAAGAGACGAGCACGCGATATCACGGCAACAATTAGCATGGACTTGTAAAACCACACTGATGCTGCACAGCCTTCAAGCTGTTGATTCCTGGTTTACAAATCTACAAAGGAAGTTTCCATCTCGCACAATGACGTGTTTATCCTTTGGGCGTCCACAAATAGCTTGTGTATCTAGGATTGGTACCAGACGCCACCAGACGGTACTTTGTTCGTTTCATTTTTGCCATTCACAACTAGCTGTGTTTAACCTTGTATTCCTGTACACCGTGGCCTACATATGATACACCCGTGGGAGACCATGACCATGGATGTTCTGTTCACATCGACGGCAGTGTAACTCTTGCTTTCCGAAATGTGCCCCTTAAGCAACTATATTAGATGCACATCTTCCATACATGCTAGAAATTCCTGTAGTTTATGAAGTCATGAAAGCGAACTAAATATCCAATATCACAAATTTCAGAGAAGCATTTGTTCTCCTAACTCCACATTCAATATTTATCAAAAGTAAAGAAGTTATCAGCAAAGCTTTTGTTCAAACTTTAGAGACGTGTGCTGTCATCATGAAGTTCTGTTGACACAAAGTGCATCAGTAGAGTTGGTACAGAACTTGTAAAATTGTAGGCAACCTTGTCTGCCGGCTGTTTTTGTTGGCTTATTCCCACAGAGCAACATACAAAGAAAGCGATTCGCATCTGTTTGTGTTTTCAAAGAAAATAAATAGTACTTATGATATAACTATGGCTCCCACTTTTCAGATAACTGATAAAGCATTACATAACCAGCGAAGGAAAATAACTGTACAGGTCTCAAGACTACGTGAAGCAGACGGCAGAGATGAAGGAATCAGTGAATATCTGGTTGGTTGCCTCACGTACTCTTCAACACACAAGTTCTAATCATCAACTAATCTGGCAAGTTACTCACTTCATAGTTGTCAAGATCTGTTGTAAGAATTATACTTAATACTGCCGCTTTATTTTGGACAATTCAAGTCATAACGAATTTTTTCTGGCATTGTAAATGCGTTTTTTTCTCTCCTCTGAATCTTTTCCACTAAGCCTCTTCATTGTTTGAAAATTAGTTGAAGTACTGAGGCGTTTACGTGGATATACGAGTATATCGGTAAGTTCGCCCATTATCGATAACCCATTTGAATAATCCGTCAACTTCTCTCATCCATAACACCTAATGTTGTAATATAATTATTAATAAAATATTTTAAGGAAAATACGATCATACAAATTGACTAAACTTTATTTCTTGTACAGTTTCAATCCTTTCAGAGTGTGTACTAAATAGTTTATGTTTTGCTATATAGTCAAAGTGGATGTTTCTGTCACTGGGACCTTTACTGCGTGGAAAGTGATGCAATTTTCTAAGACGATAAGTCACGAAATACGAGGAAGAAAACAGATGAAAGTTCCTTTTGAAAAATACAAAATTAACTCTCTTCCTCGAACTCTTCAAGTACAAGTCTTAATTTGGCACGATTATTATACAAAAACGTATGTATTATCAACGTTTATAAAGGGTCTAATGACTACCATGTGGTAGTTCTTATTTCCAGATTCCCCAAACACAGCGAAAGTAGCATTACATCAGAGAGTGCAACACTAAGTCATTGTAAACAGAGGCGGTTGAGCAGGTGAATCATGATCACAAGTGGCATTGTGTGCAAATGGCAGCCTTCCACAGGTGTTAGCATCATGTAAATCGATCCACAAAGATTTCTCACGTTTGTAGAAGCAGACTACACTCGCCAAAAACAAACATTCGACGTGGAACCTTCCTTGGAAAGATAATATTTCATACTTAACCAACTACACATTACTGATGCTATGTGGGTCCCTCAGTCAGAGGTATGGCTGACAGATGCTCTGCCAACTGTTTACTCTTATTACTGCCAGATGGCTCCCAGAGAGACAGCCAAAACCTCAAGTATATTCCAATGAATTAGTGTACTAGAGCATCCAGAAGCTTTTAATGCACCAACTATGTTTCGTAATACAAAGTATGGCGTGTCATAAACATGTGTGGGAGCTTGTGGCAACCTCTGGGCTAACTAATGGAGCTAGCCAATTTTGTGCAAAAATGTGTTGGAAAATAAAAACCACAATGGTACAGCTCATCGCTAGGGTTTCACAAGAAGCGGGACCTCGTCCAACGTAAACTAATCCAACATGTGCAAAATCTGACTTGCATGTCCATCACAATGTCACGGTCCGCTCAGAGATGTTTGCCAACATTAGCTATTTTTCACTGTCCATCAAACAAAGCCTGGGCAGGTGTTACACTCAAGTGTCAACGCTCTCTTGACATGCCTTCATAGCTACAATTGGCACTGGGCGACAATTTATAAGGACATACTTCACACTACCCTTTGTTATTTGGCTTCAAAGGTTTTCAGTAAACGCATCAGTTACTTCCGCGACAGAACGTGAACATTACTAAATGAGTATTGCTAAGTGCAATGTTAGAGTTGTAGCACATTCAACCAGGAACATGCTGACTATTGCTATGCAAGACAGAAAGTTCGAGTACACACTATGCCGTCCTCTTGATGTCAGACTGATAAAGATGTCGATAGCAACATCATTTGGGACGACACCTAGGGTGAAAATTATTTTGAAGTCCGTTTCTGGTACTGAGTAAATATTTTCCTACATGAAACACTCTTTAACTAATGAATAAACTGTAAAACTGCTTACTAAATATTTGTTGCGATCCATTAAAAGCTATTGTGTAATTTTTATATCTGTATTCCCTATAGGGAGAGTTTCCCCCCTCTAAAAGTAAGAGAACTTCACTGTACGAGGGCTGTTCAATAAAGAATGATCACAATTTTTTTTTGACAACGTACCTTTACTCATCCTCAATTTTGATAGTCCTTCTCAAAATAGTCTCCCCTGAATGTGATTCACTTGTCCCAGCGTTTCTGCCAGTCTTCAAAGACATGCTGGAAACCATTTTTGAGAGATCCTTCAAAATCGCCTCCGCAGCCTTCACCACTGCTTCTGATGATGGAAAATGCCTCCCACGAAGGCGTTTCTTCAAGTTAGGGAATAGGAAAAAGTGACAAGGTGCTAAATCCGGACTACAGGGAGAGTGAGGCATGTACTTCACGTTGATTTTTGCAAGATATTCAGCAACAACATTGGCAATATGTGGCCGTGCATTATCGTGGTGCAGCATCCAGCCTGCTTCATGGAAATGTGGTCTTTTGCACCTGATATGGACTTGTAATGTTTTCAGGACATCCCTGTAGTATTTTCCAGTTACTGGTGTGTGTGCATGTACAACATGCTGATAAACCATTCCATGAATATCAAAGAATGAGATGACCATAACTTTTCCAGCAGAAGCAACCACTTTTGCTTTTTTGGGGGGTTGGTGATGAAGGAGATTTCCACACTGAGCTTTGCTGTTTACTCTCAGGATCAAAATGATGTAGCCAAGTTTCATCAGCAGTGATTACGTTTGAAAGAAACTCCGGATCTTCCTCTAACATCAACTTTAACTGCATGTTACCTTCATTGCAGTGGTAGGCGATACTGAACATGTCTGAACTTGCCTGGTTCTCACAGGCGGGAATCAGGAGTACCAACAATGAAACTACTACGACGTGTTTGTTTCAGATTAAGCTAACATAATATAATAAGATTGAATTTTAGTGCGAAAAATTATGACCGTAAAAAATTATTATCATTCTTTATTGAAGAGCCCTAGTATCATGAATGGTTCCTGGAGCTTTATAACTCTGTATAGTTTAGATTTTTGTCTTGCTTGAAATTAATTACAGGTTACTTCTCCCACTTTTCATTTACAATGTATTCTTCAGACTCAGTTATCACAGAAGAAATGTGGTTTCCCATTAAAATCGCAACAAGAAATCAAACCCACTCAGAGTCAATTACTTTGGACCACGTACTGTAGTGCATAGTCTCTGGCCGTCCTTCCTGCTGTGCTGTCAAATCAATATAGTACATGATGGGATGGATCCACGTAAAATAAATGATTGGCCTATTAGTGGGGGTAACTCTCCAGCAAAAACACTGCTCTTACATTAATTTTCCTTTATTTAGTATAAGTCATTAATTTTAACAAATGAGGCTAGAGTAGGTTACTTTCAACTGTTTTCTGTAGCGCAACAACGCCTACTCCAGAATGGAAAGCGATAGAGCAAATGTAGTTTTGAGTTAACTCTGCCGAAGTTATGGGTTAAAGCAAACATTATTATACTAATTTAAGGTTTTAATGTTTTTCTATACTACACAATTTTATAAATGTTTAATCGCCCACTTGTCAGGTTAGTCATGGTAACCAGGGTCGATAGGACTCTAGCGATACGGGATGTTTATTATTATTATTATTATTATTATTATTATTATTATTATTATTATTATTATTATTATTATTATTATTATTATTATTATTATTATTATTATTATTACTATTATTATACCAGGTGTAAATTTGCAGGAAGTCAAATCTCTATTTCAATATATTTGCTCAAATATTTGAGAACAGTGACAGCATCACTCTTATATCAAATAACCCGTTGGCCAGTCAAATGTTTACAACATGCTGGATAAACAGTTGAGTAACAGAGGTTAGCACTCACCACACTCCCATTCCAGCTTCACCAGCCTCAACTTACCTGAAAATAAAAACACAATGTTAATAAATTCTGCCAACAATATTTACTCTCTCTACCCACAGTGTTTATTTTTATATCTTTAAAATTATTCGCCCAAAAGTTTATATTCACTTAATGCTACTCAAGATGAGCGCCAACAGAAATGGTTCAATTACACGTTTCGTTTTTAAGTAGAAAGAGAAACCAGAAGGAGGATTGGTGGTTTTGGTATTCCATTCAATAACAAACAACTTAAATCTGATGTGATATATTACAAGACTTTCTCCACCAATGCATAAAGGGCACTTATATTACTATAGGTGTTCACATAAGAGATTCTTGATGCACAATAACGTATTAACGATGTCAACATTCAAATGTTCGTTCGTGGCAATAGGTCTGAAATGCAAACTTTCAAGTATATCCATTTGGTAACGCGTAGGAAACACGGTGTGTGGTCAAGGAAAGTAAAGAACTTCATACTTGATAAAGAGGCCTCTACGCAAAATTAAGTAGTCTTTCATGCCTAGAACCACGCCACAGTTGTCACTTTTGAGGAAATACAAAATAACAAAACATAGACAAATTAACGGCAATGAACAAGCAGCCCGCGAAGCAACCAGTTTACCTCCAGATGAAACAATTACAAGCATAACTTACAAAGATTATATTGTCTATATTAAAAATTACATCAGAAGAAACTGGAAAAATCAGTGGTATAACAACTCAAACAGCAAACTGCATATGACTAACGGAATATTAAGACCTCCCTCCAAACGTAAACAACAAGTGGCTTTAACTAGACTAAGAATTGGTCATTACAGAATCGCGCATTTACATATCATATCCAAGGATCCAGCCTCCATATGTGAGATGTGTCAGACTGTACGTATCATCACTAAATGTGTCAGATACACAAAGTGGCGCACGAAGAACAAGCTTCCATCTGATGATTCTACTGTACTTAATGATCCTAAAATGACCAGTAACATTCTACAATTTACAAAAGACGCTTCATTATTTCAGTTGTAATTTTAGTGCATCACTATTGTTCTGTTGTTAATATTCCACTTTATGTTATAAATTATACCATTGTTATATTCAGTATTATATATTAAGCCAATGTTATATTCATATAACTGTTTGAACACTGTATCAGGATGTATTATTGTGTTAACATAGATATTATGTAATTACTTTGTGTACAGTCAATATGACCATGTAGTTAGCGACTATAAACAAGGTTGAAATAAAAAAAAATAAATTACTGTACGTTAAGAACAATATGAGGGGTGAGAGGGTTTCCTTGAAAACCTTCGGTCGCATCTTGCAAGATTAACATGCACACAATCTTTTTCTACAAAGACTTCTTTGATACGTTCAGGGGATCCTATGTAATGTACATAAAAGCAATGCTTCCTCTTTCCACCATAAACATTGAGCAAATATTTCAGATAGTTACACAGCAATCTCAAACCCGGATCTACCACGTGTTACATTTCACGCTTGCCAAGATCCAAAAAGCGCTGTACCATTACGTTCCGCGTCATTCCTACTCTCGGCAGGATTCACGCCTCTCTGTAAATTTAGGAGTTTTAAATTGGCAAGATGCACTAACAACCTTTGTGGTCCATGTCCATTTCTGGCACGTCCTTAGTTGCAGTTATTTGTAAGTGTTGAGTGACCACATTTGGACAATTCACAATTATTAACACGTCAAATTCCGCAATAAGGAAAGTTCATTTCTTAATCCAAAATGAGAACTTCTATTCACCGTATACGTCGCTGCTGTTTATATATATATATATATATATATATATATATATATATATATATAGAGAGAGAGAGAGAGAGAGAGAGAGAGAGAGAGAGAGAGAGAGAGAGAGAGAGAGAGAGAGAGAGACTCATGTTATTACAACTGCATTATTTTCCACTAACCGATCTTACAAAAGGCCCCAGTTACACATCTCGTAGACACGAGGGGGCTGAAGTGATAGCGAAAGATTTAAATTCTTTTTCTAGAACTAACAAATGAATGGCGACTTTTGTAGATCTTCGTATAGATCTTTGCAAGATGCTGAACATAAATGTCAACTTGTACTTAGAGATGTCAAAAAGGGTTCTGCTGTTTATACCCCTAGAATAATCACTCCACCATAATTCCTCTCATCTTTAACAACTTGTTTCTTGTGTTCCCCTGACTGTAGAGGGTCGTTTGATTCCGTAATCAAGTCGGCGTCTCTCGAGGAGGGATACGAGGTGTCAAGAGGAGGTCACTCCAAATTATTCTTTAAATGGGAAACACTGACCCTATGCTTACGATATTAGCAAGACAAAACAAAACAAAATTTGGTAATAGCTCCTCTTCATTTCACACGAGTAAACAAAAATGTAGATCTCGTTAAACAACACTACTTGCACTGTTCCCATGGCCATGCAAGGAGCCTACAGACAGATAAAAGAACCAAAAAGTAGAGAATTGCTGACCTTGTACTTTGAACCAAGCGATGCATTCACTGTAGATCTGTACTCACTGCTAGCCTGTTAGGTATACACACACACACACCTTCCTGTTTCTGCCAAGCCACGCACGCGTTCGCTCTATGTGCTGATCAATTGGGTTTCCCGACGAACTGTTGGTTCATGCCAACATCCATTTTATTGAAGTCAACTTGCAATTCATTAAGGGTCACGTGCATGACGGCCATCTTGTACCCGAGATCTGCCTCACGTTTTTACAATTACTATGTCGTCTATTTACCTTTGGGATTTCATTCTTCTAGATAAACAACAACAATAATTCACACCGCCGTCTTTAAACAAGCCATAGCTGCTTAGTGTAATTTACCATTTCAGGGGTACAAAAGCTACAACTGATTTTATTCCCTTTCATAGGGAGACACTAAAATCATTAAATGTCAGCTTTCTACTATTAAAATCTCTTCATTGTAACTTTCTCTACCATATACACAAACAGGTAGGGATGTAAATACCTATATTTACTGGAAACATAGCTTTTGAGGTCCAATAAACCAAAATATTTTTTAGAACATCCAGGAGTGCAAATAATTCAAACCGAAAAGTCGATACACCAAAATTATATTTATGTTCAGCACTAACAACGATGCAACACGAATATTATTGAGGAAAAAAAAGGAGGAATCCCTCCCCCTCCAACTATACTTTAGTATATCTAAAGTTTTCATTAAAATTCCATAGGTTTAAAACATTTTCATGACAAACAAAATGCATTCTCTTGAATTTTCTGTGAATGTACTCAGAAGTTCTCTTTATTCTGAATGACTAATATCACTGATAAACTAAGAGACAATATGTTACTGCACAAAACTGCAGATCTGTTAAAACAGTCTACGTCAAGTATTTCTAATTTGTGGAGATAAGCATTTCTTTTAGACATTCCTCCATTGGTTTCAATTTTCAGATAAAAAGATAAACGTATACCCATGCTAGGCCATACGATCTCTATCGGGGCGACTGGTGGTTACTTCGGCATACAAGGCCTGTGATGTGGTCAGCCCCACGAAGCAGCCGCCTTCACCCCCAGGGCCATAGTGCGACTAGAAGGATTATACCGGGGAATAAATTCCAATGGTACCATCGGGAATAGAACCCGCGACCTCCTGGCTTGCAGTCTAGTGCCGTAACCACTAGACTATCGCGCGTCACTTGTAATTTTCTCAAATAAGAAATAATTCATTTATTATACATAATGAAACCATTTCTACAAACATTTCCATTTGTATAAGGTTGCCAAGAAAAAGTTATGTGAGTGTACATATTTTTTTTTAATCATTCTTAGATCTACCCACATAACTACCTGTTATGCGAACATTTACTTATTACTTTGATACAACAGATTTCAGATGATAACGAAATGTTCAGGAAAATAAATACGACTAACTACATGACCTTAAAACGCGTATAAAGCAAGTGTATATATATTATATATATATATATATATATATATAATCTTAAAAATTCTTTTCTAAACTCGTTCATGTCTTTTTTATAATTTATCAAGTTGTTTGGAAGACAACACTGGCATTTGTTTCAAAATTTTGCAATTTTACGCAAGAGTTTTTTTTTGTAAATAATTCAAATAAGAAAAATGTTTTTATTTCTCTTTTGAGGAACAATTCACGAAACGCATTTGAAATTCTGGAAGTGTGTTAGAATACATATCGCAAACATCTGCTAAAAGTAGCAAATTACTTGATAAGAATCATCAAAGAGCTATTCTTGGTATTAAATTTAATAACCCCTTATTAATTGATAAACAACAACTTCATAAACGTTCATATTTAATGCAAATTTTATATTTTGGTTCCTCTAGCTGTTAATAAAACTCACATTTATCTAATGATATACAGGAAGGCTAGAGCTCTGATTACTAAATCTTTATGGTGTTATCCCATGAACAAATTGAAGTAAGAAAGGTTTATGGTACGTTATTTTTAAAGTGCAAGGTTCACAATGTATGGCCGTTAACATTTAACCCATCAAAACAGCTGCCAGCCTGTTGCAAAAACCATGCGGGCTGATTGAGGTGCCTGGCTAGCACTGTCTGCGCAGACTCTTCTAAACATACTTTCTCTACAAAGTAATTCAGCTTAGTCAAAAAAAAAAAAAAAAAAAAAAAAAAACCGTTCATGAGAATTTAAAAAAATACATAATTAACTGTATTTGTTCTCCTATGTACTTTAGTTTTTGGAACTATGACCAAAGGTGAAAGCTAATAAAATAATACTAAAGAGCGTATTGTGACAAAAATGACAACACAAAGTTGCACTAACTTCACTTTATATGTCACCCAAATCGTTAGTCCAATTCTGACTTACAAATACACAAAGCTAGCATGTCAGTTTGATGTCGCTGTTGCCCGCATCAACTACGTTGCTCGAAACTTCTCGACGTTCACTGCTCGCAGACCAATACTCACTTTCACACTACTCTCGTCGACTGATTCACAACCTCGATACTGATAACCCTCTTTTATAAAGAGCGCGTCGCAGATGAGTTATTTCCGGAAACTGAAATCTCTCGAATCCAAGGAATGGAATATAGTCAAAGTAGAATCTTCCAGATATGCCGAAACCAAAAAATCTAAAACCTTCAACGCGGTAAAACAATAAGGCACGTACTTCCGGCTTCGTGGCGTCAGCTTGAATGTTTCATTTTTTGCTCCTATCGCGGCAAACAAAAACGATGGAATGAGGTGTCACAAGTTTTTTCTTTACGTTGTCGCCAATTTATAAGTTGTAGACATGAAATTAAACTAGGATAAAAAAGAGTATATTTCTGGATTTAGTAATTACAAATGTTCTACCTAGGTGGACTACTAGAAGTTAGAAATGTGGTAGACTACAAAAACTTGTGAGGTTGCTAGCAAGTATTATTTCCTTGTCTATTTACCGTTCTGATTCATCTCCCCGAACTTAAACGCCTGTCGAAGAGAACACAAACCCTGGATCGCAGAGAGTAACGAGGGAGATGGTATGATGCAGCTATGAATGGCGGAGGAAAGCGGAGAAAACCGCTTTATGCACCACAAATCCCACATGCGTGGCCTGGAATCGAACCCGGCTGCCCTCTTAGAGAAGAGCGTCTAACCACTCGGCCATATGTTACAAAAAATATAATTTCTTTAATGATGTTGGAGTTCCATGTTATCAAGTTTGAGATTCAAAGTGTATTATGAAGAGTTATATAATTGATTGAAAGCCGCTAGTATATATTTTGGCAATCACATCACTTTCACTCTGTCAATAGGAACTCTCAAGGATATGATTAGCGTGCTGCCAAAACCTGTATTTCCAGGCCATTATTGGCTAGTGGGAATTAAGCAGGCATGATAACACATAAAACTGTGAAGCCATCAACATTAATTTTAAAAGGGGCGGTCCGTGACAACATTGGCACTTTTTTGTTACATGGCTTACATAACTATCCAGCGTTTTCAAGTCAATGGACATCACAAACAGAAACATTGGTGATTACGTTAAAACTAACAAAGAAATAGGTAATGTTTACGTATAACGTTCACGCAATATGCCCAAAACAAACAAACCTGTAGACATATAAAGTGTTAATAAAGAACAGTTCTATGGATATCGAAATTTCACAAGAAACGCATGTTCCGTGTTATCGGTCTTCACTATGCTTAGTAAAGTCTGTCTAGTCAACGCGAGTGCAGTTGCGTCACAAAGGAAACGGACCCTACCGCCCACTAATGACCGCCATAAATCTATCTCCACACTTCAGAAATGGAACACTGTCTTTGAGGATCAATAGCAACCCTGATTTTCTGGAATTGACAGTCACATGTTTACTCCATGTGGAGTCTCAGTTGCCAAAGTTCCAACTTCCAGTTGATCTGTTTCAGTACGTGCAGAAATTCGTTGTGTGTCACGATGTGGAGACCGCGGAAGGGAAATGCAGTTGAAGTAGTAGATAACTTTCAGTCAAGTGAAAATAATCAAAGTGATGGCAATAGTGTGAATACATTGGAAAGTGTTGCTGGGCCGAGTTATATTACCGGAAAAGCTTCAAGAAACAAAGTTATAACAGGAACTGTTTCTAAGCAAATTCAAGCGCTTGTTTTGAACACATATAAATATGTGCTGACAAATAATCTTGGTAAGGGGTCGTGCATTGAACCTGATAATAAATTCTGGGTATTCACAGAAATGCAGTAAGAAAACTTGTGACGAAAGGAATACCAAAGACGCCGATCAAGTGTGAATACAAAAGGAAACGTTTCTCTAAAGTAGATAATTTCACATGCGATTTAATTCGCCAATAAATTTATAGATTCTATGCAAAAGGTAGAGCGACCTGGTTGCACATTTGCAAGAATTTTGAGATTTTCCTTATGGGCACCGAGGAGCTGGTTTTCAAATACCGCTCTTTGAATATGATAAGGGTTATTATGGAATCCAGTAGGATTGCATTTGTGAAAGCTAAGGAAGTTCTGCAGTAATGGACATAAGATAATTTATTTAGACGAAACCTCGTACGATACCCATGACGTACCGAGAAAGGTGGCAACCTTGCAGAAAGGACTGCGAGAAGGAGGGTAAGTGTTGGAAAAGGATTATAAGGGTTCGTCAAAAGAGGCGGCCGTACTGCACTCGCGTTGACCAGACAGGCTTTACTACAAGAGTAATTCGTAGAGGAGAATAGCGAAAGCCATGTGAATGCAGCATATCGGATTTTTGGTGTGGTTAGCCTCCTCCTTTAGAGAGCAGGGGGGGGGGAGGTGTCCTAAACTTAGTTCTGGTACAAAGTCGATGAGGCTACAAAAACTGTATTTGCAATTACATTTTTCTATCGAATATTTTTCCCGACTATAATAGCTTCCTCATTCCTTTTACATTGAAAACTTTTTTCACCCCAAATTCAAGAGTCTACAAACAAAATGTACCATTGGCATCGCTGTATAACAATCTGTAATAAAATATTGCTCTTGAGCAAATCACCTATCCTAAGATTACGATTAACAAATACAATGGAAATAACACGAATGCATTACTGTATATTAGGCTGGAAATCTACCAGACAACTGGCTCATATGCACAACTCTACTACTGCACAGGTAGCACTTTTGTTTACTTTTCACATCTCTCATGCGCTGTAAATATTTGCATTTGTTAGCCAAAGTCAATGAGTTATTGACCGTTTAGAGAATGTCTATATTTGCTTACAAGAGCTAAAATCATTGAAACAATTGGCAAGAAAAATCGTGAAGCTGGGACAACTCTCGGAGCTCACCAAAGTTCAAAGACTAGAGACTGAGCAGGTTATTAGCTGTATCTTTGTGTTTACTTTATGTAGGAAGCTATCGCAGTTCCTTTTCCAAACATTGTATCATCTACTTCCGCTTGAGAAACAACTTAAACTTCCCAAAAAGGAGGAACGCTATGGTCTGCGTACAGCAACTGTTGGTCCTGTAATGACTGCACAAAGAATTATCTTAAGTTTACTTGATAAGCTTTAAACGCTGCTGGTCTTGTCAGGCCGGAAGGGGGATATGCACTTTCAGCCATTACCTATTTGGTTCAAATAACTAACTCTTCTTAGTAAGTAATTACTATAGTACACATGGGTCAGAGTAGATTGTTGGTTCTATTTGTCCAAAGCTTGATCTGTAAGTTACAAAGCAACTACTATGACTAAAGCTAACATCATGCTCATTTATCCTTTCCAAACAACGTTAGAAACAACGTTTGAATTACCTCAACATCCGCGCCATGTTGCGATGCAAATTGGCACGCAGCTGTTTGCGAGTGTAGCGTCCCGATGGCGGCGAGATCTTGCGGCATGGTCCTGCACAGTTCTGCTGCTTGCTCATGGTTCCAAGCACAAGTTGTTACATCGAAAAACAAAACATTCACACTTCCAACAATGTCCGATGACTTGCCGAGAACGACTGAACGCCCTTGTAGTGGCGATTGTAGGTCAGCTCAACACACACTGAAGGACATTCATCGCTATCTTCTCCAAACGTAATCACCTCGAGATTACCGCCCATGCGTTAGTCCCGAAACGCGTCTCAATCTAACACACATCTTTAAAAATCATGGGTAGACTAATTACTAATGAAAATATACCACTGGCAAATTTTAAGGTAAAGTTATGATACAATTTGTATTAGAAGAAACCTGTCATATTTGGGATTTCTTGACTAAAGTGAGAATCACAAGCCTCTTGTTCGTGTTTACGAGAAACTTTCCATTAGTTTCCAAGAACGTGGAGATTTTATTTGAAGTTGATTATATTGCAGGCAATTTACGAGGACATCATAAGATCTGCAACCAAGATCTCGAATTAGATGAACCAAAAACCCAAAATTAAACTTGCCTACATTGTTGACTCCACACTTCACCGAAATTCCATATCTAACAATAGATCAATATAACGTAACCTCAGTGGGATGGGCATTTCCTGTTCAAACTGGCGTTACATCTGTACTTGCCTACTCCTTTCACACTTAATTGGGGAATTAATTTAGAAAAAGTATTTTCAGCCAGTGAATGCAGTGCTAAATGTTACTTTTGCTGCAGAGTAGCTTCTAGAACACCAATTCCTTTGAATTAATATTCAGTTACGATCTAAAACGCCATTGGTTTACACTTAATGCCATAAACAGAGATGTTCTGAGTAATGGGGTTTTCTTTCACCTAAAGGAGGTGTACTGTTTAGGCAGCTCGATCTTCTCCAGCTTTCGAGTAGCTGCGCAAAATATCCATGAAGAAATTGTGAAATAAATGGCAAAGATCTCACTAAAGTTTAAAATCGTCGGAAATAGGGGGAGAAAGAACTGTTTTGAGTATGTGAATTTCCTTCAAGAAGTTAATCACAAAATTGGCTTACCTCGTTGTCTACGTTGTGCAAGTCAGTGAAAGGAAATGCACAAAACCCATATCAAGAAAATGTAAACTCGTCACTATTATTTAGTATCTGATAGCACTGCAACTGACTATCTTAAAATTGTGGCTTGGTAAAAGAAAACAAATTGCTTCAACAGCAAAAGCTTTCAAACCTCAATAATTGAGGATTTTAGACCTCATGCAGTATGCAGGAAGGGACACGTGCAGTGGCGACCATGTGTGTATGTGATTATTACAGTTTACTAAATACTTCCTATAAATTATGTCCCTAACGTAACAAAGAAGTATTGCCAGGTCCTCTGAAACTATTGCACATCAAACTCTATCCAAACACAGTTACAGCTCAAAGGTTGAACTTCCCTTGCTCACACGATCTCAAAAGCTGTCAAAAGTGAATCATGATTTGTATGCCAATCCCAAAATAGCTTCGTCGACGGGAAACTAAAATCTAAATGTATCAAGCTCGCCAACATCAAAGGTCACGGTTTGTGAGGAAATACTTCACCCTGTGTACCTTATCCCATAGCAGGTTAAATTAAAGAGCAAATAATTATGGAAGCTATAGAATATTTAATACCAAGCTTGTTATTGCCAATCCACACAACCTACAATCCAAACAAACACCAAACACACGAAATGCTAACATTTCTCCGAGCACTCATCTCAAGATCTGCCACTACCGTGACTCACGCACACTGAAACTGAGTGTGGCCGTCCGGGCAGGTACAGCTGGCCGGCGTCGCCCGGGCTCTTCCGATGTGGGAGGACGCCAAGAATTTACCTTCCGTCACTTTCACATACGGACCAACATCATCTATAATTGCCCAAGTAGTTCTAAAAGCGGTTAAAAGTCTTTCTCTACCACTTACCTACGTATTTGATTAAAAAAAAACTACTAAGATTTCTCTTTAAATATAGTAATTTTAGAAATCTTTTGAACATGAGTACACATCCATATGAGTGTGTGCAAACAAAAATGTCATCGTAGTCATCCCCTGAAATATCAAGTTTTGTATACTGGCTTAGTGATACCGAGGTCACGGGTTTAAATCCGGCCCAGACGACTGTATTTAAGTTGCTTAAAAGTGACCTCACTTCAGATTTACTGACATCTAAAAACTGTGGCGGGACACCGGCGGGGCTGATATGATTCTGGCAATCCACAACAGCGTTAACAAACAAAATAATATTTTATCCATTTAAGGCAATTGTCTGACACGGAGACAATACGATTTTGCAACATTCCGTCATTCCTATGGAAACTTTTCTTATTGTTTATTTTCTCAACTTGGAAACTTACTGAGTTTCGTAAACATATATTTTTAAAATGTTTACACGAGTCCTACAGCGTTAATTTTTCTGTGAATACCCTGTAGATATCTCATTCAGACTGCATTTTGTATAAATGGTAAACGAACAAATAACTCACATTCTTGATACACAAGGGAAAAAATTATATATAATAGTGATGTAGCGATGTTCGATAACCCATTTTATAAGAGGTTGTAAAGGTGACACTCGATTACGTTATTAGTAGTATCAATTTTGTTATTCATAATTTTCAGGTGACATGTTCCGCCAGCGACAGGAAACTCATACACTGCTTTTTTAAATAAAGGTTCAAATTTTTCATATGTACGAGAAATTAATCAGAAAAGCAAAACTGTTTATTTTTAATCAAGCTGGGAATCCAAACCACAACTTTGATTTGGAGGCTAACATGCCATCAGCACACCACAAAGGAAGGTAGTCAGTCATTTCTTCTTCTTTTCGTTCACTTAATTTCCACTGTAAGCATTCTGTTTTGTCTGAATCCAAAATATATAGGTACACTTACATATAAAAAAACCGTAACCAAAATCTTTCTGGGTATATATGAATGCATGAATATACAACGGGAAATGAACATTTTTAAATATTTACGTGGGCATATGTTACATTCTAAAGGAAGAACAGCGTAACATGAAACTTAATTTAGGTATATAACATTCATTAGAAAGTAGTCCTTATGCAATGTTGTCGCTACTTCTAACGACTTTTAGATCTGTGTTAGTTGTAGTTTTACTTGCTTAGCGTCTAACGATGAATGTGATGACATTTCAAATTCTTTATCACTATATCACATGTATCTGTAATCATATATTTCAGGGCCGCGCCGTGGCTCAGTGGTTAGACCGCTTGGCTCTCACCAAGGTGGTCCGGGTTCGATCCCAGGCGACCGCAAAGTGAAATTTGTAGTGGACAACACGGCGCTGGGGCGGGTTTTCTCCGGGATCTCCGGTTTCCCCCGCCATCTCATTCCATCGGTTCTCCATCTTCATCTCATGTATCATCAGTGTCATCGCCTGCGGTGCCGTATGTAGTAAAAGCGGGCGTTAAACACTACACATTTCATATATTTCTATTACCTCAAAAAGATAGAATATTATTATTTCTGATTGCATCCCTATTTAGTACATATTACTTAAGTTACGAGTTAGTATATCAATCCCAACTCGTTTTTCATCTCATGTAACTGCTGCATCTCATTTGGAACAGAGTTCAATCAACCTCCGACATATTTGATAAAGACTAAGTTAAAGGAAAGCTGGGAATATAAAACAAGATGATGCAGTTACAGATAATGTATACATTTTACAAGATATAAATCAACATTATAAATATAAGCCTTTGAACATCATGCTGCTTTTTGAAGACTTTTGGCTACTGTTTAATATTCTCTACCAACTTATCAAATTATCACTTCTTGGCAACATTGACCTTGTGACGTTTTCATGACAAAAGTGACTTGAGCGTGGAGGGGGAAAAAGAGAAATGTGGAATGGCAGATAGAGGGGGGATAAAAAAGGAAAGGGAGGTGGGGATTAAGTGGGCGAGGGGAGCGAGAGAGACATTTACAGAGTTGCAGGTTCTGTAAATATATAATTCCCAGTAATCCTCAAGCTCTAGTAATTTTCAGTCTTTCTTAAGGTCTGTTCCATCTCTCTTTGCTCTAACTACCACGTCACTTGAAGTCGCCTCTCATTGGCTGCTGTCGAGAAATAACTTCTACGCAGCAAAATGGTTCCTTATGTTAACGTGAAACTGTCAGATTTACATTATAGGTATAATGTATTATAAAATGTATTATCCAACGGAATTAAGCCCGCCTCGGTAGCGTAGATGGTAGCGAGTCTGCCTCACGTTCAAGAGGTCCCGAGTTCGAATCTCGGCCAGGATGAGTTACCTGGATAAGATTTTCCCCGGGTTTTTCCTTATCCTGAAAGACGAATGTCGGGTTACTAAGCTCTATGGACCCCGGGCTCATTTGAGCATATCACCCATTTCATTCATCGTCCGATATGACTTGACGGTGGTGAGTGTAAATTTAAAAAAAAAAAAAAATTAACAAATAAACTAGTTGAAACCTGCCCCACAGGATGACCAACATCATTTTTATCGCCTGACCTTGCACTGCAAATGGATTGTTTATCATCACTCGCTGTAACTAAGTCATCAAACGGACAAAACTGAAGATGAGTGAAGCTCTTGAGACCTGCTTACAGAGAAACAAACCAATGCACCGTACTGGGTTTGTGTTTACGCGGAGAGATATACATCAACGATGATAAAATGCCACAAAGAGTAAATGGACCGGAAGTCCGTCGAGAAGTACCTGGCACATGAAATTTTGTTCGAGACTTACCTGATGATGCGGAACGAATCCTTAACGTGTATTTCACAAGCACATGCGACGAGAAATACAAATTCTGCGCCACCTGCACACCGAAGTGTTCCACATTTGGCAGCGTTTCAATCGCACAACCGGCAAATATTCGCTTCGCAGCCAAGCAAACCCCAGCAGCACATGACGCGCGTTATGAGATCAAAATAAAATGTCTCGGAGAAAGGAACATTGGCACAGTCGTTCATGATGTCACCAAGTGCTAACCAATGGCGCGACATTGACTGGGTGGTGTCCGCAATCAGCGATCCGAAACTTCCTCACTCACGCCTCCGCACAGCAAATGGCATCAGACCTCCATTTAAGTAAAATGAACCACAAAATGGATGGCATTACTGCTGCTTTCTTAACCTTGGTTTGGCCAGTTTATTCATACTCCCATACTGGGGATGTTTCCCTACATATGCACGAATTGATTATAAAAAATCTATGTCGATATTTCGTAGAAAATATGGCTTTTGTGGTTACCTGAATATAACACACTTCTGAGTGCACGCGGACCTAAACTTTAAACCTCGACTTAAACATCGATTGAGAATGAAATTTGAAGCTCTTCAGAAAGTGTCAATTCCAGTCATTACACTAAACTATCTTCATTATTTTTATATTCTCAAAATAGCCCACGGATTTTGACGAAAATAGCACATATCAAATGAAATAACTACGCACAAAGTATCTGAAGTCATTTTCATTCTCTTTAAATTGTAGAGAATCAAAAAAGTGGAAAAAAAAAATCACATGAAAATTTACTAGAGGAAAAACGAAACATACAGTCTTTTGCCAAGGCATTGGTGTTTCCGAAATATTCTCTGTTGTAACGCTGCCTTCGACTTCAGGAGCACTTTCTCATTATGATACCCCACGCTCCCTCTGTGTTCGGGAACAATGACCTCTCGGCTGCAGCAAATTAAGACACTTTTACCAACACGAGGATGAACTCCTGGTCTTCAGATGATGTGTGCGCATGTGCAAGGGTGGCTTGGCAGCCACTCCACTAATGGCCATTTTTATCTCTCAAGCTTCCACCAATCACTTTATTTTGCCGAATTAGACAACATGCCCAAAATAGCAAACGCTCATCTGAGTTTAATGCTGCACTTCGACTGCACAATGAACACGTGTGCGAGAAAATTAGTCTGACATCTTATGAGTTTCTCTATTCAACACCCTTATAATAGTTTATTATTTTATTTCTTGTTAATATAGATAAACTTTTACACATCTCGTATATACCCTAGTGACGTTAAACCTTTACAAAGGCTTTGAATTTCGTTCTCTTTGCAGACAAGATACAAATAAAGGAATTACAACTTTCAAACTGTCAACCAATAAAAATGTATTTATCATCACAAATTGCATATTCCAATAAGATTCTGTTTATCTCCTACGATTTACCAGTTACCTATGCCATAGACGACTTCTGAGGCCGCTCCCACAAAATTCAAGATATAAATTTAATATCTCATGAAACATTTCTTCAATCAGTATCCTTATGAGCATCTCACATCCTTGAAAGATTCTCAACTTAAATACAAAGTTTGGTTTATATCGAGTATTTGTTTTTGAGTTACGGTGTTCATAGACACACGGACTTTTCTATTTTTTCTTTCCCCTTTATTTCTATTCCTAAGGAATCTCAAAACGTACATTTCCATGAAATCTCGCTACCCAGTTTTTGGATGGAATGCAATGTTTCATCTACTTATTAAAGCTATGCAAAAGAACGAAGCTACAGAATTCCACACACTGAAGTTAAGACGAAGCACTTCAAAACAATAATAATAATAATAATAATAATAATAATAATAATAATAATAATAATAATAATAATAATAATAATAATAATAATAATAATAATAATAATAATAATAATAATAATAATAACAATAACAATAATAATAATAACAATAACAATAACAATAATAATAACAATAACAATAATAATAATAATAACAATAACAATAATAATAATAATAACAATAACAATAACAATAACAATAACAATAACAATAACAATAATAATAATAATAATAATAATAATAATAATAATAATAATAATAATAATAATAATAATAATAATAATAATAATAATAATAATAATAATAATAATAATAATAATAATAATAATAATAATAATAAATTATATTATTAATCATTCTCAAATGAATACTCAAACATCCGC
Source organism: Mantis religiosa (assembly GCA_030765055.1). Taxonomy (NCBI): domain Eukaryota; kingdom Metazoa; phylum Arthropoda; class Insecta; order Mantodea; family Mantidae; genus Mantis; species Mantis religiosa. Next base: position 230,416 of record JAUKNK010000649.1, on the reverse strand, counting down.
AAATTCTAAATTTATCTTGAAAATGTCAATAAAGTAAACAGCTTTATACACTCAATATAAATGAAAGAAAATGGCCGAATTGGCACCAAAAGCAAGAAGATTACGTAAAAATAACAATGTGTTACAGTCGCATGGCTTTCTCAACTCACTCTCGTATAGTCCCGCTGGTGGGACGGTTACCATGGATTTATCTTTGGTAATAGATAGCTCTCAGATAACGCACTGATTAGTCCACGTGGAGTGAACATATATCTGTCATTTGTGATTCCTGCGAACTCCATTGGTTGAAGTGATGCGTTCACTGGTGCTCAGCACAGATCCGAGAAGCGCAGAAGTTCCCCTCTCACTCTTACAAGAACAATCAGTGTGTTATCTGAGAGGTTCCTATTAACAAACATAAATCCATGATAACCGTCCCAGCAGCGGGACTATACCTACGCTTTCCACCTGATGTAAACGAGATAAAATTATTGTACACTTCGTTGTAGGTACAGGGCGATAAGGAAATGCAGTGATATCAAATGTTTTAAGAACCCACCGCTAGGTAACGCCTTTGAAACTCCATTCTCTTTACGTAGGCACGAGAAGATTTCATCTGAGAGAAATTAATATTTAAACATACAAATCAATAAACTGCCTGCGGAAGCCTCTCTGGGTATCAGCAATCAATCCAATATCATCCGCATAGAGTATTTGCAAATACACAGGTCGGAGTCTCGACATGCCAAGCTTGGTACTGTGGGTTCGTCGTGAAACCGTCCCGACGAGCAAGTACCGCCTCAGCCGCTTACATATTGTCGCGAACCCTTTATTGCGATAGCGCCGCGGCTTGTGCACACAAAGTAACTGATAAAGATAGCACGGAGATAAAAGGTCTGCCGAAACAAATAGATGAATTGAAATTTCTAGTGACATCTTGATTGATAGAGAACATTCCAAAACAGTATAGAATTATCAATGGAGGTGTATATATAAGAGATTGCGTTCAGTTGAAGGAGAGTGTAATTGGAACTGATAGGTGTTGAAAGTGAACTCTTTGTTGTGGTCAACACCTTGGAAGATTGTATTCGTGTATGCTACGTAATGCTGCTACTGTAAGGTTTGACCAAAGTGTGTTTCTACGGAAATAAAGAACATTTTGAATTTCTGCAAGTTGGACTTTTAATTCTACGAACCCACACAGTCACAATATGTTTGTTTCATCCAAGAAGATGTCATCACCTTGTGTCTAAAAAGCCTTCTTTCCGGTGGAAGTGGATACGCCACTTATTCGCGTCAAACCATCCGGGGAGCTACCGATAACCTCGGTTGGGTACGTCTTGTTACCTTCCAGGCCTTCCAATCCCGCCTGGGCCAGGCGTAACCAACACCTGCGGAAGGGACTCGAATGTTCCGCCCGACGTACTTCTAACATTTCTATCGTTCGTAACCGTTATCTGACAGCCGGGTTTATTACAGGTAAACGCCAAAAATTGTACACCTGGAAAGAAAAAAGAAAAAGCATTAGCTGTTTTCACGATATTACCTTTTTAATATTTAAGTTTCCCGAGGTTGGTGGCAATGTATGATCACTTTAATTTGCATGATTTTCCTCTTCCGATATGAGATCACGATCAAAAATAGATTTGTGCTCTGAGAGGGCTCCCAGCTAAGGGGTGGACTTTTTTTTTTCTCTAGCCAAGATAATTGCCTATCCTCTTCAGAATTCGGAAGTAGGATTGTGTGTGTGATAGATTCAATGCATAAAAGCTTAAGAACAAAAAGAAAAACAATGTATACGAGTGACACATGGCTGATATTATGGTCCAAAGGCAAAGGACGCGCTAGACAATTGCATGGACAAACGGATATCCGGCATGTTATGTATTAATAACCATTACAAATTCCATAACACCGAACTGTAGGTATTCTTGTGGTGAACTCGATAGCTCAGCTGCTTGTACGCTGGTCTATTATCCCAATGGCTTCAAACCCAGCTCCATATTAATATATTTACTGATATATAAAAGGACTATTGCGGGACGAAATTCGGGCATACCGGCGGCGCTGGCAATTGATAGTCATTAACACAAAGAAAGTGCGAATATATCGATGAACGTTTTTTAAATTAACATTAGCATGCTGTTGGATGCTAAACTTAGAGACAAAACTCTGAACATCATTAAGTATTTACCTGAAATGTTACATTTTCGTAGTTGACGCAAATCATTATTTCTATTAATTGGTCCCAGCCGGGGCACGTTGCCACTGAGAACTTCCGCAACTTCACCTTGAGAACGTCACATAACTTAATTCGGCCTCCTGGCAAGGCCACTCATTTGCGAGGAAAAATACTGCACTCTTAATCAACGTCTCATACAGAAAACAAACTTTTAACGAGATCGTCAACATCTTTATGTCTTATTTCCGACAGCAAAATGTGCAAATTAACGACATCTCTTATTATTTTAGTTAATTGATGGAAATTAATCATTTCTCCACACTAGCCGTATATAGGCTAAGGTATTTGATGGATAGAGTCAACATGAAAAATTCAATGCCATGGCCGGGATTTGAACCACGGATCTACTGGTTTCCGTCCAGTCGCTCTTAACCTTTGAGCTACCATGGCCAACGTGCCTTCCTGGCATTAAATTCTCCAGTTGACTCGTATATTTCCCCGGTAGACCACTAGGGGCTCTCGCATCCGAGATACACCGTTCGTGGCGACTTACTGTTGTAAGTACTTAAGTTCCAGGCTTCATCATTTAACTCTTATTATTTTAGTTAATTGATGGAAATTAATCATTTCTCCATCAATTAACTAAAATAATAAGAGTTAAATGATGAAGCCTGGAACTTAAGTACTTACAACAGTAAGTCGCCACGAACGGTGTATCTCGGATGCGAGAGCCCCTAGTGGTCTACCGGGGAAATATACGAGTCAACTGGAGAATTTAATGCCAGGAAGGCACGTTGGCCATGGTAGCTCAAAGGTTAAGAGCGACTGGACGGAAACCAGTAGATCCGTGGTTCAAATCCCGGCCATGGCATTGAATTTTTCATGTTGACTCTATCCATCAACGACATCTCTTTTTATAAAACAAGCCTCAGTGGTCGGAATCAAGGTAATCTCGACTTTAACTTTTCGTACTTTACCCTCACTGGGAGGTAAATAGTTTTCATCTAACATGATTAGTTTCAATACATTTCCTTTCATTCGGTTTCTTCTCCTGTTTGTAACTTTCGTGGCGTATGGTGGTGCGATTACTTGCAAATATACAGAAGACAGGAAATGCCCGGTTTAACTGTTGCAATGCTTTCGTAAAAGAAACAACCTCGAAATGGTAGACCACGTACAAGTGTAAAACGCTCCGCCTTCTAGGCGACAGGCCTCTCACCCAACTAGCCTACCCACAGTTTCCGAGTCAAGCAGTGGAGTGAGTGAGTGAGTGAGTGAGTGAGTGAGTGAGTGAGTGAGTGAGTGAGTGTGTGGTGTTTTAGGGCCCGTCGACAACAAGGTCATTTGGGCCCGAAGTCAACATTAAAAACATAAAAGCTACACTATTAAGCTAAAAAGGTAAAATAAAATAAAAACACTCAACTATTAAAAGTACATAAAAACTCATCCTGTCCTAATAATTTAAAAGCTCTAAAATTAATAAATATAAAATACAAGTCATACTTGTTTATTAAAACCGATTTTAAAAACAAACCGCAGTGCCTTATCCACTGCCACTGGGTCGTCACCTAAAACACCGGGCAAGTTAGTCCCCAAGCCCAAAGACTGGCGAACGCGAGCGTACTGCGGGCAATCGAGTAATATATGCCGCACAGTGAGGCGTACTGCACACGGAGCACACACTGGGGCCGGTTCCCCTCTTAACAAATGACCATGAGTCGCTCGTGTGTGCCCAATTCTCAGCCGGGTGAGTATCATCTCGGCTCGCCGGTTATCCCTGCAGGAAGTTAGCCAGGGTTGTACGCTCTCCTTTATTGCCCGGAGTTGTGTGCCTTCCAAAGCTGTCCAGGATTGCTGCCAAGCAGATAGGAGTTGGCGACGGAAAAAAACGTTGCACATCCTGGTATGGCACAGTAGTTGTTAAACTCCGGGGCAAACAACAAGCGGACTTAGCAGCCGCGTCCGCCTCCTCGTTCCCGGAAATGCCCACATGGCCTGGGGTCCAAGTAAAAACAAAATTGTATCCGCGACTGAGCATTTGCGAGATCTGGGCCTGTATTTTTAAAACAAGGGTGTGAGCGGCAGTGTGCTGTTGCAAGGCCTGAAGAGCACTTAGAGAGTCAGTGCAGACAATAAAAGAGCCAGGAGCTAACTTGCAAATAAAAAGGAGCAAATAGAAGATGGCATACAGCTCTGCGGAAAAAACTGAAGTGGAGTCCAGATCAAGCAGTGGATAATGTGGCAATACCTGCACTTGCTAAATCTGTTATTCACTCATACAATAGGATGTACATACCTTAAGTGTAACTTCACTCACGTTTATGCAATAAATTTGTTTATTAAGCTACATTACATATTTGCTTCTCTACGTATAGCACATTTTGATTAAAATTGATCAGTATGTATTTCGTAAATAAACAAAAGAGGTTCACATTACAGTAAATCCCCATAAACATTCAACACGTAATTTTAATTTTTACTAACTGGACAAAACGTTAAGGGGGAAAAAAAAAAAGAAAAAAAATGGAGAAAATCTTGTGAATGTATACTGCAAGAACTTCACCTAAATGATCCTTAATACTCGTATGTAGCAGTTACATTTCTTCCCGTTGTAATGGTGCCGAGGTCTACCCGAAAGTCTGAAGACGTCAAGACGGGTGGAAGTGGATACGCCATTAACGCGCGTTTATCCCGCAGGGAAGACTACCGAACAAACTTGGTGGTGCCGCCTGGTGATCTAGCACACCTACTAGCTCTGCAGGCTACAACCTGGGACTTCTTAGGCAACCTCTACCCCCTCCGGGCGGCCTAAGTCTGGCCGAAGGTAAATACCCGAACTCCCGCGGGTGTTGGGAACACACTGCCCCCTCGAGCCTAACCCAATCCGAACTGCCATTCGGGAGGGGCTCGGCAGTTCGGCCCGAGGCTCCTCTAGTAACGTCAGAGGTACCACGAGTGCTAGGGGTCCGCAGTGCTCGCACCACAACAGCTGAAGGGGACGGATCCCCTCCCCGTACAGTAAAAAATGACAGATGAGGTAATGAAGTATTGTATTTGTGTGAAGTTGCAATAAATGATACAACACAAAAAACTAAAATGTCATTCGTTTCTACACAAGACATTGTAACCAGGCGAGGGTTCGTTACTAAGAAAGGATTGGCTGAGATACACCGAGTAATGATAAACAAGTCGTTTGCAATGCAAGGCCAAGCGATCACAATGATAAAACCACACTATCATGACATGTTCGTGATACTGAGAGGTACGTTTAAACCGTTCCATTTGGTCATAATTTACGTATATTTCAGATATATTCATTCCATACATTTAATTTATGTGGCAATGACAAGATTATTTTGAATGCATTCAGCTAAATGGTAACGATGAGCTGCATGGGCAGTTTAAGAGGGTGCAACAGTCCTTAAAAATCTCTATGCACTCTGGAAGGAAACGAAACCGTTCTTTGCCATTTCTGTCCCTCGATGTATTTAAATTAATGCGGAGGAAGCTGATGGTGAATTGAGAGTGGAAAAAACCTCGCTGGCAGCATCAAGCTGCTACAACCTTGTGCATTCCTAGCAATTGGTTTGTTACTGTTTATAGAGGCACGTCATCTGTGCTGACCCATTAAACGATTAGGTGCAAGTTTGTTGCCAGCACTGTTGTGTTGTATTTTTACCAGCTAGGGCAGTGCTCCTGTGCTTCATTTTGGCATATTTTCCGCTTCACACCTTTACGTAATCTTCATTCCTGTACGGATCGTAGTTATGTGAAGGTAACAGCAAAATGTCTTAATGGAATTGGCAAGAATATTTTCACTTGTATCAAAGCTCGTTTCTTTTGGCTTACGAGTTGAAAACATCGTGAATCACGATTGATCAGGTGGCAACTGTTGGCAAACTGTCTTCCTGGATACTCAAATAACGAACATACATACTCTTCTAGAAATAAAATTAAAGGCAAGAGGCAGATGGCTCCGGATTATAACACTCAAGAGGGTAGCCCGAAGGTGTACCCACCCTTGTAAGGGCTGGATGACGTATGTGAACAAGCAGCTACAGTTTTAGGAGCACCGTCCGATTATAGTTTAATATTGTTTTTAAGGGATTCTACTGAAATACTTATTAAGCATCTCTCGGAGCATGTTTAGCTGGTCTCTGTTACGAGTGGGGTTGTTTGGAGTTATAAAGCCCAAGAGATCCAACGAGTGCTCTCTCTCTCTCAGGTCTAATTTCATTCTCCTCGTCTCATGGGGAATAAACAGCATATAGAATAAAAGCCAGGAATAGACAGCAGGTCTCGTGTTTGCTTTTCTTATTAGTTAGAAAATGTGCATGTTTCACGACTTCATTGCAATATGCTACATTTTCATTGTTATTTCGAAACAGAAGTTGAGTAGTTGCCGCATACAGGGGAGTATAATATAATACTAAGGAGTGTGAGTGTGAGTGTGTGTGTGTGTGTGTGTGTGTGTGTGTGTGTGTGTGTGTGAGTGAGAGAGAGAGAGAGAGAGAGAGAGAGAGAGAGAGAGAGAGAGAGAGAGAGAGAGAGAGAGAGAGAGAGAGAGAGAGAGAGAGCTGATCAGTAGTCTTTTGTAGATGTATTAGCAAACAGAGGCGGTGTTATTGTGCAATGGCAGTATAATTGAAAAAGCGAATTGAAGATTAAGATCTTGGTCCAGAGATCGCGAATTTCTAAAGACTAACCAATTAGTAAATTTGGTTGGCGTAATTACGGTACAAAATTAATTCTAAAAAAATTACAAAGAAGTCTCAATGAAGTGCAGCAGGAGATGAAAGTTCTGCATATTATTCCTAGAATCTAGTTCTTCACGAAGACTGAACGCCCACCTCGGTAACGTAGATGGTAGCGCGTCTGCCTCACTTCAAGAGGCCCCGAGTTAGAATCTCCGTTAGGGTGAGTTACCTGGATAATGTTTTTTTTTTCGTGGTTTTCCCTTATCCTAAAAGACGAATGTGGGTAACTCTAAGCTCCATGGACCCCGGACTCATTTGAGCATCATTTCACAGATTTCATTCATCGTCCGATATGACAACGTTGCAGGACGTATGTAGGACTTACCAATTCTTCTGTTCGACTGAGAGTGAGGAAGCAGATATGAAATGTGAAACATCAATCCGACAAGACACCGCTTTGTTAAATCTCACACACGTCCCGTGGGATCGAACCACATGCTCACATTACACTTTGTGCGAAACTAAAACCTTTCTTCACTCTTTTCTCGGAATGCTGTACAAAATCTACAAAATCAGTGGAGTAACGACCCTTAAAACATTACAACGCACATCATTGTATGCAATTGTTTTTCTAGCCTACGTTCAGAAAACGCACTCCTTACACAAGTCATATTGATCCGAGTTGTCAACATCTCTGCTGCAACATGCTGTCAACGACCTGAAAACTTTGCGTTATTAGTGAATACCACTAATACTTTTGATTTAATGACCACATTTTTAAGATACAGATGTATGGCTTAAAGTTTCTGTACCTTGTGGACCTCTTAGTTTTGAACTAATTTTGTAATGACCACATTTTTAAGATACAGATGTATGGCTTAAAGTTTCTGTACCTTGTGGACCTCTTAGTTTTGAACTAATTTTGTACAACAGGTATACTAGAGATGGAAAAAACGTTAGTACTTTATAAAACACAATTTACCTCAACCAATTCCGATTTTCCATTTGTTTTTATAGATTACTTATACTTTTCTTTAAGTGTACCATTTATGACCAACATATCACTTCCATCTCTTGTAGTCTACCAATAACAAAATGGTCACGAAACAGTTTCTGGAAATTATCACACAAATATAAATATTTGTTACAAAGGCTTCACTTATCTTAAGAACTTGGTGTTAATACTTCTTTCTAATGGAGATCGATTTCAAAAACAAATTGTTTTCATCATCAGTCAATTCCGTTGTCAAGGAATTCCTGTTACCATGCTTTTCTTGTGTTTTCTTTAGTATTACCAACATCTGAAAACGAAACAAACCTAAAAACAGAATCGACTGATGGTATTTCAAAATGCATTACGCGATGTTTATTTTTTAAAATAAATATCTTTTCCCAAACTATTAAATCTATCGGACCATTTAATTGTTTTAATAATTTAACTTCAGGATTTATTTCATGGTTAAATGACCAAAAATGATCTGCTACGGCCGATTTATCAATTTGTTTATACTTAATGTCATGAAAATGTTCTTTTGTTCTGGTTTCCAAATTACGTTTTGACATTCCAAAACAAACTTTATTACAATCGAAACAATTAAACTGATAAATACCAGAATTTTTTATTATTAGGAATTTTATCCTTTTTAGAAAAGATGTAGTAAATTTTTAATACTATATTTTTTGGGGGAACTAAAGTTATACAAACTTCTTTAAGGGTATGTATGACTGAAATTTCATGAAAATCGTGAAAATAACGACTTTTTTATTTTAATTCTATAAAATAATTTAGACATTCCCGAATGTGAAAAATGCATAATTTGCCTCCGGACGCCATTTTTAAATGCTTATTTAAATGTCGGTGGCCTTTAAACTCTGTCAGAGTCACGCCCTCTTTTGCCTACATCCACATTCTTTGTCTGTTTTCCGTTCTTAAATTTTCAAATCAAGATAAGAAAAATAAGGCTTTCAGACAAAATAGTTCCTAAAATGTTGCCAATATATCAGAGGCTGGCTTCTACAACATTACTAGAGAGGTGCAAAACAGGAAAAACACAGAATGCCAATGAATCTTTGCATCATGTCATATGGAATAAGTGCCCAAAGGAAGTTTTCATATCAAAACAAAAATTGGATCTTGCGGTTATTAAAAGCATCAGTGAGTTTAACATGGGATGTCTTAAGTCATTGGAGCTGCAGCAAAATATCAGAGGTGAAAGTGTAGTAGACTCAGCAAGGAAAACTTCAGTGCAGCGAGATCAGACTCGTATCCTGCAAAGCAAGAAGCGAAGTTGTGCAGAAGAAAAGCAACATCTAAAGAAGAAAAAGGTGGAAAAAGCAGCAACAGAGGAGAGGAAAAAGAAATCTGAGGGTCCAACCTATCAGCGTGGTGGATTTTAATGTGAGTTATGCAATCAAATCTTTAATCGCTGTTTTCTCAATGTTCATATTTTCAGCATTTTTCTTGCTGTAAAATGCTCCTTGCGATGCAGTTTTTGTACTACATTCATAAAATTTCCTACACAGGTTCAGAATATCATGGGGAATGGAAATTGCCCTAGGTTATATTGTGAAATGTATATAAGCATATATTTTTAATTTTCAAACACAAAACTTACAGGTTTTTAGACAAAAAAAAGAATATTTGTAAATTAAAAATTTTTGTGACCTAAACTAAAGGAGACACAGAAAAACCCAGAGAAATTTGAAAAAGTATGTGCATTATGAACATAGGGTTAAAATATTAGACCAAAATTCAAAATATTTTGTCGCAAGGGACTTTTTTAGTGACGTAACAAAAAACATACAAAATTTATCATAATTTCTAAACTGCTGTAGAAAAATGGTTTAAATTTAGGTTGTAACATGTTTACATTATACTACACCTATGGTGTAAATTTAAAAAAGCTAGCATTATTAGTTCAGAATTTGAAAATTTCAGTCATACATACCCTTAACATTTTTTTTGAAAATGTTTATTAAACCCAAGGATGGTAAGTAAATATTTTAAAATTAAATTATCTTTATTCAGGGGTATGTTTATTATTCTATAAATCAAACTATTAAAAACAGCAAATTTCTGTGAAAAAAGGTTAAAACTTTTATTTTTATGTAATTGTCAATATGAGTAGATTTCCTATAAATACCAAAATCTAATTTGTTATTTCTTATTATCTTCAAATCTAGAAAAGTAAGAAATCCATTAATTTCAGTTTCTAATGTGAATTTTATAGCTTTGTCTTGTAAATTTAGTAATTTTAAAGCATCATGAATTTGTTTATCAGGAACAATAGCAAAAAACATCAACATATCTATACCATGTTTTAAAAATCAAAGGAAAAGCTTTAGTGGCTTGAATTTCGAAAAAAAAAAAAAAAACCTCATAAAAGATCAGCAAGAAAAGGTGAAAGAGGATTACCCATTGCTAAGCCAGAAGTTTGTTGAAAAAATTCACAATTAAAAAGTGAAAAAATTTTGATCCAAACAAAAATCACCAAGTTTAACAAAATCAACTATTAAGTCCTGATGTAAACAGTTTCTGGAAATCTTTAGCTGATTTAATATGAAGTATTCGTGTAGTAGAATAAGTTCCTGCAAGAATACGTTTGCAGAAGATACCTGGAAATAAACGATAGGGATGGCGAAACTGATGTGAATATAAAAACATGTGTACAAAACATTTCCTGCAACATGTTTAAGACGCACATTATATCAAATAACTGCTTTCACAATTAAAGTCTACATTTAAGCATGAGTAGACGTCTCTTATAACGAATGTGTTTTGGAAAATGCTGTAAACACAAATGTGACAGAAATTCCATTAAGTTTATAGGTGCAGCTAGGTATTGCTCAAAGACATAGAAGAAAATGACTTATAAGTGGATTAACTGATTATGTTACAGATTAGTTTTTGAGCAGTCGACAGCTGCCGTCTATGTACACAGTTCACGGCGCCAAAGGTGTCGCTGGTAATGTCAAACACGGTTGGTTCATTTAGCCCAATTCCAACGTCCTGCACGTTCCTTTAAGTTGACAGCTGCAACATACATAGGTCATGAGTTACTGGTTATGCAATTACAATTATCTTTATCTCAATCTACAATTCATACACGAGTTTCGCCGCAAGGCGACGTCGGCCTTCGTTTGTTAAGTGAGAGTGAAAGCTCATGAATGTTTTACTTCCAGTGGTAGATATTGACTACACTTTTCGTGGTCTTTATCAACTCTTCATTATGTTAACGTATCAACCAACCCTTTGCGATGGAACCAGCTGTCGTTTGCTCGGCAGATTTTGGCACTTTTATCGTGACAGTAGAGCAAGCTTGACGTTGCATTCTGAGATGATTTATCAGGTTTGATAAATGCAGTGTCAGTGAAGGCGAGTGTTTGAAACATTCCCCAAAACACCTAACGATAAAACCCACTATTGCAAGTTTGAGAGGCACGGGAAGACCACGTCCCGTTGCTTGTCTGCTACACGATGTACACGTGAAGTAGTACAAGTGTACGCTGAACATCCCACGATAATTGCACGTCCAACGTATGGTAACTAAAGATAAAACTGAATGACCAAATCCGCATGTTCATGTGTGATATGGACAGGGATTTAGTGAGACCTAGAAATGCTACGCACATTAATTTTAGAAGGTACACATGTGCTTTATATGTATGACGAGGTCTTCTACCAACAGGACGGGGCACCACCACACTGCTACCACTGGATGACGATCTGCAAGGTCATTGGAGCCACTGAGTTCCCCCACGGAGTTTTGCTTATAGGGGGCTATCTACACACTCTGGAGGACATTTGTCAGGAGATTACAGCGATCTCCAATGAAACACTGTCCGACGGAGTTGCGACAACCAGGTGTTGCTCCTTGTTTCCTCTACGACCGCAGCTTTTCAGCACGCATTGGTGGAATGCTTTCATCCCCACGTAATATTACAGCAGGTGTCCCACAGGGTTCTATCTTGGCCTCGACTCTATTTAATATATGCATTTCTGATATTCCTGACTTAGCTCAAACTTCTTTAGCTCTTTACGCTGATGACACAGTACTATATTATTCTTATGTTAATCTCAAGCACGCACAAGTGGTACAGCTCTCTTTAGATCGCCTAACTCATTGGTTCAGCGGATCTCTTTGAACCCCCAGAAAATCGAGGCTAAAATCTTCACTCTTCGCCGATATACTCCGCTTACTCCGTTGTGTCTCTATAGGAACAATGTCCCTTGGCTCCCCACTACAACTCCCGTTAAATACATTGGAGTGCTTTTGGACTCTCGACTGGCCTAGCGTGCTCATATCGATCGTCTTATATCACTGGCCTCCGGGCGACTTTCAAAACTCTCACCTCTGTTGCATCGCCGTTCCAGCCTCGGCCTACAGTCTTCATTGTTACTCTACAAATCACTCGTATATGCCTGCCAAGTGTGGGGGGCCGCACACACATGTCATCTGCGTCGTCTTCAGGATATACAGAATCGCTTCATGCGCATCGCTACCAACGCTCCATGGTTCATCCGTAATCAGCAGCTCCATCACGAACTAGGACTCATAGCTCTTCACGACTACATTCGCAGGATCGCCCGTCGTTTCTTTTCCACGCTGCAAGTAGTTCCAGGAGCTGTGCATTATAACATCGGCGTCCGCACGCGCCAACTCTCACGCTTGAAGAGGAGACTACCACAGGACCTGCTTCTGAGTGATACATCTTCAATACTGCCATAATTTCTCAGACAGTATTATTGGAGTTCTAGTTAGCCTACCCCTGAGTGTTATTGTTCTTTAATGTATTGTTCTCTAACCTTCTTTTCACTCTAATCTGTAAAGCATTGTACTGCTGATCGAGCAATTAAAATAAAATATAAAAAAGTGTTGCTCCTTTGTGTCCGACAGCCAACAGCGCACATTTTGAACATTTATGTAACAATGTGCTTATATAGAAAATGAGTTTTTGGATGCTATTTAACTGCTCTGGTTCTCTTGTCCCAGCTTTATTTTGCTCCGGGGCGTTTTTACCATGTTTGAGGTTCTGTTACGTGTCACAAATTTAGAAGGGACCACCGTCTTTACTCGCTTTTCGAAGGAAGTAATGCTAAGAATTTTTACGCCCGAAGAAATCCATTGACCTCTGTCGGGTTTCATCCGGGAACTAGAGACTTAAATGAAGATTGTACTACATGTACGATCAGTATTGACATGTTACACTTCGTTCCTTGAACTATGTACACTTTTTGGTGGAGCCTTGTGAGCGCGTGTGCGCTGGAAAGTCACAGCGATACCAGTATTCACAATCTGATGCTTATTCCTCTCTTTCATGTTAATCGAGATAAGCGCTTTTGGAATGAGTTTATGACATATTTCCATGTAAGTACAATGGGAATATGAGAATGCCGTAGGCTTAAGTGTGTGAAAATATTTTAAGACTAGTTGTTACGTGATGGCTTTAACATTCCCAATTTCTTTGCACGGTCAGGACAGGAGAAGAAAGAATACATTACGATCTCTTGTTTGAGAAAGGTAAAATGTTCATCTCCACAATGTGGAATCAGATTTTGTCTATTTCTTACGGTTTACACGTTACTAAGAATGAAGATGACTTCTGAGCATATCCCCAAAAAATCCAAGATGTACGTTTCATTTACCATGAAAATATCTTAATAGCACGGTACATATTTTAACCAAAATCCCAAGAAATAGTTTCAAAAATGTTTCCCTGTAAGTAGTTCGGGCTGAGGGAACTTTCTTGAAAACCTTCAAATCATATCCTTGGAAGATCTTAACTTAAAATACCAAATTTGATATTTTAATTTTCCTTCCTTAGTTAAGCTGTTCACACACTCGTACACAAACATCTCTAAAATGACCTTTTTGGAGTCAGGGAAATTCAAGTAAAATCTCGGAATCTTCAACTGGAAACCCTTACGATCAGTCTTGACTCACTAGTTGCAATGTAAATATTAAGCACAGAGTAGAATATACGCTGCAATCATCACGTCCACATCGATCAACGAACAAAAGCAGGTCGACCTTTGGTTTGTTTATCCGCCAATACATATTATCTGAGCGCTACGTCGCTGTTTTTCGCTTCCGGCATTTGTCTTCATTCATATTTTCTGAACCAAACGCTGAGCCATGCGTACTCTATACAATATGATACTAATCTCGGCAATGGAACAGATAATGTATAAATCCTATGTGCAACATCTTCTGCAAAAGCGTCACTATGGAAATGTTAACCAGAATATCGGCTCCTTATAGGGCTACCATAATTGAAAGTTGGCGAAAGTCTAAAAAAAATTCGATAATGGTATTTCATGACTTTAAAAATTCTTAGGGATTACAAATTCAAAATGTATTTTGATTTTATATATGTATATTTATGAGTTAAAACTCCAGAATAAATGAGTTTCATTCAGAAATTTGAGATGTCTTTCAGGATTCTATTTTTGAAAATGTTTCACACAACAAACCTTTCATGCAATTCTGTGAAATTGTCATATAGATGCTAAAAATGCAGGAATTAACTGTTATATAACGAAGTTTTTATTTTTCCTTCTAAAATTTGAGTTACTAATGTTAAAGCTACAAATAAAATAAAAGATCTAAAAGGATCCAAACTAAGGAATTCAAACAATAACCAGTCAACTAAATATTGTGAAATAAAATTCTATGACAGATTTGTGGATTATTATCAAGTATTTTCGAAATAAAATTCAGTTTTAAAATATAATTACTCTGAAGTTAAAGGAGATATCACATTAAAATTTAAAAATATCTGGTGCTTTTATAAGACAACTTTGAACATAAATTTATTTTGACTTGTTGCTTGCTTGTGTACAAGTTTCACTAATGATACTGGTAGGTAGACCGCCTTCCCTAGGCCCGGCCGCTGCGTTCGCCAGCCGACTCCCCCGACCGTAAGACTACGGGACTCCCAATCTTTTTACCACGAGGGTGAGTGCACCACTGACCACAACGATACCGGGGATCGAATCCGGGTGCCTGCACCAAAGACAAGCAGGCTATCACATACAAACGTATACTATTTTAATCAAATTGATATTCTTTATGAAAAGTGTAATTCGTTAAATAGTTTTAATAACTGCCACTCGTGAGTTCAATATCCAACTGCAAGGATCTGTTTAATGCGGAGTAGAGCGTGAATAAAGGGGCCGGGCCCATTCCTTTACGCTACATTAACTGACTCTAGCCACTAGCCAATTCCATGATGTTAAAAATATCAGCAAGTTCAACAACACCATCTCAAATCCTGCACAGGCGAACTTCAAGCAGAAGTAGGACAAATTCTTTGCAGTAAACAGGTGTATCTCTATATGAAGGTAATTACTAGAAATAATGCTTGATGGTGCGACAGTCAGTGGTAGCTCCTGGGGCTAGCGGCTTCACAATCCGGACATATATTTTGAGAATGATCCCTCGCGTTCCTGCGCTATATAAGGAACCGAGTGATCGTCAGTCAGTTGAGTACTTGGATCTGCTTGTCGGTGACAACTGAACTAAAAGAGGACAATTGCGAAGTCCTGAGCAGAACAAAAACGGAGCCATTTTGCACAAAATAAAAATACTAAAAGAGTTGCTATGTAGAGGCTATTTTGAGATGGAAGGAGTGTTTGAAAATCTTAGTACCGCATCCTCGGTGAACGCCAAAACCAAATTTGGTATTTAACTGAGCTTTCACTTTTGAGCTCGGAGAGAGTCTGATATGGCGACCCGATGGCTAGCTCTACCAACGCTTCATTTTAGAAAAACTGCATCAGATGGAAGCATCTTGAAGTCGTCCATGTAGGAGAAGAGTTACGTGGCTGAAACAGTACTTTTTCGCGCGTGAGCTTCTCTTATGCTACAGCTATGTGCATTTGTTTCTACTTATTTTTGTTATTGTAATACTGTTACGTTTACAATTACAGAAGTTTAAGTGGAAGGTTTAGCCCGATTTCGGTTATAAACCGATCAGCGCAGGTTACGCAAATCATTGAGATCTTCTGTTCAGAGCAACTTACCATGGCTTCTGGTAAAGTTAAAGCCATTTTTAAGAATACATTGTCATGAAAGAATGACAGTTTTTCTTCCTTACTACATTGACAGGTAAACCAAAGGTACTGTGAAAACAGCAAGGTTGTTTGGTATACCAAGGAGCTCTCTGCGCGACTGAATTTCCAAAATAGTGGTACACTTACCAGCAAACTCAGGTCTGACTCTTCATTCCTTGAGAGCAGTGAAAACCAACTCCTTGACGTAACTGGACAACATGCTGATGTCATTGATGAGAAATATGTTTGGAGGAAGAATTAAAGCTTAGGGATAAAGTGACGTCCGGCAACGACTACTTCTACGTTTGTTAAAAGACATCCTGAACTCGCCCAGAATAAATGAGCTAGCCGTGGGATTCAGCAAGTCTCAGGTCAATCGTTTCTTATCCAATCTTAAAGAGTTGGAGAGACACTCATTCCCCCCATCTCACATATTCAACATAGAAAGTGCACGAAAACGCCGGTCTCCTTTAAGGGGAAACAGGTGGGAAAACCGAGATACAAGAGGCCGCAACACATTCTGCATAAGTGCAGCTGGACAATTCATTGCACCCTTGTTTGTCTTCCCACAACCGATGATTGCTGTCCATGACAAGAGTCAAGGTATTGCTCAATCTATCAGATGGATAAAGCATTTTGTGAAACATGTCCGTCCTGGTCAAGCAAGACCTGTACTTCTCATCTTCGATGACCCTGGCAGTCTTTCTGCTTGCAAGTCTTAATCACATCCATATGTTTTCCACCCCATCTCACAAAAACAGCAACTATTAGACACATATTTCATGAAACCATTAGAGTCACCATATGCCGAAGTTTTTTCTTTATGGATTAGACAAAATTCGGCTGTGAAAATGACTGAGTATGACGTTGCTCATACCCTAGACACGGCCTATGACAACATATGCAGAATAGAAATTGGCAACAAAGCATTACTTTTGAACGGGAATTCATTCAAATTAGCACTGTTTTCAGAGGCTTATTTCATGCCGTCTCAAAAGTAGAAATTGCTTCCATTGCTCAAGTTGAGAGACCAACAGCGCCGTTTCTGCTGAAAGACCAAATGTCACGCAACAGCCAGCTTTGAGATAAATGGGTACCCAACAATTTCAATGGCTTCGAAGCAGCTCCCTCCAGTTCCCGATGCTGCTAAAACGAAACTACCAGTGGGTACAAGGTAAAGAAAACTCATTGCATCACCGTACAAGAAGATCCTTGAGTAGTGAAAACGCGACAGTAAAGGTCGGAAAAAAAGTTGAACTTCAATAAACCATCGAAGTATATGACAAATGTCAGCGCACAAACCACTTGAAAACAGTAAAACCTTTGCGTTTTGTGTGCTGAACATTTTGAAGACTTGATTCAGTGTGAACAATGCAAGGGTTGGGCACATGAACATTGCATCCATTTGAAAACTGGTGCAGTTAATCATACACGTGATAAGCATCTACAGTTGTAACGTTCATCCTTGTATAGTAAATTCAAATTTCACTGAGTGGACGGTATTAACGTCCAAAATCAGAATGCAAAAATGTGCTATATATTAAGAGTTTAATTTTACTGTTTTAAAGCAACCGGTTTTTATCTATATTGCAGTTAGAATGTCCCCAATAAATTAAAGCATTAGCTTGTAAAAACATTGTAGAGAGAGAGAGAGAAAAAAAAATTCCACAGACTGATAATGAGCATTGTGGACCTGGGTTTTTTTTTTTTTCTTTCTAAAAATGCCTTTCTTTGGGTCAGGATATACGGGGATCTCAAATCGTGTGATTCTGGCTCAGCCTCTGCATCCAATTTTTGGTGGAAATACAATACTTCCTCTACTTACAGAGCTAAGAAGCTTAGAAGAAATGAATAATTACAAAAGCAAGTAAAAGTCAGTTTCTTGAAAGAGGATGCAAAAACCTGTCCTTCAGAGCTATCATGTGCTTTTTGTTACGGTTCTCAACAAACACTAAAAATAGCAAATTTTGCCATTTAATTTTTTTCATGCCGTTTGGAGTTGGTCAAATAGGTAAGCAGGTAGGAAGCCATTACTTATTCCATGCACATGATTTGTGAACGTGGCTTCCGCGCAACCCACACCTAGAGGATGTTCAACTTGCAGCCCACACGGCGACACACCCACCTGCATATGGAGGTCATACTGCAAACTACTATAATAGCATAATGTAAACAAGTCACTTCCTACCAACACGGCCAGCCGGCCGGCCTGAAACTTAGCAATTTGTGCTCACATTACTTTCTCTACTCACTCCAATGTTAATCCAGACGAAGGTAGAATGGAAGTGGGGGAATACGGTAGACTTTAAACGAATCAAATCTTTTAACAGCATATCGCTGTAATGGTCTTGTAAGCCATTCCCTCGCTTTCTAGGCGAATAAACGAAAACTAATAACTTGCCATTTTAGTCCGCCTCTGTAGCCTGTCTGCCGCACGTTCAAGAGGTCCCGAGTTCGAATGTCGGTTAGGGTGAGTTACTGGATAAGTATTTTCCTTATTCTAAAAGAAAAATGTCGGGAAACTAAGCTATAATAAAACTTCCCCCTTGCAAAATTATTGGTAATGTTATCACTTTGTAATTATTTCGTTGTATTTCAGCAGTATTCTACTATAATTGTTATTTATCATATTGCTAATGAGAAAATCTGATTTTGGCTGGCCCTGTAGTCAATCGGTAGAGCACCTGCCTGCCGTGCTAGTGGTCCCGGGTTCGATTCCCGGCTGGGGTGGGGATTTTCCTCCTACCAAGATAATTCCTTATCTTGCCCAGATTCTGGAAGTATGAATGAGAGTGTGAATGTATACGTGATCTATTGATTAAAACCAAACGAATACGAGTTAACACCTTCGATATGTTCCAAAGGAGAACGGCCGCCGATATGACCATTGCATGATTTCAAATAAACTAAAAATGTTGGTTATCTATCCCATTGCTAAGAATTGGAAACAATCGATTTTTCGTTTAAGAGCCACAACTGCTACCTAACTGGGAACTGCTGGGAACTGGAAAAGCTATAAAATAATTTGGAAATTCATTATTCTTTCATACTGGCCGTGTGTAGGCTAAAGTATGAAAAGATAGAGTCAGACTGACAAATTCAATGCCATAGCCGGAATTTGAACCACGGATCTTCTGGTTGCCATCCAGCCGCTGTAACCCTTGAGCTACTATGGTCAACGTGGCGACATGACATTAAATTCTCCAACTGACTCTTGTCACGGCCAGTGTGAAAGAACAATTAATTTCCATTAATTGTACGAACTATAAAGCCCGGACCTTAAAGTACTTACAGCATAGTAAGTCGTCATTAAGGTAGTTGTCTCGAACTAAGTGGTTTACCGGAAAAAACACGAGTCAGTTGCAGAATTTAATGTCATGTCGGCACGTTGGCCATAGTAGCTCAATGGTTAGAGCGGCTGGACGAAGACCAGAAGATCCGTGGTTCAAATCCCGGCTATGACATTGAATTTTTCAGTCTATCTTTTCATATAAAATAATTTATTGGTCACGGCGGCAGTGAATGCCTAGAGTCTCAGTCCACCACTGTTAGATATTTGCCATCACTGAAACATTCAAGACGATCCGGAAATACGTATCTCTTATGTCGAGCTGATGTTCCAGACCATTCGATTTCGGGAAATCTAAAAGAATCGACTTCGTCAATGTTCAATTTCAGTCGATTCCAGAGACATCCGTTTCCAGAAACATTTCTCCCAAGACCCGAGGATTAAAAGGAAGCGCACACACCATTAACGACCCATTTTTTCAAATAATTGCACTAAGATGTTCTGCCGGATAGCCATTGATGGTTTTTTTTTTCAACTAAATTATTGGATTTACATTACTCATTTACGTTACTCGATGTAACAAATAAGTTATAGCAAACGTAGGACAAAAGTATTTCCCTTTAAACGGAAGTTTCCGCATATTCCCAAAGTATTTCATTGATTCAAGTAAACATTACTCATGATAGAAGCTTCAGGAATTGACGTGTATATTACATCTTAAGGTTATATTTCACAATTTTCCCTCGGTGACTTGCTCAATTCTAAGAGTTAATTTTTTGCCCTTCTGATTTCCAGAACTGACCATGTCTGTACCAACTGAACGTTACGAGCTATCTGTCCTACAACTGGCTAGCTAATGATCTCTCGCAATTGTCGTATTATACATTATACATTGGTCTGGAAATGATTTGTTGTCATGTGGTTGTCATTATGTACGGTTTAAACCGGCACCAGTTTAGAATTTGAAGCTCCCAAATGCTAAATGTTTCCCAACTTCGAGTTTTATGACTCAGTCCACAGTATAACCGTCAGTATGTTGTAAACATAAACAAGGCACTAAAATATCTTTTTGGAATCCTGTGGCATTTCCGCTGGAACACCAAGCTGTTAGCTGCTGCCACTTGGGACGTTTCCCAATATAC
The DNA here is from genome assembly GCA_030765055.1 of Mantis religiosa. NCBI lineage: Eukaryota > Metazoa > Arthropoda > Insecta > Mantodea > Mantidae > Mantis > Mantis religiosa. The sequence goes on along the minus strand of JAUKNK010000649.1, from coordinate 210,072 downwards.
CTACAACTTGAATGGAAACGAGCTCCATGAATGTTGTGTAAACATGGCAATTTTCGAAATGTTGGTGGTCTCCAGTTTCTTCTGACGTTTCCACATTAACTTTAAATGCAGCATTTAACACTTGTAGCACATCGTACCAGGATGCCTACTTTTGTTGACAATCTGCACAAACCTGCTTAACATGGTTATGTTTTACTTTAGTTATACTCATGCAATTAGGTATTTAAATTGATCTAATGATACAACCAGTAGCTGTTCATTCGCGTAACATATACCTAAACCAGTCTTTTTATTTTTCTCTCTTCGTAAAATACTGGCCAATTTACGGTTAGACTACATTCACATGACCTTCTGGCCATTCTCCAACAAAGTATTGTTACAAAGTTTACTCTTTCATCCGGGTAGACAATGCAGAAATGTTTTAGCACATATTTCCTTATACTCGTAAGTGCAATGGGAACATGGAAACAGTAGGCTTACTGTTATACTCAATGTCTAACATCTGGTCGCTATCTGATGACAGTGAAAAACATAGTAGTAGCTATTTTGCAGTTCAAACAATATAAAACATTTAATATTGACACCTATAGGTGATAAAGAATATCTCGAAAGTGGTTAACGCTACAAAAATGTTTGCTCAAGCTGTGTGGCTTACTTCGTCTACTTACTAAGGGTAAGCACAAGAGAAAGTACAATTTCAGATTTACTCAGACACTGCTTTTCATAAAGAAAATCCCTTCATTTTAATCTACAAACACGCCATGTTGACCAGCTACAAAATTAACTACTTATAAAATTAAATTATAAAGGCACATGGCATGAACCACGTAATACCATCTAGGTGAATTCAACATATTTCAATAAAATCGATAACACGAAGCTAAGTGACAACTACGCGTTAGCAAATGTTCTTGTAATGTAGTGCTATGCATGAACCTGCACGGGAGGAAATATTAAAAGTAGCGTTAATTTGGCGAGTAGAGCAAAAGAACTTAAGGTGGGTGGTATATACTATAACAGTCTTGAAATAATAGCAGATAGTGATAGCAGAAAGAATAGTTCTTTTTGTTACCTTATTATATGCCATGTCGCATTGCTCTGGACCAAATCAAACGTTACTTAGCAACTTGCAGAATTTTGCCCAACTCTTGTAATTCAGTTTTATTGAGGTCATAGATCAGATCAACACAAGGAACACGTGAACTTGACAACGCACTGCGATAAACCGAATGGTAAACAGATGTGACCGACCAACAAGCATGAGAGGTTAAACGTGTTAAAATATCTAACGAAATGTAAAAGATAATTACTAAATATGTGCAAATAGAAATGATAACTGTCATGTGACTCTGGTTTCTAAATTGATTTTATTGCACTAGTGCGATGAAGTGTAACTTTACACTCCGAAGGAGATTCCTAAGCAGTCATATAACGTTTAAACCAAATTAACTTATCTAATTAATTTAGGATCCAAAAATACTTTACCGTTATGCACTGGTTGAAGTGGGACTGTAGCACTTACCTGTAACAAAGAAAAACAATTTTACACACAGTTCTGATACTCTCATTTCAAGCAATGTTCACAAGATGAAACACAGTTTATTTGTTTTACTTCGCACGGAAGATCCAGTTTTGAAATAATGATTTGTGTCTACTCCATGATGACAAATTTATGGTTTTTCCTTACAATATACCTAGTAGATACAGAAAGCATTGTATTCCAGCTTAAATGGATGTCAAAATTTTTAGAGGAAACATGTTTTGAGCCTCCGAATCCAAAACATTCTTGTCAGAAACAGTGCAATTATGTGCTTGTCTAATGCGCTCTACCTCAGTCATTAGAAACCTCTCAGATAAAACCCAACACAGGCATTGTGTAGCTTCAACCAACGTAACCGCACAGCGGTGCAACATTTCCCATTTACTGCTCTCAAGTTTATGCGGAGATCTTCCTAGTTTTTCCCTCATATGTGAAACAAATGTCGTATTTAAAACATCACATATGTTTAAATACAACGTGATCGACTACTTCTAGTTCGTTTGGTTCTACAATTATGCAAATCAAAAGCATATTATGCAATGCTACAAATTTATGTAGATTTGAACATAGCAAAACGCCTTTAAGGGACATGTCGCTTCGACCTGTTTTAGTATTACCAACAACAAATTACCATTAACAGCCAGTTTTCAACACGTCTATAATTACATGCGGGAGAACAGTGTCACTGACAAAATTTCAACGGGTTAGTGGGGACACTACGCCATAGAACTTGAGAAATACAACGTGAGCAAGAAAAGTGCATTCATTCCATATCGAGGAAGTTCGATTTGATACAATCGTTCAAACAATTTGGGGAGTAAAAAGAAAACAAATTAAATGTTTAGCAATAGAAATGATGTAATGTGGGAACAAAGAGAAATGCAACACGCTATAATAGTTGAAATTACTTTAAAACAACTTGTCTTGTGAGAAAAATGGATGGGGCGAGATGACCACAAAACGAGGTATTTGACAAATTCAGAAAATTGTAAGTATTTTCTATGGTTGTACACTTATTATAAACCATTTTGTTATTTTACAATTTAAAATATATTAAGTAATTTATGATTAAATAAAGTATGCTGAATTTATAGGATGTGCCTAGAGGCGGAACTTGCTAAACCAATCGCAGTTATTGTTTAAAATTAGCTTTGATTTCATTCTTGAGACCAAAGCCAAGGCTGTGGTGGGCGTGCAAAGGTGATGTGTTTAATTTTGGCACTCTTTCTCTCTCTCTCGTGAAGTTCAAAGTGTGCCACTTCCTTAAATATACAGAACACCAGCGTTAGTATAGTATAGCAACACAAAGAAAATCCCTGTAAGGAATGTGCTGTGGGACAAGGACAGCGAATGTGTGTGGCAGAGAACGCTTACTATACAAGGAGCAGACCGTTAAAAAAACATGCGCCCTATTCACTCTGTACATTAAAACCGAGAAGATTCATTCACAAAAGTAGAAGCCGTCAGAATGTTTTTGAATGGTCTGTAACTGTACTGACATGGGGTGTCATAAACCTGTCCAGGGAGGGTGTGGGGGACCTTCGGCCAACCCCCTGCGTCTCGCCCCTCGGAGACTTTCTCTCCTGTGGAGGAGTATACAACTTATTCTAATGTAGCTATATAGAATAACATGGAGGTTTAACCTATCACTTTACAAGCTCGAAAGTCCATTTTGTACAATCCAGAAAAGCTCTACAATTTGTACGGTGTACTTCAGGAGGCTATGTCTAGAAAATTAAAATCATAAATTTCATTTCTGAGGAAAATGTCGCTATGCCATTTTAATAAAAATCAAACATTTCAAAAAGTTGTCCATGCAAGTGACAGTTTTAACTCTCGTCGCTATTACTAGAGTTTCATGCACTGTACAGTGCTGCCATCTGTCACAAAGAATCCACATGTATTAAAATAAAAAACAGAAGTTCCTATCTGGTCCCAGTCCTAAAAAAAGAGTTATAACGAACGCACCTCGTATTGCTTAGCACCAAAATTAAATTTGGAGATTCTAACAAAACAATTCAGAAAAAAGCTCGTGTGTGTCGATGAACGCCTGTGAACATAATTTTAAAAGAAAACGCCGTACAGTTACCGAAATGAATATATATCGTAAGCTAAACTTCAAGGAAGTAGAACAAGTTTTTCAAGAAAATCCTCCCACTCTTAACTACCTTTTAGACGACTACATCACTTCGATGAAAAATGCTTTAACATTTTATTTTCAAAAATGGTTTAATGATTGCGATTAAAGAGTCATGTGTGTATCTTGAATTCTCTGGGAAGCCCATGAAAGAATTCTGTACAGTTTGTATGACTGGTAAACCTTAAGAAATGGACAAAAAAAAAAAAAAAGTTAAACATATTACAAACATATTTTGGACATGTCGTCAGCCATTTTCAATATTTCGCCAACTCCAGCAACTTCTCGGAATCACATAGAGAGTTGTTCAAATTTGGCTATCGTATTCCCTTTGAACTACTTGAAAGAGATAAACCAGTATAGAAATTAATACAGGATGAACGAACTGCGGTTATTGCGTGCTTCAAAAGAACATACTCATGAACTTCCAAAAGCGGTCCAATTACGTTCTTCCCTCCTATCTGTGTACCACAGGATTGTTCTAGTTTCAGATAGATTCTTGCTTTAGAATTGACGTCTTAGAATAAGCTCACAATTCATTCTCAAAACCAATTGTTCATTTGCTTATCTCTACGTACTGTCGCGAATGCATTGTTGCGACGAGGCGACGCGGCCGAGGCAGTGCACTGCGGAGATAAAAGCCTGCCGAAAAGGTGGTATGTTCCTCGCCGGAGACCAAGTTACCGGCTGCCCGAAGACGCTTTGGGCAACTAAACTGAGCAGGACCACTTTCCTCTGACTTTGTACTCCCAAGCCAGAAATGGGTTTGGTAAAACCGATACCGTAACATTAGTTCCATCCCCTCTAGCCTGTCAGGCAGGCGGAAGAGCGCAGTCAGCACTGGCAGCACGCACCTCTGGGGGCACTCTGCGTTCCACACATGGCTATATATACCGCTGTCCAAGACAACCGCCTGCGTCACAAGACAATTCTTTTATACTGCCCAGATAATGCCGCACTAAGCGACTGGGCGATTTGCATCTTCTGCTGGTCTGCTGCTGTGGGGGAGGAAGACGGACTTTGTTCTAAGACCGTCTTGATTGAGAACATACCGGATAGTGAGTAATCTATAAAAAGGGAGCCCACCCGCCACAGTCAGTCAGTCGGTAATTGGACGAGTGCGAGTGAACAGCTGTGTGAGCTGTGTCTGTGGTCGTTGACCTTGCAAGTTGTATGTGTATGTGACGTAATTGTGTTTCTACGGAAATAAAGAGCAATTTTTGGTGTTTGTAACCTGAACATTTAATTTCACAAACCCATAAAGTCACAGTACCTTATTTGTCCCAAGCCTGAGACCGTGGAAAGATCAAACGGATGAGCTCTGGGAACGGAATGTGTTCCTGACCCATTTTTATGTAATTTGTTTGGAATTTGGACCAAAATATCACCAGCTAGCGTAGCCAAATGTCGCGGATTTCCTAACGCATGTTCTGACCTTGGCAGTTTATTAAGGAAACTCTCAGTTGGCGCTCAAGAAGGCCAAACAAAGAAGCATCAATCAAACGTAACCCCTGTTTGTCATTTTTCAGATGAATAAATGTCCATGGTTAAATGCTTCTCTAGTTTATCCAAATGTACTTTACCTTTCTGAATACTATATCAAATTAAATTTTAATTGGCATTTTATTTGGGACATTTGAATGAGGATACTTTTGGTGAAAGGACGTGGAAATATTAAACGCAGAAAATTATAGAGTAAATAGGAGTGTTTGAGGACAGCTACTTCACTCTCTGAAACAGACAATTGCTGATTGGCCAGGAAGCATGTGGCTAAACTACGCAACCGCCAGTGGCGGAGACTGTCCCGAGAGCAAACTGTTCAGCAACAGAAGTTTACATTTGAAATGAGCACCAGATATTGCTTTAGTTGTTTATGAACATTATCTACTTATTCGAGGATAAGCTATTAAATCCCAGCTTTTCTTTCACAGGCAATCAACTTGGTGCAACAGTCGTACATGCTCAAACCGCTCGCCGCTCGGTTCATGGTCTTGCAGCTCCCCATCCCGAGCCGGAAGATCATGTAGGTTGCTGACCGTACGTTCGAATCCAATTAGCGAAGTAGGTCGTTAGGAATATGGCGAATAATCCTATTTAACCACAGGATTGAGTTCGGGGGAGAGGTGCCCGCACGTTGCGTAACGCGTGTAAACATGCCAACTCATTCTACTAAAAGATAGCATCAACTTTCATTCCAGGCAAAACAAATACTGAGACAAGCCCAGTTTTGGTACAAATAAGGTGAATATAGAATTTCCCCTGTTGGTCAGACCACCTGTTTAAATAAGGCTATTGCTGTTTTCACACTGATTACGGGTCGATTAAGGAATTTAATGTCGTACTAATTATCAGTATAGATCGAATAAACAGAATTGAATTTTTCAGCTTGCTTTTACTTGGGAGCCTTTCTATAAAATAACAATACGTTATAAATGATACTTGTAACATTATGGTTGGTTAGTGAACATTAAATATACCGTCATTGACGTGACACGTTAAATTGCCAGTCCATTTGTACAAATTTTGGGTATGATTTTGGACTAAACTTAGTGGTTAACCTAATTTACCTACTCACGAAGCAGTATACGTCCTTTATCTCTTAAAGATATGGCTTTTTATTCAGTCTTCAGTGCCATTTTGACAAAATAAAATTGAAATCAATATTTTTATGGAATACAATACTTTTGTGTACATAAGAAGCCCTAAACGAACACAACCAATGACCTCGACCTCAGGTCTTACACGTGTTATGTCCCAGCTCATTAGGAATACGCTTTCCTTTCCTGATGAGCCGCTAGCTCGCTTTCGAAAGTGTCTGCTTATCTCGTCCACCGCTAAACTTTGGATTCCTTCATTAACCAATAAATAACCCAAGGGACCACAGTTACACAATACATTTCAAATTTGTAATAATTCTCAATTCAAACATTTTCTCTAAACACTGTTCTTGTTAATCCAGACAAACTTTCTACAAGTTTAGTTCTATTAGGAGGCTAACAACATCTCGTTGTAAAGAATGAATGGTAACCAAGTTTGGGTTGGTGTTTCGCTATAGTGACGCACTGCTTCTTAACTCAAAATGCTCTAACGCATACTTTTAGAGTACTTTCACCCTTTCTGGATCACCCCACCTAAATCACAAACATAATTTTATACTCTGAAGAAAATGTTTTCTTTAACGTGAATAATTAATGGTTTAGCATGAAGAGATAATTTTCAGAAATTTACAGTTGTAATGTTTTAAAATATTTTTCTGTATAAAACAAAGTGAACTTTGAATCGTTTCATCTCTCAGTCGTGTGGCTATGTGATGACTTTGAATTTGAATAACCAAACGTGGTGTTACTAATTCCCCATTAAATACAGTCGGACACTTTACTATGACGTAAGAAATACGCATTTCTTTACCTTTAAATGCTTATTTTAGTACTATGTTTCTACTCTACATCTGTATAATGAATGTTGTCATTGATAAAGTTTTGCGAGTCCACCAAATCAGATTTTGTAAATGTAAATTTTTTGTCAAAGTTGTGGGGGGGGGGGGTTTACGATAGATATTGGGTTTTTCCGGTGGGCATCACATGCGGTGAGTACTGATAATGAAATGAAAACTGGGAAAGGAAACATTCCAGGCGGGTGCCTTCCCGAAAACTACTAGCCATGAGGACTGAAGAGACTCCTATAGGATTTATCGACTTGTCAGATTTATAAGAAAGTTGCTGCGAATTAAATAAAATGAAAAATTTAGTTACATTCATTTAACGAACCTCTGGGTTTCACGTTTAGGTAAAGGATTTGGCTAGGCTAGTGAATCTAAACTTACGATGAATACCCTTAGCCCAAGGTATATCAGATGTGGGGAGGTGCAGAATTCTGAAAAGTAAAATGAGAAATTAAATTCTTGGAATGTTAGCATGGCATTAATTACAAAGCAGTTTTAAACGCTAGAAGTTTGTGCAGGAACTTAGACCCTAGTTTCAAAACTTTGCGTCTTTATCTTCGTGTTTTTGCAGCCTTTGACAGACGTCTTATCGGCACTTCCAGCGCTTAAAAGACCGTGCGCGAGTTATGTATTATTGTGCTCCTCGAATGGATTACTCTACGTGGACTTGTCATTTGTGACTCCTGCGCATTCCATTGGCTGAAGTGAGCGTTCTTTGGTGCTTAGTACAGGGCCAGGCAGCGCGGCAGTTCTCCCCTCACTCTTACAAGAATCATCATGCCTTATCTGAGAAGTTTCTATTATCAGAGATAAAGCTAGGATAACCATTAGAGCAGCACAGTAATACATTTAGCGAAAACTTCAGTTTACTGACATACGTATACATGTCACTATGATTCACATAGCAAATATCTCCAATATTGAGCGATAAGATTCAATCTTAACCATCAGAGCCCCCTGTCATCATATCGGTAAACAAACACAACAACATTGTGCCGCGTGTCAGAGAACCGACCTTGTTAAAGGGTTGAACCCTGCCTCACCCAACACGCCATCACTTGACCTGGTTTAGCGAGCGAACGAGCGCCATGACCTGAGTTCTGAAACACGGGGTTGCAACTAGCTCTCTCTCTTGCCATTGGCAGGGGCACGTCACGTGAGGGGTCGCTGGCATCGATCCACGTAAGGGAAATATTCAACTTCCGGGTTTACGTGGCAACTGCGCCAAGCTACAACGATACTGTTCTAAACTTTACTTTCAGATGATATCGATGATGTGCGATTTCCCTCGGACGATGAATAAAATGGGTGAAATGACGCTCTACGTATGCTCCATAGATCCATCGCAGTACAAGGAAATATGTATTAATAATTTCTGCAGATGTTTATCACCATAAAGTAAGCTTTTGCAAGGAATGGGTGGGAAAGTTATCTGCGTACATCACATGACGATGTTTTAATGCAATTTCTGGTTGGAATGCAATGCATCCTTAACAGGAAAGTAATAGAGAAAATGTCTGCCTCAGGTTCAAGAGGTCCGGAGTTCGAATGACGGTCAGGGTGATTTTCCATTATCCTCAATGATGAATGTATGGTAACTAAGCTCTAAGATTCCGTGCTTATTTCAGCATCCTTTCAGCCATTTTGTTCATCGTTCGACATAGCTAACCGGTTAAAGAACGCCAATAAAAAATAGACCATCTCTTACCTTGGCAAAGCAATTTAATGTAATTTCCAAATGTTGCAATTAATTGCTTTTTATTTATAATAGTAACATGTTAAGATCGGGTTTGGAAATTAACCAGCCATGTATTTGGTGCAAGCTAAACAGCTTCAAAACAGAAGTAATAAGATATTACGATCGCCTACAAATCAGAAAACTTCACGTTGCACCTTAGTTGCCAACTTTTAGAAACTGAGACGAGCAGAACTTTATAGCAAAACGTTATTTTTCAGTTACGTGAAACTTACGATGTGTTAAACACTTACTGCTGCCAATGCATACAATTTAAAGAGAACTTCGTTTTACAAGAATTCGCAGAGAATGTTGCTTTCTGTGACGTGTTGACGCACCTCCTGGGTTATACATAACACGATCGCCCCCTTTGGTAGCGTAGATGGTAGCATGTCTGCCTCACGTTCAACAGGTCCCGAGTTCGAATCTCGGTCAGGGTGAGTTACTTTTATAAGGTTTTTCCGGGGTAACGAATGTCGGGTAACTCTAAGCTCCATGGACCTCGGACTCATTTGGGCATCATTTCATGCACTCCATTCATCGTCCGATATGATTTAACGTTGGAGGACGTAAATTACAAAAAACACCACGAACGGGGTACAAAAATGGAAAACATCCCGCAGTCACATCACCCATTACCGAGTATTGGTGGGGCAGCGCAAGGTTAAATCCCCGTGATCTTCATTTTGACTATGAACAAAGATTGCTTATACAAATTAACGTGTTACATTCAGTCTGTATCTTACGTTAATGCTTTAGCCTGGTGAAAAAATACCCACGAAACGTCCACAGTAAAAACATCCCCGTTCCCGTACATTTCTTACACCAGACGTAAAGTGACATTAAAAATACGGTACAATACGAACGAGTAATATGCTGTGTCACTACTCAAATTACAGATCGATTAGTCGACTTATGGTGTTGGTGCCGAAAATACTCGAGTCGCAATTTGGATTGGTCACGCAAGCTTTCCGATGGCAAAGGGCCCACTTCGATGACCTGGCTTGACCTCTTGTCCTAAGATCTGCAGGGGTCGACGCCTTAGCACTGCAGTGACAAGAGACAAACAGCTGAATGCCGCATTTCAATGTACGACATAAAAACCATTATGATTTATGACATTTTTATTACACATGGTTGTCAGGGCACGTTGGTACGATAAAACTGTCACTCACCTGAGAAAGCCTTTGTACAAGCAGCAGTTTGGAAAATGGTCGTTTATTGTGTCAGAGCTACAAATACTCCTCTACCCCTGAAACTTTAATGACATTACCTAATCGTAATAATAGGATTTTGAGAAGTACTATGCTACATGAGCTTTTCCTAACCAACTATTATCACTTTGAGATAATCACAATAAATGTTTGCCTTCAACTATAATACATACATGCAATGTCTCCTTATAAAAGTGGCTCCAAACATTTACTAAAATACCATATCTTTTAGAACTTTTACGATATTGATATTTCAAAATAATTAGCCATTCACATACACAAACGCGGTACGGCGTTCACAAGTTCCTGTTATTCATCGACCTCAAAACATGCATTTTCTGTTAATAACATGGAGTCTTTGAACGGAATTCAACATTTTAATTACTAAGGCAGGTAGCACAGAAAGTGAAAATGAAACGCTGTAGTTATATTAATTTTTATATATAAGTTAATTAGAAGTTCAATCATTTGTAAGGACGCATGAGATAATGACGCCAAAACATCTTTCATTTATTTATTTATCTTATTTCTTCAAAGCTCGCTCTAAATTTTATAATAAAAATATATGTTGGCGATACTGGCCTGATCAACAAAACGACTAACTTAGGGACCATATACAATTATTTGCTTAGTGCAAATGAGAAAGAAACCGCCATTAAAATGTAAGTAGATACGCTTTTACCCTTCTTGTATCCAAAGTATGCATTGTTGTATTTATCCACTCCCCCCCCCCCCTCCAAACCCGTGCGCGCGCACAGCACAATTCAAAACAGTGAAGTCGGTTAAATACTACACTTATTTAACTATAGCGTATCCGCAGTATGCAGCACGGCTTTCAAAAAGGTTCCACCACCTCACTCTTTATATGGACCACTTTTCGAGAATTCTATTTTCTCAAAAACGTTTTCAACAATTTTGATTAAAATTAGGGATGGGTCGAAATCAGGTTTTCTTGATACTGGATAGCGATACACGATATTTTCCACGACACCCGATACTTCGATATCGTCATTTCTACTTCTAGTTTCAATACAAAATAAAATGTTGGGAGAACTGTGTAATATCAAAATTAAATAGGTGCATATATTTAATGACAAAAACTTAAAACTATCAGTGTTCTTGTTTTTAAACTCTACATTAGACATATAAAACCAAACATGATCTCTAATTAAAGATAAAGACAGCCCGTAGTTTCCCTCTGAAGGGCAAGGGCCTCTCCTTCCTGCCAGGAGGATGAGCTCGGCGCAACTGATTAGATCAGAGCTGCATTGTGCTAAAAGGGCCAATGTTTTCACTTCAGACTATAAACTGCGGGTTGCATAGATAAGATTAAATAGGGGCAGCTGACTCGCCTGGTCAGATAGAGCAATGTTTCCTGTGTGTATACCCCTCCATTCTAGTGCTGGTATGCGTGTTTCAAGGAGTACATTTGATACATTCCCTTCTTCATCAGCTGTACTTGTGGAATGATATCGCTGAAAACATACAAAGCTAAAAATAGAACACCTTCGAAAGTTTACTTATAAAAATTGTATTCCTCAGGTATTAGAAAACAAGACAATGTGTTACAAAAGTGCCTGCAAGTTCTACTATTACACTTCTAATCAATTTGGGTTAAAATGTTTTGGATTTGTAGGTATCAAACTAGCTGTCCATCCTGTCAATTTTATCATTCTCCGTTGTTTCCCCTCCCACAATATTTTATTCTGTACTAGCTGACTCGAAAACTTCGCCAATAAGTTGTCTGAACTTATCTATATAAATTGTTTATTCCGCAATTTGGAGGGAAGTTTAAATTCAACAGCTACAATTAAGTTAATTAGTGATAAACACTATTTTTTGTCTATTTTGTGGTGCGTAAATATATAAAGATGTTTTGCAACAAGCAAACATCCGACATGACAGAAACAGGCAAACTACAAGTTGATTCCGCAAACTTTCAATGACTGCCCTTGTGGTGGTCATCACAAAGGCCAAACGCACGGGAAGTTGTATCAAAACTAAAAGGTAAATCCGTTGAAATCATTGGAATAAGATATCTTCTCCTTTGTACTTTCCTTTGATGATTGTTGCCTCGATGACGTCATTTATTAGCTTATTCACAGTCTCGTTCCATTGCACAGTCGTGGCAGCATGATCACAACAGATCCTACTTTTAATTTTAAAACCGTGAGGTGGGAGTCCAGGCAATTCTAATGGAATTTAAAAACTCTGTGGGATTGTTAACTATGTCATCCTGGTTTATAACTGTGTCAACTGATTTGTACGAAAACAACTCCGGAAGAAACAGACACTGACATACCAACACGACTATTATCATTAGCTGCGTCTCGCTGCTCATCACTGCGGTCAGCACGTCGCACATTTAACTGATTTCTACGACCTAAGTCAGGTCGTCTTCTCCTTGGTATAGTAAAAAAGTTTCCACCAACTTCATAAAGTCACAAAGGAATTAAGTTAATTTTGTGTCAATTCAATTCAATTCAAGTAGTGTTATAGTGCACTCAGAAATTAATTTTGTGTCTAATCTTCCAAAAGGTATATCATGCTACATAAAACAATTTCAGACTTGATAAACGCTAAACGTTATTTAATAAATTATGCTATGTGAAATATCTTTGAAGTCTTTGGCAAGGAGTAAAATAACTGTCTACTTTGTAATGCTTTTGTTTGTAGAAAATTAAATTTCTATGTGTTCGGTAAAAGTTTGCGTGTATACTTTTATATTTAGTTAATAACCCGGTCCATTATCACTTCAGTTTTTTTTTTCTCACGCATTAAACCTTCCTTGGACTTCTACAAATATCTCAAAACCAAAATTAGGCAAATCGGTTCAGTCGTTCTCGAGTTTTTGTGAGACTAACAAACGTCAACATTGTTGGGAGGCACTTGTTATTTGGCGAGAGAGAGATAAGCGGGGATTGAGAGAAACAGATAGCGCCCAAGCCACGCCCCGGACTGATGAGCGCTGGGCACTTGCCGAGAGAGAGAGAGAGAGAGAGAGAGAGAGAGAGAGAGAGAGAGAGAGAGAGAGAGAGAGAGAGAGCAACAGAGGGAGAAAGAGACGGATTGTCTGAACGTTCTCGCTCCACCAGAAAAGACTGTGAAGCTTCGGGAGCTTTCGGAAAACGTCGGCAACTTTCGAGAAACGATGGTTCGGTTATAAAAGCGACTGGACTGTGTGTGTGTGTGTGTGTGTGTGTGTGTGTGTGTGTGTGTGTGTGTGTGTGTGTGTGTGTGTGTGTGTGTGTGTGTGTGTGTGTGTGTGTGTGTGTGTGAACTGTATCGAGTTGCTAGTTCAGAACTGATAAACGTGTAGTAATTTGAAAGTGAATTCTTTTGTTTGCTTACGTGTGGTGAAGCTAAGAGATACTGCGTTGGCCTCTCGTGGCTTCACCACATTTAACCAAACAAAAGAATCACATAACGACATAGTTCATTTTAGTTTCTACCTTCATTTGTTGCCCTGTTAGGTGAAATTAAATTATAACGATTTACAAACCTCATGAAGGAGTCAAATACTTCAACTCTCCTGAATTTTTCGGAGCTCCCTATAAAAGCGCAGAGGGACATTTGTTCCGTCAAAAGGTATAGATTTCCTCGCTGTTTACCTCTTCCAGGACCAGCTTTATTATCTTGGACATTTCTTCCAGGAAGAATCAATAGCACACACATCTGAAGGGGAACTGCGCAGAGCAGCGATAAATTATTGAAGTTTGCTCAAGATTGTGCCCGTTCTGGCCAGGAACTTGTTCCAAATAAATCCGCTTTTTCACAGCAAATATTTCAAACCTGATGTTCTTCAGAAAAATAAATGCACTTCAATTTTTTTTTCTGTTTTCTGGAAAATTATCGGCGCCCAAGAAAATCATAATATAACGCATAAAATATTAAACTGCATTTGGTTTACATTTATGTTGAGCAGCAACACGAAATAAGATGCTAAATATCTTGAGTATGTTACTCTTTCCTTTTCTAGTTCTTTACTGATTCAACAAGGCCGTCCCGGAGCATCCCCTACAAAAGAGTCAAGAGTCAAGGGCGACAGTACTTCAATAATTCTTCTGAATTCTATCTCGATTAAGTATACAATTAAATATCCATTTTCCAGAATATTTGAAAAACAGCAGAGCTAATGTAAATAGATTTAAAATCATGTTATTTAAGGAAAACACATAATTTAACTTTCAATTAAATTCATTTAAAATGGCCCAGAATTGACTTAGGACTGGAAATGTTTGCTTTATGCATCTCCACGTCGACCAAAAATACAGAACCAGCCTTAAGATACTGAAGTATGGGACCAAGTACTTGTATTTGAATTAAGATATTTGACGTTCAATGGCAATAAAACACGTTTTAGTAAACGCCGATTTGAAATTTCTGTAATTCTTTATCCTCGGGGGTGAGCTCTATTAAGCTTCCATAAACACTCACTTCCCATCCTCCAGCGAGGAATCGAGCACGCGACCTTGAGTTTGGAAGCTAGCGATCAGAGAGGCAGTGTAAAACTAGCATAACCGAAATATGTGCAGTGATATATAACGGCTGTGTGTAACCACAGAACCATTTTGCTGCCAATTATAAAATTACTGTATTTTTCTGCTGTAACGTGGCGGTGTCGTATATCCCACGTAAAACAACATGGCGACTTACCTAACTCGTTTCCAAGATGGCGGCGAGCTGCAGAGCAAGTATAATTACTGTATCTTCCGCTGGAGTGTTGAGAAACATAAGCCTACACGACTACTCCAGCCGAGTGCTACTGGAGGGGGCAACTGCTGGCAGGCCATTGATTGGTTTCGAGTACATCTCGCCTCATAAGTTGCTGCTACACGTGGGGCTTCAACCCTCACCATAAAATATCATTTTTCTACATGGTTAAGTGAGGGCAAGTCGAAGTTTCACTGGAAGTATGTTTTGAGGGTGTACGTGCGTGTGTATTATCCGTAAACAGCATAGCACAAAAACCAAATAGCTGGCCCTGTAGCTCAGTCGGTAGAGCACCTGCAGTACAACGTGTAAGTACTGTAAGTCTCATGTGTTTATGAGAACTCCTAAGGGGTTTACCGGAAAAAAATACGGGTCAGTTGGAGAATTTAATGTCATGTCGGCATGTTGGCCATAGTAGCTCAATGGTTAGAGCGGCTGGACGGAGACCTGAAGATCCGTGGTTCAAATCCCGGCTATGGCATTGGATTTTTCAGTCTGGCTCTACGTTTCCACAATTTAGCCTACACACGGCCAGATTGAAAGAACAATTACTTTTTATTCTAATATGGTTAATCAAACATCCTTTGTCAGTTGCAATTTTTTTTTTTCTGGAGTAAGTCGTCAATCAACAGTTATTTTTTTTAATCTTAATAAATATAACTGACCACCTTATTAACAACAAAGTAGTACAGTAGCCGAACTGACCTGTTGATTTTATCATATCGAAATTTCAGTTGCCTATATTCAATTGTTCTTGAGAAAATGTGCGTCAGAGAAAAAAACTGTTCAAAGAAAGGAGAAGAAATGCATTGTAAAATATATATATATATATATATATATATATATATATATAAAACTATTAAACTGCATAAAAATATGGGCGTTACAATATTTTAAAAGGATACTAATTTATACAACCAACCTATGCTCAAGTTCTTCTCGGGCAACAAGCCAGGTGTAAAGACGATTAGCTATCAACGTTTCGGGAGTGTGCATCTCTCCCATCATCAGGTTATTTATTAAATGTTATAACCACAAAGAAAAGCCCGCCCCGGTAGCGTAGATGGTAGGATGTCTGCCTCACGTTCAAGAGGTCCCGAGTTCGAATCTCGGTCAGGGTGAGTTACCTAGATAAGGTTTTTTCGGGGTTTCCCTTATCCTTCAAGACGAATGCGGGTAACTAAGCTCCATGGACCCTGGACTCATTTGAGCATCATTCCACCTAATTCATTCACCGTCCGATATAACTTAACGTTGAGGCGGACGTAAATTAAAAAAACACACACACATACACACACATACACACATACATACACACATACACAGACACATACACATACACACACACATACACAGACACATACACATACACATACACACACATACACACACATACACACAGACACACACATACACACACATACACACAGACACACACATACACACATACACACACGTACACACAGACACACACACACACGTACACACATACACATACACACACGTACACATACACACACATACACATACACACACATACACATACACACACACATACACATACATACACATACACATACACACATACACATACACACACACATACACATACACACATACACACATATACACATACACATACACACACATACACACACATACACATACACATACACACACATACACATACACATACACACACACAAAGAAACACTGGATATAACACAAATATAAACAAAGACAAAAAACTATCGTAATTCACATTACTGAACAAAAGACTGATTTCAGTAAATTAAATGACAGGTCAGGAGATGGCGTGAGTATAGAAAATTAATTGGGTCAAAGAAATTGATTTTCTATACTCACGCATCTCCTGACCTGTCATTTAATTTACTGAAAACAGTCTTTTGTTCAGTAATGCGAATTCTGAGAGTGTTTTGTCTTTGTTCATATCCAGTGATTCATTTGTGGTTATAATATTTAATAAATATCCTGATGATGGGAGAGATGCACACTCCGGAAACGCCGATTTCTAATCGTCTTTTCACCTGCCTTGCTTCCCGAGAAGGACTTGAGCATATTCGTCGACAGGAAAGCTTCAGATCTTAGTTTACAACCAACCTACTTCTAAAGGATGAATTCAAATTTATTTATGTGCAACAAGGGATAAAGAGTTCTGTCGTGCCACAAAATTCATTGACAAAATTATAGATGCAGTGCAATTTTTAAATATGAATTTAAAAAGCAATGACACCAAGGAAATATCCATTTACAAGATAAAATTACTTACGGAAATTTTCTCACGTTATTCTCTCTTTTATGCCCAAACAATATCAGTGATAGGTTTGCTAGTTCCTTGTCAAAAACAATCAGGTTCGGAGGACAGACTTGGTCTGAAGGGGATACCTAGGTCCTCAAAGATCAGAGGGCAATGTTCCCACACTGCTTTGACATATCCCGGGTCGCAGAGGACGAAGGTTAAGAGAATATCCTTTTTCCGTGCCATGTCATGCCGACCTCTACGACCTTGAAACAAGCAAGCACAATGAACATGAAGTGAAATTAAAGAATAAGAAACTTAAGGGATGTGATTAACCCTTACAGTATGGGAACCCAGGAGCCCGCGGGGACAGTGCCACTGAATTTTGAGCCCCTTTAGTAGAGATAAAACATCTCCAGGCTACTTCGATCTGAAGTGTGCTTTCGTTTACGGTTAGATATAGAAACCTAAGCTAAACCTGGACTGGCTTGCAATAAACAAAAACAGTTACGTGTTTACTTGCACGGAGTATTAAAAGAAAAAATTTAAGTTGATGCACCGAATGGTTAAAGCACGACAGGTTTCGTGTTGCCAAATATGGAAAATGGGTGCAATCTGCGGAGGAGGAAAGGGCGGTGGCGTAGAGCACTGGTCATGAGAACTGCAACAGAGCTGCTAAATTTTTTATCACTTCCTGAAACTCCCGAACAGTTGGTACAAACTTGGAAATCGATGTCGGTTACTAACTTGCCTCTCAATAAATCACTAGGGAAGAACAAAGCATTTGTCTGACATTTGAGCAGGTACAGCACGCGATGTCAACTAGAGTTCTGTCAAACACCTGAAAGCATTTCAAGTTTTATATTTAGTTTGTTTGTACTTGCCTATGGAGTTAGCTAAGCGGCACTGTGGCACGGTATCAATACCAGGAGAATATATGGTAATGGACAAACAGACCACTCCGGTGTCCCCGTCATTCAGTTAATCAAATGCTCCAAAATAATCTTTCGTTCCATCCATTTCGTCCTCATTTCATATCTTCCTCTTCAATGTCACACCAGGTTCAAGCTGAAATAGCTATCCTGGCTGGGCTAAGATCCAGAATCGGTTGTATCTACAGTCACTCTCACACCAGGTTCAAGCTGAAATACCTATCCTGGCTGAGCAAGGATCCAGAATCCGTTGTCTCTACAGTCACTCTCACACCAGGTTCAAGCTGAAATACCTATCCTGGCTGAGCTAGGATCCAGAACCCGTTGTCACTACAGTCACACTCACCAGGTTGTAGCTGAAATACCTATCCTGGCTGAGCAAGGATCCAGAACCCATTGTCTCTACAGTCACACTCACACCAGGTTCAAGCTGAAATACCTATCTTGGCTGGGCTAAGATCCAGAATCGGTTGTCTCTACAGTCACACTCACACCAGGTTCAGGCTGAAATACCTATCCTGGCTGGGCTAGGATCCAGAATCCGTTGTCTCTACAGTCACTCTCCCACCAGGTTCTAGCTGAAATACCTATCCTGGCTGAGCAAGGATCCAGAACCCGTTGTCTCTACAGTCACTCTCCCACCAGGTTCTAGCTGAAATACCTACCTTGCTGAGCAAGGATCCAGAATCCGTTGTCTCTACAGTCACTCTCACACCAGGTTCTAGCTGAAATACCTATCCTGGCTGAGCAAGGATCCAGAACCCGTTGTCTCTACAGTGACACTCACACCAGGTTCAAACTGAAATACCTATCCTGGCTGGGCTAAGATCCAGAATCCGTTGTCTCTACAGTCACACTCACACCAGGTTCAAGCTGAAATACCTATCCTGGCTGAGCTAGGATCCAGAACCCGTTGTCTCTACAGTCACTCTCACACCAGGTTCAAGCTGAAATACCTATCCTGGCTGAGCTAGGATCCAGAATCGGTTGTCTCTACAGTCACTCTCACACCAGGTTCAAGCTGAAATACCTATCCTGGCTGGGCTAAGATCCAGAATCCGTTGTCTCTAGAGTCACTCTCACACCAGGTTCAAGCTGAAATACCTATCCTGGCTGGGCTAGGATCCAGAATCCGTTGTCTCTACAGTCACTCTCACACCAGGTTCAAGCTGAAATACCTATCCTGGCTGGGCTAAGATCCAGAATCCGTTGTCTCTACAGTCACTCTCACACCAGGTTCAAGCTGAAATACCTATCTTGGCTGGGATAAGATCCAGAACCCATTGTCACTACAGTCACACTCACCAGGTTGTAGCTGAAATACCTATCCTGGCTAAGCTAGGATCCAGAACCCATTGTCACTACAGTCACACTCACCAGGTTCAAGCTGAAATACCTATCCTGGCTAAGCTAGGATCCAGAATCCGTTGTCTCTAGTCACTCTCACACCAGGTTTAAGCTGAAATACCTATCCTGGCTAAGCTAGGATCCAGAACCCATTGTCACTACAGTCACTCACACCAGACTCACACCAGATTTAAGCTGAAATACCTATTCTGGCTGAGCTAGGATCCAGAACCCGTTGTCTCTACAGTCACTCTCACACCAGGTTCAAGCTGAAATACCTATCTTGGCTGGGCTAAGATCCAGAACCCATTGCCACTACAGTCACACTCACCTGGTTGTAGCTGAAATACCTATCCTGGCTAAGCTAGGATCCAGAACCCATTGTCACTACAGTCACACTCACCAGGTTCAAGCTGAAATACCTATCCTGGCTGAGCTAGGATCCAGAACCCGTTGTCTCTACAGTCACACTCACACCAGGTTCAAGCTGAAATACCTATCCTGGCTGGGCTAAGATCCTGAATCCGTTGTCTCTAGAGTCACTCTCACACCAGGTTCAAGCTGAAATACCTATCCTGGCTGGGCTAGGATCCAGAATCCGTTGTCTCTACAGTCACTCTCACACCAGGTTCAAGCTGAAATACCTATCCTGGCTGGGCTAAGATCCAGAATCCGTTGTCTCTACAGTCACTCTCACACCAGGTTCAAGCTGAAATACCTATCTTGGCTGGGCTAAGATCCAGAACCCACTGTCACTACAGTCACACTCACCAGGTTGTAGCTGAAATACCTATCCTGGCTAAGCTAGGATCCAGAACCCATTGTCACTACAGTCACACTCACCAGGTTCAAGCTGAAATACCTATCCTGGCTAAGCTAGGATCCAGAATCCGTTGTCTCTAGTCACTCTCACCTCAGGTTTAAGCTGAAATACCTATCCTGGCTAAGCTAGGATCCAGAACCCATTGTCACTACAGTCACTCACACCAGACTCACACCAGATTTAAGCTGAAATACCTATTCTGGCTGAGCTAGGATCCAGAACCCGTTGTCTCTACAGTCACTCTCACACCAGGTTCAAGCTGAAATACCTATCTTGGCTGGGCTAAGATCCAGAACCCATTGCCACTACAGTCACACTCACCTGGTTGTAGCTGAAATACCTATCCTGGCTAAGCTAGGATCCAGAACCCATTGTCACTACAGTCACACTCACCAGGTTCAAGCTGAAATACCTATCCTGGCTGAGCTAGGATCCAGAACCCGTTGTCTCTACAGTCACACTCACACCAGGTTCAAGCTGAAATACCTATCATGGCTGAGCTAGGATCCAGAATCGGTTGTCTCTACAGTCACTCTCACGCCAGGTTCTAGCTGAAATACCTATCCTGGCTGAGCAAGGATCTAGAATCGGTTGTCTCTACAGTCACTCTCACACCAGGTTCTAGCTGAAATACCTATCCTGGCTGAGCTAGGATCCAGAATCGGTTGTCTCTACAGTCACACACACCAGGTTGTAGCTGAAATACCTATCCTGGCTGAGCAAGGATCCAGAACCCATTGTCACTACAGTCACACACACCAGGTTCAAGCTGAAATACCTATCCTGGCTGAGCTAGGATCCAGAACCCGTTGTCTCTACAGTCACACACACCAGGTTGTAGCTGAAATACCTATCCTGGCTGGCTAAGATCCACAACCCATTGTCACTACAGTCACACACACCAGGTTGTAGCTGAAATACCTATCCTGGCTAAGCTAGGATCCAGGACCCATTGTCACTACAGTCACACTCACCAGGTTCAAGCTGAAATACCTATCCTGGCTAAGCTAGGATCCAGAACCCGTTGTCTCTACAGTCACACTCACACCAGGTTCAAGCTGAAATACCTATCATGGCTGAGCTAGGATCCAGAATCGGTTGTCTCTACAGTCACTCTCACGCCAGGTTCTAGCTGAAATACCTATCCTGGCTGAGCAAGGATCTAGAATCTGCTGTCTCTACGGTCACTGTCACACCAGGTTCAAGCTGAAATACCTATCCTGGCTGAGCTAGGATCCAGAACCCGTTGTCTCTACAGTCACACTCACCAGGTTCAAGCTGAAATACTTATCCTAGCTACGCTAAGACAGGCGTTAGGTCTTGAGAGGCGTGGGAAATTCTAGTCTTGCATTTGTATACAAGGAGGTTCATTAAAGAAAGAAGATATGGATTTAAATTTTATAACACGCTTATTTTTATTTTCTTTATTTTTTATTGTCCTACTACGAAGACACCCATCATTTCTCTTTTAAGTTGAGAGTAAACTGACACTGCTTCTTTAAAATGTGCTGGATAACTAAGCACAAATTGAGCAGTGCTTTATAGAGAAATTCTAACATTTAAGATTTGAATTCTGGGAATATCAGGGCTTCCTGAAGAAATTTCCCCAGAATAGTATTTTCAAATTGCACCCAACAACATCTGTAGACGTGGAAATGCCTTTGCAGCATACAAACTTACACTATTATATAGCGCAAATCAAATTACAACGGTTCAAGAAAAATGTACATTATAAGTACCAAAAGTGTTTGCTTCGTTAGTGCACTAGACCATATTTTAAGATGATAGCATTAACGCACACAAATACGATATCTAGTAAATAAAAATAACTGCTGATTAATTAAGCAAGCCAGTTACTCTTTTTGGCAGCAATAAACAATTGTTCTTAAAAGGTACTCTAAGTACTACATGGCAAAGCGAGAAAGCGTATCGGAGAAAATTCGCAACACAAAGAGGTTTACCTGAGCTTATCGCACATACACGGTGAGTCCAGTGTATGTCTAGTCTATTCAGTTATAATCATGTCTTCTGTACAGCAACGTGTCATACATCGGCAGGCGCGAGAAAACCGACACACGCAGCTTCCAATCGCTCTATTTGTGTTTCGTAACTTACTGTACATTTACTAACATTTCAATCTTCTAATCGCCCAGATAAGACTCGATAAGGAACGAATGCATCGCTGGTCACCTGAAGGTCAATACACCTCAACCCTCTGTCGAGTAATCTTTTAGCAGCGTGATATATAACATGAATTGAATATTATGAAGTTCACAATATGAACTTGTGCAGACTAATTCACTCCTGGATAAAATGCGACATCAAAGAGAGAGAGAGAGAGAGAGAGAGAGAGAGAGAGAGAGAGAGAGAGAGAGAGAGAGAAACAGCGAATTTCACTATTAACCTGACCGTTTTGTTTTCATTTTGCAGCTCGACAACATTTATCTTTGTTTCACTAATGTTGACCTTGTAAATCTTAAAAGACTGCTAGCGAAAATTTCGACGCCGGTCCGAACATCCAGAATTTTGTACATTGGTATAAAATAATACGTTGTAGGCAGCACACAATTGACTTATTCCTATTTTGGCATCAACCTACCGACAGTTCAGAAGAGAAAAGTGTAAGCGCCCTAAGCTAGCAGAATCAGAATCTTTTGGACTTTTCCATTCTTCCTCACACCCAGGTATTCTGGACCTCTGTAGAAAATTACACTAAGAGTTTAAGAGCCGTTATAAGAGAGCATTCTCGATAACGATGAACAATACTAATACTCTGTTAACGACGCTATCAATTACCAGCATATTAGTGCCACCGGTGTGCCGAAATTTCCTCCAGCAGTTCTCTTAAATGTCAGTAAATCTACGACACAGGGCTTTTACACACACTTAAAGCCATTGGTTTGGGCGGAATCTGCAGGCGAGCTCAAATGAGCCTTCCAGATCAACGGGAAGGCCGAGCTGTGGCTTAGTGGTTACACCGCTCGACTCTCACCAAGGCGCCCCGGGTTCGACCCCAGGCACCGCAAAGTCAGCTTTATGGTAGACAGCACAGCGTGTTTTCTCCGGGATCTCCGGTTTCATTCCATCGGTGGCGCATGTAGTAAATGCGGGCGATAAACATTACACATTGCAGATCAACGAAGTGATGTAGTGAGCAATGAAAAGTGCTGTTCTCCAAGGAGTTCTTAACACAACTGTAGCTTACAGTGAGTACTGTTACTGCAAGAGATTAGAGAGGTCTTGTGTTCAACTTCCCAGCTGTCAAGAGCAAGACACCAATAGGATGCGGTGTGACAATAAACATTGGTTCAAGTCAAACGATGGTATGCTCTATTTGGTTTTTGCTTTAAGTTGAAACAGTTAACATATATATATACATGTCAAGCTATAGATTCTTCCGGGACAATTCTGGATTGTCTTATTACATTACTGGGAAACAGTAGTTCCCAAAAAGGGACAAAACTAACAAGTATCGCTTTAT
This sequence comes from Mantis religiosa, assembly GCA_030765055.1. Classification (NCBI taxonomy): domain Eukaryota; kingdom Metazoa; phylum Arthropoda; class Insecta; order Mantodea; family Mantidae; genus Mantis; species Mantis religiosa. Next base: position 186,448 of record JAUKNK010000649.1, on the reverse strand, counting down.
CCTATTATTATTATTATTATTATTATTATTATTATTATTATTATTATTATTATTATTATTATTATTATTATTATTATTATTATTATTATTGGTGGTTGTAGCAAAACCTTAGATATAGCTAACGTTTTAATTAGCCTACCATAAGTCAGAAAGTTTTGTATTTTCTAAAAAGGCATATTTTAGGAACTTGTGTACAGAAAATTGAATTGTTGTATTCTATTTAAGTTCAGCATCTTTCAAGCATGTCACGTGAAAATTTTCAGGGAATACCTCCAAACAGCATTTTATATGGAAGTATTAGGTTATTATTTTAATGTAATTTAAAAATGGAAAGTTTATCATTCCAATAACTTAGAAAATAAATTCGAACAAATTTTAATGCAAAGGGTAACGGAAAATCTTCGTATCGTTTTCATGGAAGTTAATGAACTTGTAATACCTAGTTTTTGACTGTCGAGTTATGCCCTTCAAGGACAAAGACGTTTTTGGAGAGGGTCAAAATATATAAACTTCTGTATCGAGTTTTTGGCGGAATACACAATACTTTCCCTGCTTGCTATACGTAGCTTTCTTGTTCAACACGTTGGTTACGCCACTTGGTCCTATGTTTTACATTTGGAGATGAATACCTTTTTTGTTGTAACTTTACGTCCTCCAACGTGAAGTCCTATCAGACGATGAATGATATTGGTGAAACGATGCTTAAATGAGTCCAGGGTCCATGGAGCTTAGAGCTACCCGACAATCGTCTTTAAGAATAAGTGAAAACCCCGGAAAAAACCTTATCCAGGTAACTCACCCTGACCGAGATTCGAACTCGGAACCTCTTGAACGTGAGGCAGACTCGCTACCATCTACGCTATCAAGGCGGGCATAAATACTCTTTGTGCCAACATCGTAAAGATGGGAAATTAACGCCACAGACCTCTCAGTTATGTGTGTTGCAGATAGCCAATTTGAGGCGCCTTCACGTATCAGCTGGTATCAGTATCGGCTTGTGCACGCGCAGAAAAGCTTTCATTCAGTTATTCTACTTCGCAGTTAACATGATCGATGCCTTTTGTCTATTATAAGACGCATTCAGACAAATAATCAGGAGATTCGAGGCTATATCTGCGCATCCTTCGTTGCCTATAATGCTTGTATATGCGTCATAATAAGAACTGATTCCAAATCAACAACCTATATACCCTGAACAGTAAGTGCTTTAATTTCTAAATCTAACATGACCTGAAAATGAAATTATCAGCAAGCATATTAACATTCAAAGTAAAAAGGCTGTTTCGGCCTCAGCACTTCACTCTTCCGCTCACAATAGCTGCAACAAAGGCATATAATATAAAATACCTTATTAGTAGAGCAATGGATGACCTAGCGTTCATTTCTAAGTAGCTATCCTCAAATTTGGTCACCACCTGCCCTTGCCAATTCATTTCAGTGATATCAACTGCACCCTTGTTGCTACGACACAGTAGTAAGTGATGCAACTCTGTGTACACTGACGTCTAAAAGTCAAGCAGGAGCACTGAACTTTGTCCACCAAGCTTGAAGGCATGCGCCTTGACCCACTGTATACACTGCGAATGGATGGTTCAACCCAATCCAAGAAGAAATACAATTTTATCTCAACATTTGTTGCGTTTGGACAATTTAGAGAAAGGGCAGGAATGAGTAATCCTTCAAATGCTCAGCACAGTTTCTTGAGTAATTAAAACCTTGGGTACCCTAATCTCTCTCTCTCCCAAGCATGAAATTCTCCCAAACCTTAAAGCAACTCCAGTAGTCAAATTTCAACTGAAATTAAAACAAATTAATGTCAACAAATGCTTAAATGAAATGCAAACTATACATCAAATAGTAACCACATTTATGCAGAAACTCTGGGCGTCGAAGACAAATCTTAACAGTGAAAGCGATCAAACTTACCCGATAAAGTTTTTAATGAAGCAATACACAGCAAAGAGCGTGTTATCATTGAGATCGAGCTCAGGCCTGAGTCTCGGCAGAAGGGCAGGATCCTCCTCAGACTGAGACTTCTGTTGCTGCTGTTGGGAAGCTGTGCTTACCAATCGTAGATCGGTGGCCGTTGTCATCTTCTCTAACAAAAACCGTTACCGCTGCAAAACAAAACCCGCCTTACTATTAGCGATCTCTTCACTTCATTCTACACTGCCACAAGACACAAGAATCCATGCATTAGCGAGAAAGGCGAATGTTCCTCGGCGAGGATTTCGAGTTAGTCACATTGCAAAACCGTTTCTCTCTCAAAGAGTCCAGCATACACAAATGTGCCTAAAACACGTTTGGAATCTTCTGCATTCTTCGAGATGTTCCTTCACTGACACTTTCTTTTCACTGCACGGGAAATACTGCATCAAGTTTGGCACTAGCGGTAAGGGTTTCGCCAGGCGAAACAACAAAGCATCAAATTACAAAGGAATTGGACCCAATGGCAGTGCGAGTGCTGAGCAGGTTTGTGGCGGATTGCGTTCTTCTCGTCCGTCCGTCCGTCCGCCTTCCTGCCCCGGGAGATATTGATCCACTCTGTGAGCTGCGCTACACACTCTCGCAGATGTAGGTTAACGCACTGTGCGTGGAGCGGCGCGGCTTCGCACCCCGCCCTGAATTATCACACAATGACAATCGAAAACTGCGCCACTCCAACAACCGCAATGTCATGTCATTAAGAAGATTTCCTTTCAACAAAGTTGGTATTTTTGTTCTACTTTTCACTCTCAGTAGCGCCTCCCAATTTAATCTACTACGCTTCCACGATATTCCGCAGAACAGCTGACTTTATTCTGGATCTTGTCGTTTATCGAGACTCCACACACTAACGAAACTTATTTCTGTGTTTGCACGTAACTTTTTCGTCACCAGGAAAATTGGCAAAGCAGTGTTTTAATTCAACATGGCGGACTGTTTCAAGATAACAGACACGCACGCCTCTTAGTATTTGCTTACATGGTCACTACCTTTTGCTATCTATTGCTGCTGTTAGCATATCTATCTCTTATTAATTTGTAAACGTAAGTCAAAAAACGTGTTACTAAGTTAGGGTAAGTGCCTAATTTCAGATGGTAGATTTTCTGACCCGTGAGCTACTGCACTCCCTCGGAAATCATGTGAACAAGTAGGAGGACGTACCAGGTGAACACAGTGAACCTCTAGCTACTTTTCAGAGCGATTTCTTGAGCTTAAGGTAAGGTCCTAAATCACGTAATTACTGCCTGTAATATGTTAGTATATCATACTTTTCTTATATGCATTAACATTTGAAAATACTTATATCTTGTTTAATCCAAGCTGCTATTTATCCAATATGACGGAATTCTTAATTTCGGATACCACAGTGCATCATTATATCGGATATCCGAAATTAGGAATTAATAATATTTTACCAATCTAAAAGACTTTGTTCATCAGATGGCACCGGGCGCAGAAGGAGCTGGTCAGAAGAAGCAATGAGAGAAGCAGTAAAGGCCGTCAAGGAGAAGAAAATGGATTTTTAAAAGCTTCCAAATGGTATGGCGTACCTTGCTCTACACTAGAGAATTATGTAAACCAGAAACAGAAAGGTATTGACAGTTTATTGACTACAGAAATCGGAAAAAAGTGCGTACTTGGTGAGAAGCTGGAAACCGAACTGGCTGCATGCTATACGGTTATGGATGATCGCTATTTTGGACTTAGAAAGAAAGACATTAGACGAACGACATTCCAGTTAGCTTTGACCAACAATGTACAGCATCCATTTAATTCGAGTAGCGGTATGGCTGGAACAAAATGTCTCAGGGATTTTATGAAAAGACACTCTCAACTGTCTTATCGCACTCCACAAACGTATACGAAACTAGGCACCATTTTTGTAACCTAATCCAAATGCTCTTTAATGGTTTTCATTGTCTTGCGTGAACTTACTTTATAAGACATTTTCTGTCTAAGGGACTGTAAGCTAATATGAATAAAGAACGTTGTCACAGCATTTCGTGTTTATTGATGTACTATAAGAGGTTCGAAGTCCAGTACGAGAGCTCATCTAGGAGAGCACAACTCCGATATAAAACCGGGCCCTCCAGGATGGGGGTTTAGCATTGGGCTGGTAACCCAATCTAGTAAAAAGGGAACTTACAATTCTCATAAAAAGAGCCGGACTATAACCGTAGTCTCTTGAATAGAACGGAAGGGGTCACAGGGCCCAATCCTTGTACTATAACATGTACAATACGCAAAAATAAAAATAGTATCCAAAATATTGTATCCTTACCCCACCATAGAGGAAACCCTGATGTGACTAAAAACAGGAATGTTATAGAAAGAGTAACAGGTAACAGTTAATATAGCCTTAAGGCAATGGTTTCCTGAAGTCTGTACTTAGCAACATTCAAGGTATTCGCTACTTTAGACATTAAGGAGGGGAAATGAGATTAAATGTGCATACTACGTAATTGATATCTGCCTACGGTTCTCTCAATAATAATTCAGGAATATCTTAAATTTCTTAATTCAACGCTAAATTGGCATTGATAACTTTTAACTTCTCTTCACACTGAAGTACACAGCAAGAGAGAAAGAGAGAGAGAGAGAGAGAGAGAGAGAGAGAGAGAGAGAGAGAGAGAGAGAGAGAGAGAGAGAGAGAGTACTAGCTCAAACTTGTTTTATATATTGTCGAGAAAAGCATTACGGCGTCTGTACCAAGAATTAAGTAATAACTTCTTTCTGCTGGATAAATTTGGCTGCATGTCCAACATTTTAGCCATGCCCTGGTTGGAGTATAAAAGATTTGGGAAACAGCTTATCTAATCCTTTGCACAGATTATCTCTAGTTTATTAAAGCCTCTTAAGAATCTTATGAATACCAAGCAATGGGGATTAATAGTTTTTCAGCAATTTTGTACATTTACACAGATATGGCAAAAAAGTGGCAGGAAACCTTTCAAGTTAACCAAGCAAAAGGTTGGCAAGCGGTCAAGAGAAACCGCAACAACCAAAGCGCCAAGAATACTAAAGCACACATCGTAAGAGGTATCGTATGTCAAACACTGTTCATCAAGTCAACAACCTCGAAGAAGCCGCACAAAACGTCTCTAATTTTACTACTCATTAAGGACAAACTGCTTTCGAAGAAAAAATCTTTCTTTAGAGCTGCGATGTCTTGTGTAGTAACCTATTTTACAAGAAGTAGGGTTGGTCTGGGTGGCTGGCCTACGTCTACCAAGGTCGCGGGTTCAAACAACATTCACAGGGGAATGCGGGGACAAAATTCCGGCACACCGGCGACGCTGATACGATCCTGGCAATTGACAGCACGCTAACAAAACAGGTTTTTTACAAGAAGTAGCTATATGGAGTGCGTTTAAGTTATAACACTTTTATTCAGAACTGAGACAGACAGGAACTTCTGCTTTTTTTAAATACACGTGAACTCTTTGTGAATGCGTGACAGATGGCAGCACTGTACAGTACATAGAACTCTAGTGACAGCGACGAGAGTTAGGACTGTTATTGATACTTAAAATGGCGACGTTTTCATTGTAAGAACAGCGTGTAATCATTCGTTTTCTCCATTTTCGTGGCTTCGTACCTACTGAAATTCATCGCCAATTGAGTGAGGCATGTGGTGATGGTACCATGGATGTGTAATGTGTGTTCCTGGGTGCGACAGTTCAATGAAGGCAGAACATCGTGTGACAAACCAAGACAGTCATGGCTTCCAACCAGCCGGCCTTTTTTATTTATGTATTTATTTATTAAGTTTTTTGTAATTTACGTTCTCCAACGTTAGGTCATATCGGACGATGAATGAAATGGTGTTCAAATGAGTACAGGGTACATAGAGCGTAGAGTTATCAGACATTGATCTCTCAGGATAAGGGAAAACCTCCAACGTTAGGTCATATCGGACGATGAATGAAATGATATTCAAATGAGTACAGGGTACATAGAGCTTAGGGTTACCAGACATTCATCTTTCAGGATAAGGGAAAAGCACGGAAAAAAAACTTATACAGATAACTTACCCTGATCGAGATGCGAACTCAAGATCTCTTGAACGTGAGACAGACATGCTACCACCAAGCTACAGAAGCGGCCAAGGAGTATATGAGGAGACCGAGTCCTGGGTTGCTACAAGCTGGCTTTAAAATTCCATTAGTCTTTGCAAAATGTCACAAAAAGAATTAAATGTCGATAGTTCAAAACTGAAATCAATGACGAATATCTCGGGAACCGCGATGATCCCTCTCCCTCAACAGAAGAAAAAAGTTCTATGAAACGAGTAGCTAGCAAGTTTTTGATCTATAAGTTAAATAAAATAAGTTTCAAAATTGTTCTCTTTTATATATTGAGGCCTCTTGTAAAATCTCAATGCTTAGGATGGAACTTCAGCTTACAATAAGAGGCTGTTACAGTGAAGGTTTGTGTCCAAGTACGAGCAAAATACGCGTTTCTTGGAGGAAGCAGCCTGTAGAATTAGGCTGATAAGTTCATGAAGACGGTGCATCAAGTTCTTCATCAGGTGCACACAGCCAGTGATGTTCAAATATGCTTAAATAATTGCAACAAATTAAGGTCGGAGGCTGTTTCTAATTTATACCGCGCGAGTTCCGCATGTGTCCTGGTTTGGATGCCGATGCCAAGACATGATAGATGCTTTCTGCGTGGATGAAATTATGTGACGTAACTTGAGTCCGCCAACAACGAATTCCTTGTTACGTCCTGCACGGTATGATGACAGATGGCTAACAATTTGTCGACAAATTACCTTTCCTTGTTCCCGCTCCGAAAGTGGGGCACTGCATCTGTCACCCAAAATTATTGTCGACGTTTATAAGTGCTTTATGATGCTATAAAACAAGTTCCATGTCAGTATCGATATTGATGACAAATGTACTAGAAAATTGGATCTGATAAAAGAGTGCAAACATGGATTTTTTTTCTATAAAATATTTAACTTTAATTTTACTCCTGTAATTTACTAATATCAACAATATTTTTGAAACAATGTTGCTCGGTTTCACCAATAAGTGTTAGTTTAACACTCGTGTTGAATCTCTTGTTAAACTAGCATGTCATATTTATGTTAAGTCGTTAAAAATTGTAGAATTGTCAAGATGACCGGTGTGAACGCATTTTGATGTCGATTCAAAATGGCATTAGTTATAGAGAACGGCCTATGAGAAATTATTTTGAGGACGTATCAGAAGATTGTCCACGGATGTATACACTGTCGAAACAAGTTGTTATGAATGTTACGGAGGAAGTATAAGAGATATTAGAACATGCCGATTTCACCCTTCGTTCAAGAATTAATGATGTTCTGATTTTATACTTCATTGAATTCTGTGGATAATACACTGTCCACCTCCTGTCTCGAAACGATCAAGCCACTGGTCACCACTATCCTTCTTCGCACCTCGTTTTAAATTTACGTAATATTGACGAAGCTGCTTCGTACTTCTGGTTTTGACATTTGCATTCGAATTAAACTAATTTCCAGGTTTTTCCCACGTCACATCTTTTTCTTTCACATTTACCGCATTCGTCATCTTATTTTCCACAAGATCTTTATGTTTAGTTTCTAATTCAACTAACAATTCTTTCTGGATTGATGAGAAATTTGTCCCACAGCTTCTCTTGTGGTTTTCATCACCCACCATTTTTCAGCTGTGTGTAAACGAAAATAAAAACAAAATCGCAGCGCAGTACGTTCAGAAAATAATACGATTCATCCACAACCTTCTGTATCTGTAATATTCACAAGTCTCTCGGCGTTAACACGTGTTTGTTAACATTTTCAGAAAAGTTGATGAAATGCAAGAATTTTAACACTGTTGCTAACACTTACAATTGTTACTTACATTTGTTAACGTCGATTTCAACACATTGGTGAAATCGGACATGTACTATAATCAGTCACATTCCTATGTTAAATCTCAATTTTCTCATTTTTTCCCTTTCTTTTCGGTATTTTTGTTCCTTATATATTCCAAATATCGAAATGTTTGACCAATAAACTTATTTTCAACAAAACTTCATGAATAATTAAGAGACTCATAGGCATTTTTTAAATCATATAGTTGACATTTTAATTAAGTACGAAGTGATACAAACCCAGAACATTACTATACCGTTATAAAATACAAATTGTGGACCTTTAGTTTTTCGAGACGTGCATTGCCTTAGGAATCTGTAACGTTTTCGAACAGTACAGACTCGCCTTTGTTTCTAAATAAGTCTACACTACATATTAATCGAGCATCCTCCATCTTTTCCTTCCTTGTGGCATCCATCACTGAGATAAAACAAAAACTTAAGTGCGGTAGATTTTTTCCTCGCTACATGCAATATTGGTGTCATAATATGTTTGAAATGTCATACTCTAACCAAACAGCGCGAGCAACAATCACATAGTGACAGCAACAAAGTCCTATTCAATGAATATCTCTGAAACGGATGATGCAGAAAAAACAAAGGATCATATAATTTGGTGCAGTAAGTTGTCATCTCTTATACTTTTAACACTTACACAAAATTCATCCGATGAAGGACTTAACAAATTATTTCCAGAAAATTCATTTCTTTTGCCACGTATCTTAAACGCGTGGTACTTAAGTTTTCAGAAAATATAAGGTAATCGAACAATCATTATGGAAAGGGTAGTTTGGGGTGAAAAAAAAAAAAACACCCAACCTAAACGTCTACCACATTTGACATTTATCCGAGATTTCTTGCCGAGTTATGCGCACACACGAATGTTCTTTATGGATTCTCAAGGCCCCAAAACATTTCCGAAGGACTGTTAAGATCGAATTTTTGGGTGAACTCCAATACTTCCCCCAGGTCATTCATGTTACGCTCAACGCACTTAGCAAGCCAAGAAGGCGGTTACTCTGCGAGATAAATCAGACCACGATGATAAAACCATAAAGTGCGACAGATGTTGCAGTAAATTTGCCACGAGACTTGTTTTTAATTCTCGTGAGCTATTTTGTTCAGCTTACTTATTTTGGGCCTTCAGCTTCATTTAGATTTGCGATATTTATATATCAAGTGCAGGAAGGAGTAAAAAGCCTTAAAAAGTGGTCAGTAGCTGGTCATGGAACATGAACTACCAGTATTTAATATCTGATCCACATGATATCGCTATGCCCATCCATTATTTCTGCAAATATGTCCTAAACACTTTCGGATTCATTTAAGTATGAATGTACCCCCTAACATACAGACATAGGTAGTTCTTTTATGTTTTATTGAGGGAGTGGGATTTAAAGTCAGTCCTCCGACGGAATCTTCTCTACGAGGGCTGTTCAATAAAGACCGATCATAATTTTTTTACGGTCATAATTTATCGCACTAAAATTCAATCTTATTATATTCTGTTAGCTTTTTGTGAAACAAACACGCCGTAGTAGTTTCACTGTTGCTACTTCTGGTCCCCGCCTGTGAGAACCAGGCAAGTTCAGACATGTTCGGTATCAGCCTACCGCTGTAATGGAGGTAACATGCAGTTAAAGTTGATGCTAGAGGAATATCCGAAGTTTCTTTCAAACGTAATCACTGCTGATGAAACTTGGCTACATCATTTAATCCTGAGAGCAAACAGCAAAGCTCAGTGTGGAAATCTCCTTCATCACCAACCCCCAAAAAAGCAAGAGTGGTTGCTTCTGCTGGGAAAGTTATGGTCATCTCATTCTTTGATATTCATGGAATGGTTTATCAGCAAGTTGTACCTGCACACACATCAGTAACTGGACAATACTACAAGGATGTCCTGAAAACATTACAAGTCCATATCAGGCGCAAAAGACCACATTTCCGTGAAGCAGGCTGGATGCTGCACCACGATAATGCGCGGCCACATATTACCAATGTTGTTGCTGAATATCTTGCAAAAATCAACGTGAAGTGCATCCCTCACCCTCCCTATACTCCGGATTTAGCACCTTGTGACCTTTTTCTATTCCCTAACTTGAAGAAACGCCTTCGTGGGAGGCATTATCCATCATCAGAAGCAGTGGTGAAGGCTGCGGAGGCGATTTTCAAGCATCTCTGAAAAATCCAGCATGTCTTTGAAGACTGGCAGAAACGCTGGGACAAGTGCATCGCATTCAGGGGAGACTATTTTGAGAAGAACAATCAAAATTATGAGGACGAGTAAAGGCACGTTATAAAAAAGAATACTGATCGGCCTTCGTACAATCTGACATTAAACTTGTCCGCCATTTTACTTCTCATCGGTATCATGGAAATGTAAACCCGTTTTAATTCTAAGCAAAACTTTCCTACCCAGAATATATATCCAGGCATAAGACTGACAAGTTGCATAGCAAACATTTTTTCCCATGGAAAGTAATCATTTGAATAAAAATCTGGCACCAACAAATGTAGGTATCTTGAAATTACAAAGGCAAATTGTATGGTTTAAAATTGTCAAATCTTTGCATATATGCGGCTGCTTATTCCTGGTAGGTCCGTTCAGCCTTCTCTGCATTCATACTTTGCAGTTTTATGTACGTTTCTGTCTGAAATACTTTTAAAACGTGGATAGAATTTACATCGTTGAAGGAGTAGTATTGAAGTCCTGTTAACATTTTTATGAATAGATTAATATGCGTTTATTCTGTGAAAACTGCCATATGTATACAGGAAATGAACTATCTTTTAAAATGTAACTATCAACATTATACTAGCCGTACAGATGACAGTTCAAGCTTCCTTGCAGTATCCTGTATCAATGCTATGATTGTATTTCACAGCCCAATCGAAGATTTTGAAATGCGAAATCGACAACCAGTGAATTCAGTTAAACTGTAGAAGAGTATTGTCCAAATAGTCGGAGGACAGCAGTTCAATCCTAGTTTAACACAACAATCTCTCTCGGATGGAGTGGTGATAGTTTCTCCTAGCTATGTATATATGTTTCACTTAAGGTAGAACAGATCTTGATTTGTTAGTCCTTCCGTTTTGACGACCTAACGAATGAGTATGCTATCCAACGCCTATAAATCGTCTTGTCGTAATTGTAATGGGTCAAGGACATGAGACTCGACAAGCGCAACATCTGGAATTGGGCATTGGCCTTCCACTGGACAACTTTTGTTACCAACCACATGGATCTAACAGTATTGCTACTCTAGCTACTACCGACACAATCACATTCTGAAATGGCTACTAGAAACGAATTTACATGCGACGATTAATGTAAATAAATAAATAAATAAATCTTATCTTTGAAATGCGTCTACATCTCCCGAGATAGTCTCAAAACGTAAAAAGGGTCAGTTCCAATTTGATGAAGGCTGAATCTGTGTCATTCAAGCACCATACTGCTCATGATTTTATGTCATGTGACATCTGACAACCAGAATTTCTCTCAACGGTTTACAATCATGAGATTTTGGCGGAACGTCTAGAAAATGTGAAAGGCATCTCGAAAATACTGCCGTTTAATGAACACTCGCTTAAACTCCAGAACTGCATGTACAGCTTCACCTATTGTGCCTAACAAGTCCCAGGAGGAAGGGATGAAGTGAGGAAGTCTCGGAAGAACAAAGACTGATCCTTTAGAAACGCCAGAGAGAGTGAACAACAGACTTGCCCTGGAATATCTCTATGATGGTTTCTAAGTGTGTATTGGCATGTGAAATAATATGGCGCTGGTATGACAGCGTGGTTAACAAACATCATTTTAATTTCAATACCAAATAGATGAGATGGAAATGGAATGAATAAAATACTGGCAAGGATATTGTGGTGTTATGAGTAGACACACAAGTATTCGCCAAGTCTGCATATATTAAATTACATTCTATACGAAATTTAAAATGCATTTCTAGCTGCTATATTCTAGACGTAATTAACCGTTTAATGGTGGCGAAAGTTGGAGTACAGCAAATGACACAGGGCAACATTATTATGCTGTGATCACGTGACGCAAGCGGATGAATAAGATGGTCAATTACGATACATTACATGAACGGAAGACAAGACAGTAAAAAGAACACAGCATCATCATGAGAAACGCTTCACCGCCAGAATCACTCCCAAGGGTTCATTATATTTTCACTTTCAAGATTGATTACATCTACACAGCATAGGTTAACAAACCATTAGTAAAAAAGGAGGGAGGGAACTCTAGTAAACTTTCTTGACCTGGACTACACGTCATGTGGACAAAAGAAGCCTGTCGTTGCGTGAGTGATCTCGTAACTCACAGAAACGAGGCCAAGAAAACTTCAGCTCATTTACGAGGACTAATTCTAAGTACTCAAGGAATCATATTGCTAACGAAGTTAACTAGTCTAGGCGTGACCAACGCATAGTTCAATAGTTATCATCAGTCATCGACACATACATTCCTTGCCTTGTTCTACTCCCTCACCCTAGAAACGTTTGACAAAAATATGAAAGAAATCAAAAAGTCATGAGTAACAGTTGTAAGTTCCACGTCACGAAAACAGATAGCTATAAAATAAAGTTTTAAAATTTGATACACTATTTTAGAGATACCTGTGCCCATCCATTTAAATGTTCCGTTTGGGCACTTCAATATTCAGGAGAGACTCCCAATGCCATTCCAATTCTATACATTTCTTAAAAGCGGCTCAAACAGATATTTGTGTAACAAATTAAATGTATATATTTTCCTGAAAGTAGCAGGATTTTTACTTGTATGTAACTGGTTAACTATAAGAGATAAATCTACACAAAAATATACATTTAAGATAAACAATGTCTTTTTGATTTGTTTGCTTTTCTGTTTACTTTTATGCACCTATCATTTTTTTAAATAACACCTGTTCCAACTTCAATTTCCAATACCTATAAGAAACCATTAGTATTTATTCATCATGATCATCATTTTTGCCATACAAAGAGAAAGCAATTCAAAACCATTACATCCTCGACTGGCTATTACAAGATATCGCTTATTCTCCTATTTACGAAAACAAACGTTTGTGCAAGTCATGTTTGTTCTGTGTTTGGGAACTACGTACGTGGTAGAGAAAGATAAAATTAACGCTATGTGTCATGAGCAGATTGATCAATATACACACATTAGGCCTGCAGCTGATCAAATTATTATTAGCACTTGGTCGCGATCTAAATGTACTCCTTACAAACCAACACTTGCACTGCGCACTAGTTTCGTCAATCACGTCTACAATTCTCACACTAGCACAAGTTTTCTTCTAATATTCACCAACTTCACAGAATTGCATTGCTTTAATTTACAATTTTTTTCCGAGAGCTTCCAAGAAGTCCGTGACCGCGCCGATAAATATTGTTTGATGAAAGACATTTGATAGTTGTTGCAATTACACCATTTTTTGCAAACCTTTATCACATTTATTCCATTAATTATTCACAGAAAAAGCATGCTCTACTCTAGATAGGCTATACTTCTGCAAAATTGTCATGATTACGAAATGCACAACCTCGTTTGTCAAGGAACGTATGAAAGTTTACAACGCAGTTTCTTTTGACACTCTTCTATGGTTGAGTTCCTACGTCATATCTCATGTAATTTTTTTTTTCGAAACGTTTTTGGCCCGATTTTCAGGCCAACATTTCTACCAGATACGTCCGCTTATTTATGAAGTATACTCCAGTTCCTCGAATTTCTATCCCAGTTTCATAGCGTGGACAGCGTGTATGCATGAACACAGTGATATGCTTCAGTATTCAATGAAAGCCACAAGATTAATAATTATTTGTGCAAAAAGAAAGGAAGAATAAAGAAAAATCTTCGTTTTGCTACATCTACAGCCATAAGGAAAATACGTTGGTAAAATTACTGTGACTTTCAAATGAGATGACGTTTCTCCTTGAAGGCTACTTACCAGCAACCAATCGGAGCCCTTCAGTATTGTCAAATTGCATTTCCTGTAAGTGGGGTGCAAAGAACGCCAACTGAATCATCTCTAATAAATACTATTTGCGCTACGACAAAAATTTAAAATGTTCCAAAAAGCCATCCACAAAGAAGGTAGGGAGTAATGTTTCTTAAATAACTAAAAACCACATTCTTAGCACAAATAGTTTTCATAATACAAATAAATAAAATGCCAATATATTATAACTACGCATCGTGACGTAAATACTTTAATGACAATTACTATTGGTATCTACGTAATTATTGAGAACTGAAATGTAAACTGACATGGTGTGCTAAACGAATTAGTTTGAAAAACCTAAGGTGTCTGTTAAATTCGAGAAGGAGCAAACAGTACACTTCCTGCTGGCCTGCAGAACGTGAACCGTCACATAAGTTTGATTGACGGTGTTTATTTACCATAGAGTTTAAATCAGTATTACTCAGTTGTTCTGTCATTTAAAAATCAAGAAACAGTGCGTTAGTTAGATCAACATGCTAATGAAATGGGACACGAGGTAATCAGCCTTCCCCCCTATCCAACTGAGCCTGGGCTCAAATAAAACTAGGGGTTCTAAACAGAAACAATACTGAATGACGTTGAACGACTTATTCATTAAACAATTGATAAGGTAACACAACAGACTGAGAAAACAGCATGAGACATGCAGATAAACCATAAGATGCCCACTTTTGGTAAGGAATAGCACGTGACGCGATTTTGGAGCCTATCGTCATTCATTTCCAATACAATGAAGACAGTGACAGTGACATTCACAGGGATACGGATGAGCCACTGGCATCCCAATGGATTGGGGGGGGGGGGAGGAAGTAATTCAAGAAGTGTAATTATAATTAAAGCATTTAAAACATGCCAATGGTTTTTTCAGTTTTAATTATAATTACAATATTATAAACGTTTGGAGAATGCAATTTGGTTTCTCTTACGACTAGCACCAAGGATACTTCCGTGATTTAGGATAGTGTGAGAGAGCGGAAGATATGAAAAGGTTGGCGTTACAAGATGGCAACACTGAGCACGCAAATGTTTCTCATTGGCCACAGTGCAGAACTCTTTCCATATGAAAAACATAATAAAGTTCAGTTATTTAATCATCAACTTTAACGGCCGTATGACTGTGTCAAGGCTGATTGTACTTCACATTGTGCTCTCTGTGTTGCATTAGACATGGATATTACGTAACATTTGACCCTAGAACTACCTTTCCCTTCTTAAAGAATTCAAAGTCTAAAATAAATCAAAAGTTTCGCAAACAAGTCCTGAATTTCTTCCGCTTTAGTATAATGGGCACGAAACTGCCGAACCTAGGAACCAGCACACAACGCATGAAGTCTACATCGAAAGTGCTTCGCATCTGTTTCTGTAACGCCTACTATCCTCGTATAGAGTCTGTTTAGTTAACTCATGTGCACGTCGGCCGCTTCCTTTGACGAACCCTTATAAGGTTGCCACCTTTCTCGATACGTCATGGGTATCGTAAGAGATTTCGTCTAAATAAATTATCTTATGTCCATTACTGCAAAACTTCCTTAGTTTTGACGATATATATATATATATATATATATATATATATATCGCCAAGCTACAATTCTACTGGATTCCATAATAACCCTTAACTTATTCAAAGTGCGGTATTTGAAACCCAGCTCCTTTAGGACTCCGCGCAAAGTGCAGTGCCCATAAGCAAAATCACAAATTTCTTGCAAATGTGCAAACCAATTCGTCTAAGGTGGGCGCTCTCCCCTTTGCATAGAACCTATAAATTTCTCGGCGAATTTAATCGCATGTGAAATTATCTACTTTACAGATTTACTTTCACACGTCTTTGGCATTCCTTTCGTCACAATATTTCTTACTGTATTTCTGTGAATACCCAGAATTTATCAGGTTCATTGCACGACGCCTTACTAAGATTATTTTTCAGCACATACTTATACACGTTCAAAACAAGCGCCTGAATTTGCTTAGAAACAGTTCCCGTTATAACTTTGTTTCTGGAGGCTTTTCCAGTAACATAACTCTGCCCAGCAACACTTTCCAATTCATTCACACTATTGCCATCACTTTGATTATCTTCACTTGACTGAAAGTTATCTACTACTTCATTTACATTTACCACTGCATTTCCCTCCCACGGTCTCCCCATCGTGACACACAACGAATTTCTGCACGTAATTCAACAGATCAACTGGAAGTTGGAACTTCGGCAACTGAGACTCCACGTGGAGTAAACATGGGACTGTCATTTTCAGAAAATCAGGGTTGCTATTGGTCCTCAACGACAGTGTTCCATTTCTGAAGTGTAGAGATAGATTTATGACGGTCATTTAGTGAGCGGTAGGTGGAGTTTCCTTTGAGGGGCAAACTGCACTCGCGGACTAGACAGACTCTACCAATGACTATGTTTTCAAGGTTAACTTGGCAGAGTACGAAAACAATCGAAAATATCCTCGGCTTCACGAAGCAGAAGGCAGAGATGAAGATGTGGTGCAGTGCATAACCACTATCGGTCTCGATGGTATGTTTATTTTTGCACGATAAGATGTACTTTCCAACACAAAACAAAACCTGTGAATGGGTCAGGTCACTCACGGCCTTTTCTCTGTATATAAGTTCACCTCAATGGTGCCCCAGAATCACTTCACAAGGGCCTAACGCAAATTTAAACATTCCTCAGCAGATTGCACCTTACTGCATCGTCCTCGCCAAGGCCAGGCACGCCGTGGAATCTCTAAACTTAGCTGCATCAACTGGCTGCACTTACGTAACTCAACAGATCAGCTGGGTTCATTACAACGCATTACTGGAAATATATGGATGTATGAATTGTTTTTCTACATTTTATATCCACACAAAACGCGGTACTCCAGTTCTAAGTATGCCGTGTCAGAATCCCAGCCATTTCCCATGGTAAAGCACTGAGAGGGTGCACACAAAAAACCGCTAAGAGGATACACGTGGATGATGGAGTTTTATCAGTTTGGATTTGTATTCTAATAAATGCAATAGTATTGACATAATTTTGATACATTCAAACTCTTGCTTATATACTCTTAACATTCCTATGAGGACTCTTTACACCTTTACACTAGAATAAATTTTGTATAATTGGCAAACCATTAGTAAAAATTGCATAGCTCAATGAAATTTACAGCATTTACAACTGTAACAAATATGCAACATAAGAGTTTCAAACAGAAATACAATTTTCAGAGGTCAATATTTTCAAAGGAACTTCCTCTTCAAGAGTGTGCTGTTCAAATTGTGTTCAAAATGGGCTGTAAACTTAAATCTAGCAATACATTTTATTTTGATTTCAGTAAACTGCTTGTGAAAATGTTATGGCTTGCGAATACAATAATCTGCCCATCTTAAGGAAAGTAGGGTAATATGCTCCTGAAACTTTCATACAATCTCTCTATTGATAAAAGGAACGAACGAAGAAAGAAGAAAGGAAATCGATAACCAGAACTTCGTAAATAACTAAGCAGCATTGCAAAGGAGCATTACATTTGTAGCATCTTCTCCGCGCGAATTTACTGACAAAAAGAATTACAATACGCAATCACGTTCATTTTATTTTCTAAATAAATGTAATTCTCGCGTTTAACTTTTGACTTAAAAGATGTATCAGGAGTGAGTATAGTATGGGATTATGTAGGGTAAGTTGTGTAAGACACGAGATTATATAGAAACTGCCTCTCTTGCCGACATATTGTGAAATATGTAAAATTCGCTTTAAATTACTTTATTTGTCACCAAAATTCTTAGTACAATATTAACATATAATCAGCCTCTCTTTTACACAAATAACCGTTGTGTATCTTTAGCCCACACCCCTTTGTGCTGCTACTATATCTCTCCGAGGTACACACATGTTCACCTCTAACACGAAGCTGCACGGTGATTCTGAAGACAATTCTTAAATTTAGCTTCGCTGCCTGTTACACGGCCTGCCGACTCCTCAAAACGGAGATTGGAATGTAACACACACACACACACACACACACACACACACACACACACACACACACACACACACACACACACACACACACACACTGTACCACATGCACTGCTCGGTCGACTCTTACAACTCGACTGGCCTACTGACTCGTGACGTCGATTCCTGCCTACTGAGCCGCACGTGTCGTCTAACGCTCGAAATGCACACAAACTCTAAAACTCATGTCCCTGACTTCATTTCGCCTGAAGATTGGCCCAGTAGCAGTCCATTGGACTACCGACTATGGTCACTGCTTGAGGGCATCGTCTGCAAGAACAGACACCCCACCATTGAAAGTTGAAAGCGTTCCTTGTTGTCAGCAGTGACGGATTTCCCCCTGGATGTTGGCCGTTCCGTCAGACAAGTGGCCACAAAGACTCAGAGCCTGTATCCGTGCAAAAGGTGGCCATCTCGAGAAGTGATTGGTGCTGTGTGTAATGAATGCCTTAAGGAACAACATACTAAAAGCCAATTAAAATATTTGCGTTTTTCACTTTTCAAGTTGTAACAATATTTATGCCTAGACTAGGTATATGTGTCACACAGAACTACTTCTATATATTTTTTCGGTGTAGTTTCGAAACATCCTGTATAAGAGATCCTAAGGGTTTGATAAAAAAAAAATTAGTATTGTTCATAACTTTTAGAGGTGAAACACAAGCTATTCATAGAACTCTCCCTTAAACCAGCCTTTACAAAGAGAAATGTTTACTTTTTATTTTCTCAAATGGCTCTAATGAATTCGATTAAAATGCCCCATGCAAGATATTTGCATGGGAAAATATTTTGAATTTTCTGGGAACAGCTAATGAAGTTTTCTTTGGTACAATTACTAAATTATAAATACACAAATTCTTACTCCATTAAGTACTCAGATCTTTTGAAGGACTCAATTTGTGTAAAACAAAAATGTTGGCCATTATCCATTTTCAAATGCATTTTTTAAAGTGTTCATGCAATGAGCAGGGAATTTCAAAACCATATAGCGATATATATCTTTAAGCTACTGTTTATATGTTAACTTACAAATCCAGAGGTCCAGGCTGGAGGATGGATTATTGCTCAGTCTGGAAGTATGACTATGAATTGAACAGAAATATGTGACGACTAAATGATCCAAAAAGATATTTACAAGAAGTAAGTAAAGAATAAGAGTGTAATGTGACAGCAGCATATCTGCGGCTTACGGCTTTGTTCAATATTATAGGCGGTGCTGAGAAATAATCAAGGTTGTAAGATGTGTACATGAGAGATGATATCCATTACCTTTCTTGTCTCACTCCCAGACGTTTACGATAAATACAGAAAAATGCGATAACGTAACTCCTCGTGGAATGTACGTACTACGTGGATGCAGCCGGAAGCGGTACTAAAAATGTCAGCAAGACGGACGGCTCTGCCAGGTTTCCGCTACGCCACTTAACAAACCAGACAAACAAACAAAAATATCATCGTGGTTTGCTTCATATGCTACCAAAATTAGTTGCAGTACGGTAGACTTACTTTCCCTGTTCCCTCCTTTTTAAACAATAAAACAACCTCCTCTCCACCCAACTATGGAGAAATTTCAACTACAGTGTGCTCTGGTTCAGCTGATAGCAAGTTTAAATCGTTTTATTGCCCACAGTTTAATGTTCACCTCAAAACACAATTTTCATTAGTAAATACAGTAAGATCGATATTTAGTCCTGGGAAGTACTGTTTCAAAATAAGATTTGTAAAATAGATTTTACTTAATGTAAGATTGGTAATACTTTAGTGTTGAATACTAGGGAACTCTCATTAAATTGTTTCTATTTACTTCCGTGGTTTTAATGTTTTTTTTTTTTTTTTTTTTTTTATACTTTATGTTGTTAGTTTTTCAAATCTCACAACACTTACATCGTGGCAAAATACAGAACATCTAGGGATTTTCAAGTTAAAAATTAATTCATAAACATAGTTCTAATTTCAGACACCTTAAACCTTTCTAATTTTGGTGGAGCTATTTTTGTTAGATTATTTAAAATTAATAACTGTGCCCTAAACCATTTTGGTAATAAATTTCTAAGAGTTAACATGAAAAATTCAATGCCACGGCCGGGATTTGAACCACGGATCTCCTGGTTTCTATCCAGTCGCTCTTACCCATTGAGCTACCATGGCCAACTTGCCGTCACGACATTAAATTCTCCATTTGACTCGTATATTTCCCCGGTATACCACTAGGGGCTCTCGCATTCAAGATACACCGTCTGTGGCGACTTACTATCGTAAGTACTTGAGTCCCAGGCTTCATCATTTAACTTATTATTTTAGTTAATGGAAATTAATCATTTCTTCACACTAGCCGTATATAGGCTAAGATCCGTGGTTCAAATCCCGGCCGTGACATTGAATTTTTCATGTTAACTCCATCAGAAACCTTATCCTATATACGGCTAGTGTGAAGCAATGATTAATTTCCATCAATTAACTAAAATATAAATTTCTTATTTAATACACAACCTGTTTTGTAATTTACATTTTTAAGGTAGAGGATACCAGAACGGTCTAGACGACTGTTTCAGAGGTCTGTGTTCTTTATATTACGATTTGTAATCAGATTATTAGAGATGCTTACTGTGAAATGCGACAAATTTACAAAATTAAGCATTTTGAATCTGATTTCGATAACCCACCAGCAGTCAAAAGTAATATTCCCAGGAATGTAGATGATTTTACGAATATTCGATTTTCTCTATAATCTTTTACTTTCAGAAAGTCATACAAGGCTTATACTTACATGACAAATATTAATCACTTTAATGCAGACAGCACATCAGCCTTCATATTTCATCATACCCTTTGCATGAGATGGGAAACAAAGGCACATTCAATGAAGTACAATGGACTGGAAATTCAATGCAACAGCAACAACGAACGGCAGTGAGCAGACACATGAATTCTTAAGCAATTCTTAATATGGTTACGAGTGCAACTTATGAGATGTCAATGCCTGATAATCACTGGGCAACAAAAAAGTAATTTTTGAATGTTTCGAGCACTTCATGAGGTAATTCCTACTAATTTTGAGTTGAGGAAAACAAATATGACAATGAGAAATTTTTATTAGCTCTAGTTTCTATGATATGCACAAGGTGGAAGTATTACATATTAACGGATTGAGAGAAACTGATACATTTTAATTACATACATGCTAACAACAATGAAAGTGCATTTGATTTTTTTTAACTGGTAATTACATGCTAAGAGTTCTAAATTGCTGGAAAAATACTTGGCAGATAGTCGTGTCTGAAGAGAATCATGTGGTGGTCTATTGACTTCGTCGTCTTTTAGCTTGCCTCTTGTGATGGAGTTCCGCAGACCAACAGTAATCCGCAAGCATTACTTCATTCCAACGGTCCTGATATCTTTGTTCCATAACAGAAATGTCCTGATGGAATCTCTCCCCATGTTCATCACTAACAGCTCCACAACTAGGAGGGAAAAAGTCTAGGTGGGAGTGGTAAGGGACATGTTGCAGGAGCACTGTCACCAAATGCTTGTAGTTGTCATCTCTTTTGTTACCTAAAAATCCATGAACCCTTGAAGGCTTCCCAAGCTTCCTCTTCTTTCCCCTCCAAAATTTGTTCTAATGCAGGATGCCTTACAAGTTCTCTTATTTGTGGTCCGACAAAAATGCCTTCCTTAACTTTTGCATCACTTAATTTCCAAAATTTCTCTGATTGTGTTTTGTTATTTGACAGGTGTGCCAACTCCCAAAAAATTCCCCCAAATTTAAAATCTTCTCTCTAAAAAATGAAATGTCACTTTATCTTCATAACAAGAGCTAATCTATCACTTTTATGGTGATGTTTGAATTCAGCAGATGGAAATTCACTATTTTTAAGCCCGAAACATTTTCATTGTTGCCCAGTGTAATTAATGACAATTATGTATACAGTTAGCTGCCTGGCTCTCCGTAAGATAACATACAGCTCACACTGTCCTACAGGAATCAAGCTCGCATAATTCATTTAGTCATTCAAACTGTATACCCATCTTGGATGATGTATATCTCTTCTAAGATAAGCTTCTTCTTCTTTAGCTTTCCAGTTCTTTACATGTCACGAGAACGAAGCACATTTTATAGTTTATACTGCTACACTTTCCTAGTCAAAGGCATCATTTAATCAAAATGATGAACTAATGCAGACAAGATATATTTGACAGAAATCTTATTATTGTATTCACATATTTTCACACATATTCAACAAATTACCCTTAAACGTTAATTCATCACTACTTCAAGTTAATCGAGATAAACATGGGTGAAAATTGTTTTATTACATATTTTTTGTAGGTACAAGGGAAATATGGGAATACAGTAGAATTAAGTGATAAGTCAAATATTAACAGCTGGCCGCTATGTGTTGACTTTGAAATCCTGTTTTCTGCATATAACCGGGAGAGAAACATCGAATAACGACTTCTCATTTGAGTAAAGTACAAGTTGAAACCAGTAAACTATGAATAGGGAACGATTAACTTCACAAAAAATATATTTAACATAAATTGTGTAATTTAATGACGTGGATCTTATGCACACACGCAACCTATCTTCTAAAATGCTGACTTTTCATTCAGGGGCTCTTAAACGCACATTTTCAACAAAATCTCGGAATCAAACTTTTGGGTGGAATGCAATACATTTTCCGCGTGCTTAATAGAATTATTAAATATGTACCAGTTTCAAAGTGTCCAAAAATGTTGTTTAATGCCTTGGTTCGTGAGAATGCACTAATGAGCAATGGAAAGTTATGGTGTAGCAACAGGAACCTCGTGTGAATAATGTAGCAAAACAAACTGCGTAGTTAGTGTAGGTGGAAGCAAAGGTCGATATCTCAAGATGAAGGAAGGAAGGAAGAGAGTGGGCTCAAGATGAGGACGAAACACTTCAAGGGAACAAAAATCTCAGACGTGCCCTCCAGCCTCTGGGTGAGTGGGCTACAGCATCACGATGGGTCCTTCTCTCTGCGTCAAACTGCGTAAAACGTCTTAAGGACAAAAATTACCAACTTTAATAAATATAGAGTTATTTCACCTTACAAACCTTCCGCTGTATGACGTTCATAGAGCGATTGGTATCTCCAATACAAAGGGCTGAGATAGAAATATTCACCCAGGAAATACTGTATACACGGCAAGGCAATAAAGCAGAACATTATACAGCATAAATATAAAGTAAAAAACAAAAAAACTAAGATAGTAAAAGGGGGAAACATAGATCTGTATAAGCAAACAAATAAATGAGAGCACATCTGATATAAATTAAACAGAATATATGTTAAAATATAGAAACCCGTGTACTACAGGTTCTGAAGCGAAGAAATGAACGCGTAGACCAGCGAGCTCATTAGCAGACGAAGATATCTGCTCAGCTGAACAATGCAGTACAAAACAATGTAATCACGGAATACTGATGAGGCTAGCAAGAAACACTTTCTAAATAACATCTAATAAATAAGCAGAAAGAACTTATTGACAGAGCGAAGACGTAAATAATACAAATTGGGCATAAACTAGATAATTGTCTAGGATAGTTTCCGAGTCACCTTATGTTTCTCCTATTCACACTTCCCTAAATCGCCGTTGCTAAGCCTTATTTCCCTCGCCGGATAAGAACCACTACCCAACTAACCGTTCCACCAAACGACAAATTAATAAATTACTAACAACGCACTTCAAACACCACAAGCAATGTACGGGCACATTAAGGGTATGTATGACTGAAATTTTCAAATTCTGAACTAATAATGCTAGCTTTTTCAAATTAACACCATAGGTGTAGTATAATGTAAACATGTTACAACCTAAATTTAAACCATTTTTCTCCAGCAGTTTATAAATTATGGTAAATTTTGTATGTTTTTTGTTACGTCACTAAAAAAGTCCCTTGCGACAAAATATTTTGAATTTTGGTCTAATATTTTAACCCTATGTTCATAATACACATACTTTTTGAAATTGCTCTGGGTTTTTCTGTGTCTCCTTTAGTTTAGGTCACAATTTTTTTTAATCTACAAATATTTTTTTTTTGTCTAAAAACTGTAAGTTTTGTGTTTGAAAATTAAAAATATATGCTTATACACATTTCACAATATAACCTAGAGCAATTTCCATTCCTCATGATATTCTGAACCTATGTAGGAAATTTCATGAATGTAGTACAAAAACTGCATCGCAAGGAGCATTTTACAGGAAGAAAAATGCTGAAAATATGAACATTGAGAAAACAGCGATTAAAGATTTGATTGCATAACTCACATTAAATTCCACCAGGCTGATAGGTTGGACCCTCAGATTTCTTTTTCCTCTCCTCTGTTGCTGCTTTTTCCACCTTTTTCTTCTTTAGATGTTGCTTTTCTTCTGCACAACTTCGCTTCTTGCTTTGCAGGATACGAGTCTGATCTCGCTGCACTGAAGTTTTCCTTGCTGAGTCTACTACACTTTCACCTCTGATATTTTGCTGCAGCTCCAATGACTTAAGACTACTCATGTTAAACTCACTGATGCTTTTAATAACAGCAAGATCCAATTTTTGTTTTGATATGAAAACTTCCTTTGGGCACTTATTCCATATGACATGATGCAAAGATTCATTGGCATTCTGTGTTGTTCCTGTTTTGCACCTCTCTAGTAATGTTGTAGAAGCCAGCCTCTGATATACTGGCAACATTTTAGGAACTATTTTGTCTTCTAAAGCCTTATTTTTCTTTTCTTGAATTGAAAATTTAAGAACGGAAAACAGACAAAGAATGTGGATGTAGGCAAAAGAGGGCGTGACTCTGACAGAGCTTAAAGGCCACCGACATTTAAATAAGCATTTAAAAATGGCGTTCGGAGGCAAATTATGCATTTTTCACATTCGGGAATGTCTAAATTATCTTATAGAATTAAAATAAAAAAAGTCGTTATTTTCACGATTTTCATGAAATTTCAATCATACATACCCTTAAGACTATAAAGTATGCAACAGCACCTACATTTTTCTTCATCTACACAGAAAATTATTTATCTAAACAACAACATTATTTCGTATGTATGTCTATAGTGTGTTGGAGTGGAGGTAAAAAAAGCCTAGAAAAATGGCACGTGAGTAGTGAAATTTCACTGTATTTATGATACATTTCACAACATTTGCGATATTTCAATACAATATAACAATAGTCAGAAAATGTAACATTTTCGGCATACACTTACAAGAAAATAATTTACACACATTTTTTAAAGAATGCAAAAAATGAACTTAAGACTGTTCCTGTTAAGAAAATTAGCAAAATATTGGGACACAGTATATTTAAAACGATACATTATGGGCTTATTGGGTTAGGTTTCCACATTTAGCACATGAAATTGAAATTTGGGGGAACAAATAAAACTAAGGCGGACAAATACCAAAAGTGGCAGTGACAATGATGAGTCGCACGTTCTTCTCAGATGGGAGCCCATTCAGTCTGACTAGTGGTTCTCGGCGTGCCCTCATTTAGCAAGCGCTAGTCCGTTCTGTGACACTGAGGGGTGCAGTTGGTCCTGACTTCATTTTTATGGAAGACAATGCGCAAGTGGACATTCGGCGAATGGACTGAGGTGCCCGTGAGAGATGTTTTGAGGAGACGCATGCACTAACGACTACCCAAACAGTTGTCAATAGAATTCCTTTGGCTATGTTTGATGATCATGCACTGTTCTGTAGTGACTTTACTGTAACTTAGTCTCGTTCCATAGTTATCTATTAGAGCAATTCATCGAGCAGTGGCATAACTTTTGTCCCTTGTTTTATCCACCATATGTACACAACCTTCAGGTTCTACAATACTGTCGGGACACAAGGACAGATCCACGGGTGAGCACTAATTAAATTCAAACTATCAAACATC
Organism: Mantis religiosa; assembly: GCA_030765055.1. Lineage (NCBI taxonomy): Eukaryota > Metazoa > Arthropoda > Insecta > Mantodea > Mantidae > Mantis > Mantis religiosa. The sequence continues at coordinate 160,643 of JAUKNK010000649.1, read as the reverse complement.
CACATAAAACCGGCAATTAACAGTACTATACACTCAAAACTAAAACCCATTCCAAATTCATTCCTAACAGAACAATGCTTGTATCATTACTGAAGTACAATGGATATGTGTATATATTATGTAACTGATAAGAAAAAGATAAATTTACCTATCTCTCGGAAACACAAACAATAGTCCATTGTGTCTGTGTGAAAACTAATATCGGCATTTATTTGTTTCTGGAGGTCATTTACGGAATTTCAAAGCCAGCAAACGTACAACAATCCACCTTCAAGTATTTTCTTGGTACGTACAACTTCAAATACATTTCTGGATGTACAATTTGTTTTAACTTCTAGCTTGAAGATTTTAAAACGACCAGCTATGGCAGTCCTTCCAGATATGCTCTTGCTACTGCATAGTTGATGAGGCAAAACTTCATAAAAATGTTATTTAGAGTCCGGATTTCTTTGGAAGCAGCATCAGTCAGTTCGAAGAGCAAGGGCAACCTTACATCACGAAGCTTATTTTGGTAGCTGTAACTAGGGCGCGGAGCACAAGCTGATACAACACATGCATCATACATTCAGCGAAAAATGCTCTCGCGGCAGATCCACAACACCATTTGGTTTTTGTACCTTTTCTTACTTCTTCAAATGTAACTGCAAACACTGATGGAAATAACAGGGAAATTTCGGCCTTACCCTTAGACGCTATCTGAGGGCGTAGTATCTAGTCACAAGATACTGAAAATTAAGTTACGATTGCTGGAATGTACGTTTCCAACTTGTTCTGAATTTCTAAAAATGTACTGACCTACTTCACACCATTAAATCCTTGTTCGATTTCTTCTGCAGAATGTTCTTATAGAAGTTTCCAGAAATAACTTCACTATCATTTCGTTATTGGGTACAAGAAATACAGTGATACACGTTTACTTTCTGGTCTTGGACTTTCGTAATCGTCCATGACAGTATGAGTTGAATGGGAGACAGTACTTAAAAATGACAAAACTATTAAACATTTCAAACCACTGACATTATCATCTCTGAAATGATGTATTTGTTTACCAGTTATACAAAATCATAGAACATTCATTTCAAGGACTTCACCGGCTATTTATTAATCCCAGCAAATTCAAAATATGCATTTTATCAGGGATATAAATGTGCTCACATATGAGTTAAATCAAAACGGTCAAGAGTAGTTTGGTAAAATAAAATCCACATATAGAACATTCAGTTTTCGCTTACTGGTTCTTTTTGTTCACCAGCAGGCATACATACACATACGAATCTTTTTATAGTGCTTTTCTTGCGTTCATGTCGACTCAAAACACGTATTTCCGTTAACATCTCAATATAGAAGTTTTGGTGGAATACAATACTTTCTCTATCTACACTAAGTAAGCATAAAAGAAAATCAAAGCAATGAAACAAAACACCTCGGTAAAACCACACCTATGTTTAGAAACCTGCAATTTTCAACCATTTATGCTGAAAATATAGACTTTTAAATTATTTGTTAAATAAGCTTAAACTTAGAAGCAAATGTACAGACACTCGCAGCAAAAACGAAGCAACTTTACCTATGCACGTGAATTCAGGCGAAAGGAAGAACTAGCACTCATTCATTACAGCTTAAAACATGGCAAACTTCCACCATTTCACAAATAATAAATGTAATAAACATCTGATAGTGTTTGAACTACGGATCTTTCCTACAGCGAACTTTTATTGGTAGGTTTTCAATTATATAATATTACCCAACGCGAATGAGAGGACTTCAGAAAATATATCACATTTCCATATTTAAAATTAAAATCACTTAGATCATTTATGAAGCAATAAACCCTGTAGTTAAGAAATCCATTGGACATCTTGACTGTGTCAAGTTCAGTTTCCAAACTGTGCCATTTGAGAATCATATCGTTTGGGAGGTTGTAAATGGTCTGCTATCAAATAAACCCGTTCAATGGCACAATGTTATGTTTACCCACCTTCATCGACCACATAATGGCGAGGACAAGGTCGTCTTGGAACTGGTTTCGTCTTCGATGGAAGGGTGAGTTACCTGCTCAACAGAAACAGTCCCTCGGCCAATTAAGTGATAGTACGAATACAGAACAAATCAAAGTAGGTTTACGGTTATGGCGATTTTTAACACTGCTCACTTAAGCTGTATTTAAAATTACACCAGCTTTTTCACTTGGGGGTGGGGGGCTATATTTTCAAAATTAGCTTTCAGGCCCTTACTAGAAAAATATTTTGGCGCAATAACTGAACTCTATTCACTTAGAATGAAGTCATTTGTAAACAGATTAGAGCATTTAAACTGAAAACAGAAACAAGTAAATTTTCTGGAATTCAAATGTCTTCTCATCATGGCGCAAAGCCGATTTTGAATAATATTTCATTTTTAAGAATAGCTCATATAAAAAGGTGGAATTCCTATGAAGCTCTATCAATGTGAAGTACTACAATCATTAGTATATGGTGTTATGACGTCCGGATGTTTTGTGATGTTCGCAAAATCTGGTTCTCCTGAGCCATTTTTTCAAATATTGTCAAAATACTTCTGTTCTGATTTATGTTGAACAGAAAAGTGTAACTTCAAAAAACATTCGCCTTTAAACACTCAGGCAATCCAATTAATGGAGAGAGAATTCTCCTAGTTAACAGAAAGTAGACAAAGGATATTAACTGTAGATATATTTTCCCAGTTACTCCATGACGCTTGCCCATTTCTTTAACGATGTGTTTGTCTTCTTTGTACAAGACAGCCTTCAACAATATCACGTGCCAAAACAACTTTTACTGAAGTTGTAAAGTCAAAAAATGATGGTAAACGTACAGGCTACTACTCTTGCCAAGTATGTCCATGTTTCTTACGACCTTGCCTCGCCGACATGTATTCTTCCGTGTTTAGCTATTCGGCTTCTAACAAGACTTCTGCAGAGCTATAGACCATACAACCGTCATAGATGTTCGTCAAACCGGAAACGTTTAAACCCAAGGAACCTCCCATGTCCAGACGGCCATTATAAATACATCTTAAAATTATATTTGAATAAACGATTCCGTTCTATCAGATACCTTACATCGCACAACAGCCAATGAACAGATACGTTGAGGGCAATCGAACGACCATTTATAAAGGATTCAACACGTATACTAAGCTGAGGCTCTATGGCCCCTTAATTATTCACCGCGATCTTCTTCTTTCCTTGCTGATCAACGCATTCCCGCATGTGCTCAATGGAACTCAGAAATAGTGACTACATAAGAGTAAAACAATGTTGTACAGCGCATTCTTCGCAATTTAATAGTCAGGCGTAAGAATTTAGTAGAGTCTCTCACCACGGCGGTCCATGTTCGACCTTAGGCGAGATTTCCCGTAATTTCGCATCAACTCCTTTACCGTTCTCATTCCAGACATCAAGCTACAATAAATGCTGTCGCGAACCCGTATCTACGATCGCGCGGCTTGTTTACACAAAAGGAACTGATAGGCGGGCAGTGTGGAAACCAAGAGCCGGCAGACGAAGATAACATGCAGTTAAAGTTCTGCCGAAACAAACTAGATAAATGGAAATTTTATAGTTACTTCTTGACTGATAGACTGTTCGGGTTCTGGTTTATTTTCGAATAATATAAAAATTATCAGTGAAGTATTTAAAGAGGCGACAATTGACCAAGAGGCGAGTTGCAAGTTGTAAACAGAGTGAGTCGTGAGAGGTAAGCAGAGAACAGCTGAGAGTGTTATAAACTGAACGGTGTTTGTTATTGCCATCGACCTTGGAAGATTGTGTTGCGATATGTGATGTAATTCCGCTGCTACGGAGTGTATTTCTACGCAAATAAACATTTATAATTTCGGCAAACTGGACTTTTAATTCTACGGACCCAGTCACAATTGGTGTCAGGAAGCGGGACGACAACATCACCGAGAAGATGGAAGAAATGAAGACCGAATTAACAATGAAGACGGAAGCTCCAAATAGCAACTTGGGCGCGACGATGACCGTGAAGATGACCGACACCAGGAAGAGAAGCCGGAGGAACGAGTAAGGACCGGCGTGGTGAGGAGCACGTCGGCGCCATCACCACCATCCCCTCGAGTGACACTGCGCGCCGTCAGCCGGCGTATGGATGACAGCCTCATTGCGGACGGTTGGGTCAGAGGAAAGCCGTGCCGCGTACTCGTAGACACCGAGGCAGCCGGAACCATCATCAGACCTGATGTGACCAAGGGTTTGCCGTCGAGGAAACCACGCCGATCATACCAGCTAGTGACGGCATCGGGCACTCCTTGCCCGTGGAGAGGGAAGCTCTGCTGCAGTTGACCTTGGGACGGAGTGCCGTGCGTCAGTGGGTGTTCGTCGCGGAGGTGGCTGAGGTGATACTGGGACTGGATGCCCTCAGGAGCCACGAGGCGACGGTCCACGACGGCAGGAATGTCCTGCGGCTCAATGGAGAAGAGGTCATACTCCGGCAACCCGAAGAACGCCTTGGAATCTGCAGGGTCATCTTCAAGGAAGACGTGGGTTCCCGCGAGAAAGGAGGTGGTGGTGACGGCGCGACTGGAAGGACAGCAAATGAAGAACATTGTTGCTGTGCCGAGAGGAGGTGCCAGTGAGGCTGCTTAACCTAGCGGACATCGATCACGACGTCCAGGCCGGAACGGAGATGGGGACGTGTGAGCCCGTGGTCATCGTGACAGCAATCGACAAGGCACAGGAGCCGGTGCCAACGCAACACCTGGGGCTGGAAGGCTTACTGGAGAGGGCGGTCGAACACCTGACCGCAGAACAGCTCGAGAAGGTTCGAAAACAGCTGAGACGATACCAGCGCGTCTGCAGCCAAGGCAGAGAACTACTGCGTCACCCGGCGAGAGTTATTGCGGTAGTAAAGGCCTTGGAGCTCTTCCGCAAGTACCTGTACGGTCAGCTATTCCACCTGGGGACTGACCACTCCGCCCTAACCTGGCTACTGAGCCTTAGAAACCTGGAAGGCGAGACAGTACGTTGGGTTCAGAGGCTGCAGGAGTACGACTTCGTCTCTGAACATCGTAGAGGGAAGAACCACGGTAACGCAGACGCCATGTCCCGAAGACCCTGCCCAGAAGAGTGCGGCCAACGCACAAGAGTGGAAGAGAAGCAGCGTGCCGCAGCAGTCCGAGTAGTCACGGCAGTGCCTGCGGATGGCTGGGATAGCGCAGGCCTGAGGAGGGAGCAGCTGGCGGACGCAGACTTGGGACCACTCTTGAGAAAAGCGGAGGCAGGGACAAGACCAACCTGGGGGGATATCGCACCAAGGGGCGCCATCTATAAGTCCTACTGGGTCCAATGGGACTCGCTGAAGATCAGAGAGGGCGTGCTGTTCCGGGTATGGGAATCGCCCGATGGGAAGACTCAGACAACAGTTGGTACTTCCCAGAAGTAAGGTCCCGGAGGTCTTGGGGGAAGTGTACGCCGGTACTTCAGGAGGACACCTGGGAGAAAACCGAACAATCAACAAACTTCAACAGCCGTGGCAAGGACCGTACCGGGTGGTGAAGAGGATCAACGACGTGGTCTACCGCATCCAGAAGGTGCCCCGAGGGAAGATGGTGGTACACCTGGATCGTCTGGCCCACTACGATGGTGCTGTTAGGGACGACCAGCCTTGAGGAGGGAGCAGTGTCGCGAACCCGTATTTACGATCGCGCGGCTTGTTTACACAAAATGAACTGAAATGCGGGCAGTGTGGAAACCAAGAGCCGGCAGACGAAGATAACATGCAGATAAGTTCTGCCGAAACAAACAAACTGAGGTAAATGGAAATGTCTAGTTACTTCTTGACTGATAGAGACTGTTCGGGTTCTGGTTTATTTTCGAATTATCTAGAAATAATCAGTGAAGTATTTAAAGAGGCACGATTGGTGAAGAGGCGAGTTGCAAGTAGTAAAACAGTGAGTCGCGAAAGGTAAGCAGAGAACAGCTGAGAGTGTTGTAAACTGAACGGTGTTTGTTATTGTCATCGACCTTGGAAGATTGTGTTTGTGATATGTGATGTAATTCCGCTGCTACGGAGTGTATTTCTACGTAAATAAAGAACATTTAGAATTTCGGCAAATTGGAGTTTTAATTCTACGAACCTACAAAGTCACAATACATATTGTCAGTGGCCAGGATAATATCAGCGTCACCAGTAGGCCAGAATTTCGTACCGAAGAGTGATGGGCTTATACAACAAAACCTACTCCGTTTACACATGAGTAATACATTCGTCTAGGTAGGGTTTGAGCTCACTCTCATCCAGAGTGGGGTGCCCCTCGACAGCCACCTGACCCCACTGTAAGTTCTCCATACGATGAGGGTAAATATATAATTAGGCTGACCAAACAACCCCCCCCCCCTCCCATACTCTAATTTAGTCTGTGGGCGTTTTACTTACAATCAATGAAGCTGCCGCTGATATATGCTTAGCCAAAACTGCTCATCTACACTACAACACTCCTAACTTATATCAGTCAATCCATACAAAATTTGGACACCCGCATAAATGCTCCTTAACTACGTATAGGCAAAATTTAAAGTTTTAATATTCCCATTTCTCTTTTATCAGAGAATATAATGTACACATACATTTATATGTTAGACAAACATTTGCAGAAATAGTTTCATTGCACATTTCGCTGTCTATACAGGATACTAAAGCGACAGGCAGATGTTTAAAAAGTAACTAGCTGACTTTGAAATTTCATACTGTTTACATTTCATCAAAAGAGAAACAGCCATAATAGCTTGGAAATAGTTACTGCTACAACATTTATTCACATTTTGTGATTGACAACTTACACAAATTAGACAATATACATTCAATGTGAAGCGGACTCCGAGGCTATTCGCAATTCAAGACAAAAACTTTGTTGTAAATATCTTGACTCATCGGGATCGTTACAACCATCTTTTGGGAATTAAAAAAGGACAAAAGTGTCTGAAAGGGTAATTTGGAGTAGGAGGATTTTCTTAAGTCTTCGTGTCCATCTTTGAAAGATGCTGAATTTAAGTAGCAAGTCAGGTATGTCTGCTTCTTTGGATCTCAATACATGTTTTAACATTCCACACCGAAGTTCTCGGAATATTTTTCCTTTGCTGCACTGTTTCATACCTGACGCACGTATCTTTTAACAATTCTTTGCATTAGAACGAAATTTCAATAGAAAAACAAGTGGTCTCATTTTCTTATAAGAAAAAGGGAATAACTCTAGGAATACATTTCTTCATGCTTTTGGTCCTTTCGTTTTTTTAAAAAAATCTGTGATACTATCTATATTCTCGAAAACCTTCAAATTTTAGTTTAAGTTCTTTAAAACTTCTTTCCTTAGTTCTTTAAAATTCAAACGTAACGTATTATAAAATGTAAATATCTTTAAATTTCAGTAAAAATAAATGAGTCATTCAAATGTTTAAATTTAAGCCAATTTTCAAATTCATTTAATATTATTCCTGATCTTAACATTTAAAAACTTGAAGGTTTCAGGGATGAAAACTGTGCCTCCCTATTTTAATGTAAGTTTTGATAATTTACCATAAAACTCTAACAAATCCTTTAAGTAGTAATTATTTTATGGATCAGCTACGTGGGGAATTCCGTTTCGTGTTGCTTATCATTAGCGGCAGGTAGACCGTCATTAAGGTGCACGATCCTCAGCAGACCAAGGGCACAAACAGCCAGTCTACTCAATCATATTTCACTGGAAATACATTTTCTGAGCCTCCCTGAATGGATAGATGAAAAATTGAACGAATGAATAAGAACATTTTAAGAAACACAGTGTGTAAAAGCATATAGTACTTGAATTAACACACCACAGTTTAAGATATTTGAATTACAAAATAGCCTGAGATACCATCATTATTCTTCAAGGATTTCGTACAACTTGTACGCAATTGACAAGAACGTACTACCCAAAAATGTAGATGTAGTTAAAACTCACCATTTTTAAAAAAATATTTTTGTGTCTTTAACCATTTCCAAGATATTCTTTATTATTTGGTTGCAATTATCAAATATTCCTACTAACAGGTTTGTGTCCTCGCGGCAATGCAGAAGAGAATTTGAATTTTTAAGTCAACACATAATGGACCACATTAAAATAAATTGACTTTTTATTTATGTCGGGTTTTCAGCGTCCCTATCGAAATTGTACGAGAGCAAAAATCAGCGGCCTCTATCAGGCTTGAGGTTCTACATAAGACCGAACCATTACCTTTACTTCTCTTCAGAAGAACGCACCAACAAAGTTTATGCCCTTTAACACGAGGACTTAAGGGAAGGTTGACAAGAGAATGACAGTATTTTACATTTTTCTAGAAAGGTCCCTACAAAATGGTACGCTTAACAAGAGCTATAGCTCAGGCCCCTTTGAGCTACAACATTTTCCACGAAATCGTGCGTTCTAAGGAGCAGGCCTAACAACGTTACCTCAAGCGACTTGTTTGTTTTGGAGGTAGGATTAAGTACCTACGTCAAATAAGTTTTAGTTAGCGACATTTGCTTGTAAAATTAGAGACTCGTTATCAGAAACATAGCTTTTTTAACCTCAGGGAACATCTAAAAAATCAGTAGAGACGAAAATAATTTCAATTTTGTACAACTCTTTACCATTTAATGATGAAAGTTTTCGAACAGAGTCAGATTGAAATAAAAGCCTATAGTACTTACCTGGAGATGGGAGTGATCGTTTTTAGAAATTAATATTTAAAATTTCAGTTCTTAAACATAATAAACCTTGATTATGCATTTGCAGGAATTTGGTCACATAATTTAGAGAAACTGTGTGCAAATATCTGTTCCATATCTGAATACATCTAATTGTTTTTGGGAAAAGTTTCTTTACTTTCAGCAATTTCAAATTATCTTGTATCAGCTTACAATTCGGCTGCATGGGAAGCCAAAATGCTATATAAAAACGGAACAGACAATTATTCTAAATTACCAATCAAAACTTGAAGCTTTTAGTTAAAGAAAATGATTGCCGATAAATTTTTATATGTCTATTATCTACTGCCACTTGGACCTAGGCATCCTTCCGAAGGAGACCTTTTTCTCCTTCAGATCTTTCGGTGAAATGCCCAAGGTTCGAAAACGGGTCTTCCGGAATGTTATGATAGGGACTTAACATATCCAGTTAGTCAATATCTAAATGTATAATTCTAATGGAATTTGTCACCCAGTTAACAATGCACTGTAACCAAACTACAGCTCGCAAAAATAAACAGTCACACCTTGTTAAGTTCAGTAACGCCAAATATTTTCTTTTGTTATCGCTTGGTCTATGAACTTTGAAGGCGTGGATAGCAATGACGTAACCAATGACAAACAATGCTAAATTACATAAGTGTAGATTCCAAAACTATATCTTATGGCGTTACTTCTAATTGGGTGAACGCCACCGAGGCGCCCCAACACCAGAAATGTGCAACTTCTTTATTAACATCCGATAACGGAAGTCATCACATCGATATTTTCTGTACATTATTAGTACTTATACCGTACTTATCAAAAGTAATTTACAATGTACTTGTACAATGTACCTTAATGAGTTTTCATTTGAGTGAATTGAAATCTGTATATTAAATTAGAATTCTCGAATAAAAACTACATTATGTACACTTTTAAGGAGTTGGATGAAATGTCTTAATGTTATATCCATTTAATTAATTTTATATATTAAGTAAAATACAACTGTTGTTCAAGATTTTACTTTGGATTTAACAGACCATTGTAAAGAAAATCAATTTTCTTTTAATTTTGATGAAGGCTTTAAAAAAACGAGGACTTTCAACAACAGATGAACACGCTATAAATCATTCTTGAAGTTCTAATGAAAATGAAAAAATCGTTGAAACATGTTGTACATGGATCGTTTTAAGAAATATACGGTACTTAGAATAAGAATGTGGAATCCAATCAACACTAAGCTCAAGAGATTTAAATACAGTCGATATAACTACACAAATACTGCAGTTTTCAATTCTTTTTTCAGGCTTTTACGCAATTTCACGGGTGCATTGCCTTAAAGGGTGGGGGAATAGAAAATAGTTTGCCTAATTCTTCTATTATTTCATAGGCATCTACGTTAAGAAAGAAAACAAAATAATAAACTACAATGTTTAGTAACCAAGTTCTTCTAAAGCAATTAAAACTTTCAGGTATCAACATTCAACACAGCCCTCTTGTACATTTGAAGCATTGTCTATTGTCCAAAACGTACCCCGGGGAACGATACAAGCATCCCAGGCTCCTCCTCCACCGTACCTAAACACATCCTCTCTCTATTCCAAATTCCTCATCAAAAAATAATAAAAAAAACTCCCTACGAAAATGCCACCGTTTATCAGTGTTACATTGAACCAGTGAAGGACCTAGTCCTGGAATGGTTTCTGTCGAAAGGCCGCGTCAAGACTTGGCGGTAACCCCTTCCAACGACACTTACTCTGCAGTCCAAAACGTGAGTACCATTTTCTATATGAAGAAAGAAATCTTTACATGCCACTGTGTCAAACTCGGGATACCCTTCCACTTTGCACCGCTTTAATGTTTGGCGGCAAACAAGCGCGGAAGTTAAATAAGATTTCCTAGTCTCGTACCAAGTAGAGGGACAAGACTCCTCGTGGCAAGCATCGTAGCAGCTCAAACTTGATCAGGATGGACAGTGAATGGAACACGCACGCCCGACCTTGAAAACCAGCAATTTTGCGATTTTATAACACTTAAGAAACAAATTCTTTTGCACGTTCATTTATAAAGCATAGCTTCGATTGTCTGGATAGTTTACGTTTCCGAGCATGCTTCATAAACCGCTTCCAGTTGCTGCCCCGTATGTTTCAAATGTCACCTCCCATTGGATGCTGTTGCAGAATTGCTTGTTCTACCTCATTCTACGTCTATAACGTTTATAAATTAACACTTTGTCGATCATTCCTCTGATGTGGAGACAATTATACCCGCCTTTGTGGTGTAGGAGTAGCGTGTCTGCCTCATGTTCAAGAGGTCCCGAGTTCGAATCTCGGCCAGGGTCAGGTATCTGGATAAGGATTATTTCCAAGGCTTTCCCTTATCCTGAAATATAAATGTCTAGGCTCATAAGCCTCATTTCATTCATCGTCCGATATGACTTACGCTGAAGGACGTTATTTTTACTGGAAGGACTCGCTAATGCATGGAGTAAGTACTACTTGTGGTCGATTTACTTACACTACACGTTGATGACGAGAAAGACCAAGTAGAGTACGAGGAAGATCCAAGGCAGTACGATGTACATACACACTGTCATGTGCTCTGGGAGCCAAGAACCGGCGTCTGGTGGAGGGGAGAAGGCGGACAGCGTCAGGGCAGTCAGCAGATTCTCCAAAGGATCCAGCTTGTGGTACTTCAGCTATCGATCAGTCTTGGCACGTGCCGATATTGTTGCTACCTGCGTTGTCGACACAGCACACGCACATGTACCTTCTTCACGACCGGCCCTGTTGGACTGGACTGACAACACTAGCCAAGTTTTGCTGGCAACCGCCAAGATGTGAGGAGGGGGCAGAGAGAGAGGAGGGGGAGGTAAATAATAACAGAGAAGATTATTAAAGAAACCACGGAGCGGCGGTAATTGCAGTCAGCATGGGTGCCATGGAGTCCATCAGACACCACAGTGAACTGTAATTCCGTCTTCCTTCCTCTCTAATGATACCCGTTTCTAGAGACAAGATTAAAAGAATATGAACAACCGGAAGAAAATATAGCACATACTAAATTATTGAGAGCTATCTCAAACTGACATGATGAAACGAAACTAGAGCGCTGTTGCCGAGATAGGATCGTCATCAAAATAATATGAGGAAAACAGAAAGGAAATGTTCTGCACAAATGACACAAAAACAAACACCTTTATTTCCATCATAACAATTTCTTTAACTGCTGGGACAATATTAATAATTACAAATATTTAAATCAAGCAAAATTGTCCAAAATAACTAAAGCCTTTAGCTTCAATGATGTACTTTTGGCTTGTTCTCATAGCTCCAATACGTGACCATTTAAATGTCCAACAACACAGCCTAATGCATGCCTTTACCTCCCATGACTTTAACTCGACTTTTACATAGTGTAAATGTCTCACACACGTACTGTAACAATACTTTAATGGCATTTTCGACAGCAAGTCAGTCAGACCGAAGTTAAGCAACCTGCTTAACTACATCTCTGAATTGGCTAAAAACATAATTTTGGTAGCGCAATGGAGCTGCAATATTTAGAAATGTGGCTTATGGAAACCGTTAAATCGAAGTCTTGACACAGATGTCACACGTTTCTTTTGAATCAATACAAATAAGCAGTCGATTTTAAGTTACGTCGTTTAACATTAAAGCCAACATATACTTCCATATTACTCAAACCTACCAACCGCCTATTTTTAAACAAAACCGAGTTTTACAAATCTACTGTGTCATTTCACATCATTTTCCTTATTCAATCTTTTTTCCTCCCTTGTACAAACTATTCTTTCAAAACTTTACTTCATGTTAAAGTGCCTTCATTATACAAGTCGTAGCAGGTACGATTTCGTAGGAGATAGTCAAATCTCGAAAACGCGATGCCATTTAAATTCCAAATTCTTTCCATGACACCATAAGAAACTAAAGAATGCATCAAGTATTGGGAAATTGAAACCAAAAGCAATGAATATTTCGGAAATGATTAGTGGCAACACATTGTTGGACGTAATTTGTGTGCTTTACGATTTTTTTTTTAATTTTGTCCTCCAACATTAAGTCATATCGGACGATGAATGGAATGGATGAACTGATGCTCAAATGAGGCCAGGGTCCATACAGCTTAGAGTTACCCGACATTACTTCTTTCAGGATGAAAGTCAAGTCATATCGGACGATGAATGAAATGCTCAAATGAGCCCAGAGTCCATAGAGCTTAGAGTTACCCGACATTACTTCTTTCAGGATGAAAGTCAAGTCATATCGGACGATGAATGAAATGATGCTCAAATGAGCCCAGAGTCCATAGAGCTTAGAGTTACCCGATATTACTTCTTTCAGGATGAAAGTCAAGTCATATCGGACGATGAATGAAATGATGCTCAAATGAGCCCAGAGTCCATAGAGCTTAGAGTTACCCGACATTACTTCTTTCAGGATGAAAGTCAAGTCATATCGGACGATGAATGAAATGATGCTTAAATGAGCCCAGAGTCCATACAGCTTAGAGTTACCCGACATTACTTCTTTCAGGATAAGGGAAACGCCGGAATAAACCTTATCCAGATAACTCACCCTGATCGAGATTCGAACTCGGGACCTCTTGAAAGTGAAACAGACAGCGGGCAGCTTTACGAGTATCTATATTTGTTCTGTAGTTAAGGTTTGTTTAGGGTTAATAGCTAAGCAACATTCATTTAGAATGAAGAGGACTTTCCATGCAATTTGTAGAAGATTCCAGATATTTTACTAGTGATGTCAATTTTTTGCGAAAAATTTCGTTACAAAGAGCAGTCTACGAGGAAGAGATTTTCTTGGAAATGTTTGTCAAATGGCTGAAAGATGCTGAACTGAAAAATCAACAATTTCTTTAAGTTTTGTCGAGTCTTCTTCACTATGCTGAAATACGTTGCTTTTTTTAAAGTCTGCTTTCAATTCTGAAATAGTTTTAAGGTAAAAGCGCACAAGCTGATCTTTTATATAACGTTTTGTTGCTAAATTTCACGAAGGCATCCGACTTTAAATACATTTGAAATAGATACATATATTATGTTCTTTTGGTGGAGAGGAGATTTAGAGTAATTGGGTTGAAGGCCTGAGACGACACTTTTTGATCAATTCCTTTATTTTAAGAAATAAACACGAAAGTAAACAAATTGAGCCATGCTTTGCCCTAAACCCTTATACACTGACAGAAGAACACCGGCATAGTATGTGGTTACTGAGGGGTTATAGAATTATTGGTAAATGAAGTTAGCATTTCACGCTATTATGATGACCAACCTTTAGCTTAACTCTTCAATAAAGTTAAGTAATCCTTGATGGTGTTCCACCAGGGTTTAGTCCCGTTTCGTGGGAAGTAATCCTATGATGGCAGGACTCATAACCTCGAATGGATTTATTACAACTATTTAATTTATAAAATATAAGAGAATTACTTCCTTATTTGTATTGTTTAAAATCAAGGTCGCCACGCTGTCAACAGTTCATTGCATATTAAATCAATGTAATATATTGAAAATTGACGCAATTTTGAGTTGTCGAATACGATGTGTAACCATACAGAATTGATACGGGAAGGGGTACAGCTGCAACGTTCAGCAGGAACGTTGGTGGTGGGAACCATTATAGGTGGGATTTAATAACAAAACGTTTAATTCTAAACCTCGTTTTTTTTCCCCTTCCTGTTTTTACAGTTTCACATAAGAGTCTACTGTGATCGTTTATCGGCATCGCAGCGGTTTAAGATCGCGCTCGAGTTTTGTAGATTTAACGTAACTTCAAGCTCAACTAACAGCGACATATGTTTGACATTATGGTTACAGAAACAGTCCGGATACCTCAGAAGGCAGTTACCATTCCGAGTGATAGATTCAATAGTCAACAAGTCACTTCAAGTACATCATTATTAGCCTCACACCCACTCCTGCATATTCTGAAATAAAGATCTTATAGTTCATCACTGGAGCAACTGGTAGCAGCAGATACACAAGAGAACAAGATTGAAGAAAGCGTCAAAGGTGGTGCACATCACATCAGAGTGTGCATTGGTCAAAAACCTAATTTGTAAAGCTCAAAATAGAAGGAATCTACTGGGTTTTGGTTATGGAAACTGAAGAGATGGTCGTAATTTCTCTAGAACTGATATACGACGCTCATTAATCACAGCATACGGTTCAGTATCCACAAAAGTCACATCGATGCAGTCACCACACCTCTCTACGTTGAGAGTGGACGGACATGCTAAATAAGTCAGCGAGGCAGTAGCGTCGTGCTCTGGCAGTTTGCCGTGTCTCAGCCGCGCAGACAAAGGGACGCTTAACTTCCTAATTCCTTTGTCCAACACTTTCTAAGAAAACTCGGCAGACAAAAAGCCTCCTTCATCGTCCCACGCTACAACAGCACAGACTATAAATACATCCATAAATTATCTTCTCCTGCACTTTCTTGAAGTAGTAATCTGCGACACGCTCAGGAGGTGGCGTGGTGATGCCTATCGGATTCTGTTATCATTAGCACAGCTATTTACGAGATCATAAAGTTATTACTCAACGTATTCGGACACTTGTCAAATATCCTAAGCCAGTTATGCACTGCACCACATCTTCTTGCCTCTGCTTCTTGCTTCATGAAGTCCACAATGTTTGCAACTATTTTCTTGCTCTGATTATCTAATACCTTCCTCTTTAACCTTGCAAATGTAGAAGTCATTATTATAAATATAAAAAATATAAAACGAGCATTATTCTTTGAATAATACAAATAGATGGGGAGTACTTCCAATGTTGGGCGCTGGCTGTGAGTAATCAAAGATGTTATATAACTCCACAAAAATTGAGGCGTATCGACCTTCAGTTGGCCAACGCTGCGATCTTCCTTATCGGGTCTTTCTGATCGATTAGAAGAGTGAAATATTAGTATGTACAGTAAGTTACGAAACAAATAGAGATTGGAAGTTGCGTGTGCCTTATATGATATGTTTTCTCACGCCTGCCGATGTATGGCACATTGCTGTCCAGAAGACATGATTACATCTGAAACGACTATACATACACTGGACTCGCCGTATATGTGCGATAAGCTGAGGTAAATATCTCTGTGTTGCGAATTTTTTCCGATACGCTTTCTCGCTTTGTCAGTCTTCTCCGGGTATCGTAAACATTAAACAATTCCCAGGCAGGGTCACAACACACAGTTTTGCGCCCACTGTACTTTCTGGTCTTTTGGTCACATCAGAATCTATCACACAGTAGTTCAGTTTGCCTATTTTAAGAATTTAAAGCCAAGATAAAACAAAAACTATGTATTGCACTTACGTAATTTTCTGAAACTATTCTTAAAAACCGTATCCTTCTACATAGCTCATCTTAAGGTCCGTTTCAGGGTTCAGAACTATAAAACCCTCTACGAATGTTATCTCCGAAGTCCCCGATCTTATTTCCTTCTTCACTTTGCTTTCCTGTGGGTAAACAGAACATCATCTTTACAACCTAGAAAGTATCCCTCCCGGTGCATTCCAAACCGTTCAAAATGTAGACAGGTTCTGCAGCTCCGCAGTAGAAAGCTATGACTCAATGATAATTTTAGAACAATTACGTTACCTTAGCATGCGCTTTTTAACATTTTCCTGCATAATATTTACCACATTTCCGTGAACGAATCACTTTGATACCTGTGTATTCGTTGTAAACGTAACAGCAAGGATATGACTGCAATTTTCAGAAGTTCAATGATCCTTTTTTCAATGCATTAACATTACTACCTCTTAGAAGATTTGATTATCTTAAAGCCAACTGTTTCCCATATTCCCATCGTGTAGTACATTTTTAATCAGACTGTCATTGCTTGCAGAAATGGTTTTAACACACACACACACACACACACACACACACACACACACACACACACACACACACACACACACACACACACACACACACACACACACATTGGGAATAAGCTGAGTACAGTAGACCTAAGAGATTCTCAAATATTTTAAGAACTGGTTGGCATATGAATGCTTTGAAATTCCATTCTCTTTGCATGGGCAGAAAATACAAAAAAAAAAAAAAAATGGAATATCGACCTCTTTTAGATAGGTGTTATGAAATGGTTTACTTGATATAAAAAGAAAAAGATTATTTTGTCTATCTCTTAGGGTATTTTTTTTTAACTTCAGTCCTCCAAATTTAAGTCATGACAGACGATGAATGAAATGATGTTTAATTGAGCACAGGGTACATAGAAATTAGAGTTACCAGACATTCATCTTTCAGGATAAGGGAAAGCCTCCTACGTTAAGTCATATAGCACGACGAATGAAGTGATGTTCAAATGAGTACAGGATACATACAGCTTAGAGTTATCAAACATTCATCTTTCAGGATAAGCGAAAACCTACAACGTTAAGTCATATCGGACGATGAATAAAATGTTCAAATGAGTACAGGGTACATAGAGCTTAGAGTTACCAGACATTCATCTTTCAGGATAAAAGAAAACCTCCAACGTTAAGTCATATCGGACGATGAATGTAATGATGTTCAAATGAGTACAGGGTACATAGAGCTTAGAGTTACCAGACATTCGTCTTTCAGGATAAGAGAAAACTTTCAACGTTAAGTCATATCGGACGGTGAATGAAATGATGTTCAAATGAGTACAGGGTACATAGAGCTTAGAGTTACCAGACATTCGTCTTTCAGGATAAGAGAAAACCTCCAACGTTAAGTCATATCGGACGATGAATGAAATGATGTTCAAATGAGTACAGGGTACATAGAGCTTAGAGTTACCAGACATTCGTCTTTCAGGATAAGAGAAAACCTCCAACGTTAAGTCATATCGGACGATGAATGAAATGATGTTCAAATGAGTACAGGGTACATAGAGCTTAGAGTTACCAGACATTCGTCTTTCAGGATAAGAGAAAACCTCCAACGTTAAGTCATATCCGACGATGAATGAAATGATGTTCAAATGAGTACAGGGTACACAGAGCTTAGAGTTACCAGACATTCATCTTTCAGGATAAGCGAAAAGCTACAACGTTAAGTCATATCGGACGATGAATGAAATGATGTTCAAATGAGTACAGGGTACATAGAGCTTAGAGTTACCAGACATTCATCTTTCAGGATAAGAGAAAACCTCCAACGTTAAGTCATATCGGACGATGAATGAAATGATGTTCAAATGAGTACAGGGTACACAGAGCTTAGAGTTATCAGACATTCATCTTTCAGGATAAGGGAAAACAAGTCATATCGGACGATGAATGAAATGATGTTCAAATGAGTACAGGGTACACAGAGCTTAGAGTTACCAGACATTCATCTTTCAGGATAAGAGAAAACGTCCAACGTTAAGTCATATCGGACGATGAATGAAATGTTCAAATGAGTACAGGGTACACAGAGCTTAGAGTTACCAGACATTCATCTTTCAGGATAAGAGAAAAGCTACAACGTTAAGTCATATCGGACGATGAATGAAATGTTCAAATGAGTACAGGGTACACAGAGCTTAGAGTTACCAGACATTCATCTTTCAGGATAAGAGAAAAGCTACAACGTTAAGTCATATCGGACGATGAATGAAATGTTCAAATGAGTACAGGGTACATAGAGCTTAGAGTTACCAGACATTCATCTTTCAGGATAAGAGAAAAGCTACAACGTTAAGTCATATCGGACGATGAATGAAATGTTCAAATGAACACAGGGTACATAGAGCTTAGTCACCAAACAATCATCTTTCAGGATAAGAGAAAACCTTATCCCGTAACTCAACCTAACTTGAGATTCGAAGTCGGAACCTCTTGAACGTCAGGCAGACACGCTACCATTTTAAAATATGGTACTTAGCCAAAAAATAAATATTCCATGTAAAGAGTAGCTTGGGTTGGGGTGGGTACTTGTTTTTAATTTTGTTTCTTTATTTTTTTGTTTTTAATATTCAGACGCATTTATCGCGGACCACAAACTTTTTCGTTTCTTAAGTATGCTGTCCACGGATTCGTAGACACACATATGCGAATCTTCTTCTATTTTGTTTAAAAAAGAAACTATTTAGAGATTTCAAAATGTGTAATTCAAGTGAAATCCCAGCGTCAGATTTTGGGTGAAATCAAAGTCTATTTACATGGTAAAGAAAGCAAAACGGTCTTTAAATACCCTCTAACCGATAAATAACACTCCATGTTGGGGAGGGGAAGTTCCCGCATACAGATGTGGTGGAGAGATACAATTTCAGAATGCGGGCTGTGGGTGCCCCTTGTTCTCTTTATGAGTTTTTGTCACAAGAGGCAATAAACACTTTGAACGGCTTCCTCTGAGCTACCTGAGTTTCTCTGTGCTTCAGACTGGAGGTTAACATTAGGCATGACGTCATTTCTATACAACTGCAGCAAGAAACCGGGGCGAAGTGAATGAAAACCTGATGACGTCAATCACGCAACGTTACTGCTCAACTGCCTAATCTCTAGATGGAGGTTGACACGATTTTCAATCCGGAAATAACGCAACACACAGTGATCGATCGTAGTTTCAACCGCGTAAAATAAATATTTCAGAGATACGCCTGCTTCTCCAAAGTTATTATTTATTAATACCCACAAACTGGGGCATATGACGGGGTATCGAACTCCACCATGGTTTCTTCCCTCAGACGTATCACGAAGATTTATCTATTTACTTGCCTTTGCATTATTACTTGTAAAAATAAGGACGTGGGCTCATTTTCTATATTTGCAGCTGTAACTAGAGCATCATTTCCAAAGCTTTGTTCAGATTGGCCAAGTAGTGACATTCTAATCTTTAGAGAAAGTAAGCTTTCACGGCCGGAGTCAATATTATACTTATTTCCGGGCTAGGTTTCAGATGTCTACCGCAGATGTGGACGAAACGTTTGGACGTTCTTACGCCAACAGACCACGGTAAAACAGCTCCCCGGAAATAATTAATTCTAATTCTAATGTTTGTTTCATATAACCTTGCCCCAATGATACGTATCCCTCCGCGTGCTACTACCTTCCCCTTTCCTTAACTTGCTAACGCCGTAGGCGGTGCTATGTATAGTATAGCAACGCAAAGAAAATCCCTGTATGGAATGTGCTGTGGGACAAGGACAGCGAATGTGTGTGGCAGAGAACGCCTGCTATACAAGGAGCAGACCGTTGAAAAACATATGCCCTATTCACTCTGTTCACTAAAACCGAGAAGATTCATTCACAAAAGTAGAAGCCGTCAGAATGTTTTTGAATGATCTGTAACTGTACTGACATGGGGTGTCATAAACCTGTCCAGGGAGTGTGTGGGAACCTTCGCCAACCCCTCTGCGTCTCATCCCTCGGAGACTCTCTCTCCTGTGGAGGAGTATACGTCAAATCCAGTTAGATGCAAGGTCGGCGGTAAAGGTCATATAAACAAACATGTCACCAATACGGATAAACGTCGGTCATCCCCAGAGGCAGGTTTGAAGCAACGGGTCCTCCTCTTGTTAAGAATCAACATGCGTTCCAGATAAATTGACTCTGTTGCGTAAGATATTTAATTCGTGTGGTTATTAAAATATAAATTTGATAGTTCTCTTCGAACATTTTTGTAAATAATGAACTCATTTTTACCGCACAACAATTTGCACCACGACAGTAGCCAATGAGAGGTGATTAGGTCACGTGGGCGTACAGAGATATGGGGCAAGCTTATGTGTCAGTAAACAGCATTACTCAGAAACAAAACACCAGATACACATAAAAACTTGGTGTTTGAAGCTCAGTATTTTCAAAGGATGCCCCAGAAATTACTTTTTACCAGATTTCACTTCACTTTCGCCTGAATTCCTTGTTTTGAAAACTGCAAAATCATAAAAGCAGTCTTTGTTGGAAAAGGTTCATTTGGTTTCATTTGGTTTGCAAATTAAATTAAGCGTATCTTAAAAAATGCAACACTACATGGAATAGTTTCCGTTTTTGTCAGAAAAGACACTAATGATACCATATGGCCTGTACCTTGCGATTCTGTTAAAGCAACCTAGATTTATGCATTACAATTATCAATTAAAAGGTTTCATTTTCAGTAGAAAAATGAAGTCCAACACACACAAATGCGCGCACGCACATATATAATTCAATGCAATTAAAAATAGTGAAACCAAAAAATATTCCGAGTTGCAAATGTCAACAGAGTAAAGTAGACTCGGCAGTCAGAGGAGCAAAACCAGTTTGTAGCCCTCCGGAACAACACCTGCATGTTTCGCAAATGCAAACACAATGTAGCAAATTGGGTATCCGCCTGTCATTTACTCATTTTACACATATATAAGTATTTACCACCGTAAATTTGCAGCTTCCACAATAACAGAGGCATACCAGCTTCTGAATATCCATATTGCTTATGTGAACGAGCATCGAACCATCTCCAATACGATGTTCCTATGCTCCACTTTTCCTTCCTTTCCAGGCACCTTCTAATTTTCGGCATATTTTCAAAGATGGCTTTCTCTGGTCACTAACGTTTATTATTAAATCACTTCTATCAACTATTCTTGCAAAACAAATTTTCCTAATGCTTCTTGCCAAACGTTTGCGGAAGTACGATTGTTATAAAAACCTGAATCTAAGTTATGTAAACAAACAAAAAAGACGCTTAGGTATAAGAATAAAAAAAAAAGGTCTAGCCTTATGAGGCAGGACTAGTGTGCCTCGCGTTTAAGAGGTTTCGAGTTCAAACCTGGATTAGGGGCAGTTACCTGAATAGTTTTTTTTTGAAGGGGGCGGAGTTTCTCGAAAGATAAGCTCTATGGTCCCTGGGTTCATCTGAGCATCATTTCACCCATTTCATCTATCGTCCGATATGACCTAACTGGTAAAGGACGTACTTTAAACCTAAAAATAGACTAGGAAAAAAAGGGGGGCATAAAGAAAAAATAGTGACATGAATTTAAAGTTGTACTTTTGCATTAGCGCGACAAAACATTTGTGCCACTTCATTGTTATAACTTCGGTTTAAAGTTCAATGTACGTATTTATCCTTTGTTTAATAAATCGACTTAGCTTTTACATTTCATTATGCGTTTTTGCAGGATTAATTTTTCGTCGCGACGACCGTTCCCATTATCTGTTTACGATTCAATTTATCGCTATGTGTTGTTCTGATCTATGACCTCAATAAACCGGCGGCAGGTATGAAACTGAATTGCAAGAGCACAAATTGCTAAGTAACGTTTGAGTTATGTATAAGGTAACAAAACAACTACATTCTCATCTCATTTCTCTTACTGTACATGTAGTTCTATCTTGTTATTTCAGAGCTGTCTGAAAATAGCGAAGGATTCCAACAAAGGTCTACGGCTTTGTTCCGCAAAATAAAACTTTAACACAATGTTATTGAGTCAAAATGCATTACAAATAAACTTGCAACAATTAGAATTGTTTTGAGAAAACAATGAATAACATTTCTATGTAAAGGTAATTTACGGTAGAGGGAAATGTGTGGAAGTAATCTTCCATCCGTAATACCTGGATAAAGACGTATCTTAACCTTCGTGCGGGAGGGAGGGGGCTGAAATATTTCCTCTAAATACCAATGTTAAGCAGAATAGTAAATAGTGTACACATAACGAGTCCTTTCTTAATCGTATGGTCAAGTTTAGAACAACAAGAGGAGGTCATGTGTGGGTCGATCCATGCGCTTTTACTTCCACCCGCCCACAAGACATCCGACAAATTGCAAACGAGCCATGTGGGCCAAGCCCTTGCAAGTACAGTCGCGCCAGAAATTTAATTGCAGGTATACAGAAGCCGTTTGCATACTAATAGCTTCACTGAACCTATTGGGAAAATTCCATTCAACAGTTCTAAATCTCAAATATAGTACCTACTTGTTTAGTCTGGAAGTAACTAAATGTGGAGCTTGGTATCAAAGTTGGATAACACAATTTTTTTTTTCAATTCTGAGATGATTGGTGATTCTTATGCCATTTTTATACTGAATTCAATTATGGAACTATTTTACTTGAAAACTGGACAGAAATAGTTTAAAATTGCAATCCATGTTAGAATAAAAATATGGACAACTCCGCTGTAGTTTAGTTTCATTGTAAGACAATTCCTACAGTAGCCGATAAGAAGCTGACTTTCAAATCCAATATGGCTGATTGTTTATATTAGCCTGTAGTGTATGGATTGCGAATACGTTTTTCGTTGATTTGACCTCATAAGTTTAATATTAGCAAGAAAATGGAAGTTCAAGTGAAAGTAGTCGCTGCAAAAGAAGCAAGGAAGCGAAAAAGTGGACAGTTCCAAACGATAAATGGCTTCCTTTGGGTTCAAAAAAAGACAATTCCATAATTTGGCTTCAAAAACGACCAACTCCAATATTTAAACTATAATCATGGCTTGAATATTTATTTTAATTTATAAACGAACAAACAGATGGTCATAAGGCCTATAAGAATGATGTAACAAATATTTAGAATTACACTGGGAATAGTATTGTAGTTAGTTTTTCGACTCTCCTGTAAAAAAAGCAAAAGTGGAGCTGTCCAACTTTGATACCAAGCTCCTAAAATGGACTTGAAGTAAATTGTTATTTGAGGGCGCTTTTTCTATTAATAAACCATTATTATAATAATACTGTTAATGCCGTTAATATTCTTGAAATCAGTCACTCCAAAAATATGAACGACTAATGTTCAATGTCGCGATGCCAGGGACGTGCGACAGGGAATCGAACACAAGATGTCTGTAAACCCTTGAAGTTAATGCGCTCCCTCCCTCCCTAGTCCATTAAACTGCGTCCTTCGTAGCACCACACATAACTGCCTCACTTCGCAAGTGTTGAATTATACGGTCGAGACGGAGTAAATTCCACAAGATTTTGACAATAGCGACTTCTAACGCGCTGCTTATCTGTTTACCGTCCGACTTCCCGGCACCACAATATTGATGAGGTGATGAGAGTGGTGTAACGCTACTTCATAACGTTCTCTGTCCTTAGGACACTGACTTATTACTTCAATTCTTACTGAATAACCAGTTACATCAGTTATGTATATTAACAGCTTTATGGCCATGAAGTATAAGATGCTTCCTGTAATTTAGATCATTAAATTAAACAAGATGCCTAACATTTAAATGCCAATCCATTGTCCAGATTCATGTAGGTCACATACGACTTAGCTAGGCGAATATATTTATTTGCTTTTCAAAAATTGTTAAAGAAAATCTGCACCATTCTTAGACAGAAAATGTCTCACGCCCCTTTCGGGACTGCTGGATTTGAAGGCTGGTATTCTAAGGATCACACATCTTATTGTCCACAGCTTTGGAAAATAAGTAAAATTTCACAACAAGGTAATAAGGACATCTGACATGAGGCCGTAGAATTGTTCTTTTTTCTCTCAACAAGGAAAATATAGAAAATTCACAAGAAATGTTTTATGTAACCATGACATTGAAGCGATAACGACATCCCCCCCCCCCCGACTTCGACTTGATGACATGGCATTTGGGCCGGAAGAATCTCCCACTCCCCAAACCATCAGTTATGGGTTCTTCAAATCTTTCGCACATTACTAGAAGATTCTGAAAATTAAAGGGATTGCTCAACTGAAACTTCACAAAATCAACAACAATATACAATTTTTATATTAATAATTTCTTTGTAGATATATTCGACCTCTTCTTATACTTCAACCTGATAAATTGGCAGGAATTGTACCTTTCTGGTGAACCATTTTGGTCACTTTTCTCTACAACGTAGTATCGGTTCATATTTAATGCGAAATACGCTACGAGGACAGAACCACACCACAAAAAAACAAAAACCATTTTACGCAGTGACAGAACAAGATAACTCAAAAATGAAAAGTAGATTCAACACTAAATCTGCTAAGTTCAGCATCTTCCATTTCCAGCATTCAAATGTAGTTAACCATTTCCGAGATATAATTAAAATGCACACTATCAAGAGATAAGCAGACACTTATGGAAGTTTGAGTCTTTCTCGATAATGACGCAGCTACATCACCAAGAACAGTGACGATATCGTTTTCAACAAATCATTGATACACATTTTAATAAAAGGGCGAATTTTATGTAAACGTTTATTCACTAGCTTATTTGTCGTAAGGGTATTAATAGGTTAGCTAGTATTAACTGGTCATTATATGAATAGGTTCATTCTATAGGTTGCCTCACGAAGACCTCCTGGCATGCTCTGTTACATAACCAACGTTTACAGAAATGCGTTAAGTAATTTCACACTGGACAGTAATTGTTTGCTAGGCTATTAAACATGGCTATATTGTTATTAATGACTGACATCATCATCACAACTTTCCCTCAGCTTTCACTGCCAACAGATGCAAACCCTACCACTAGGAGATTTCACTCGCGAAAACTTAGCAAGGGATGCTCACAAAATCTCATCTCTACCAACAATATTCTGCTTTTGATACCCTGATCAGGTTTCGTACAGAAATATTATATTTCGTACCAAACGTATGATTTGAGTTCCGTAAGCCAGTGTTTGTAATAAAAAGCAAACTTGGCACTCAACTTCTGCATCTTCCATGGAGACAACTTTTCAAACAAAATTCCGCTTTTTCATTACCTTTAAACTCACCCAAATAATTATAAATATCACAGAAAATGAAATGTGCAGTGTTTAACGTCAGCTTTTACTACATGCGGCACCGCAAGATGGTGCACTGATGAAAAGAGTTGGCGGGGGAAACCGGAGCATCCGGAGGAAACCCGTCCCTATGATGTGTTGACCACCCCGGGCCGCTTTGGCGAGAGTCGAGGTTCTAAGCACTCGGCCATGGTGCGGACTCTACATGTTTGCATTATTGATCAAACATACTTCTCAATTTTCTACTGCCCTTGCGTGAAACACACTTAGTATAATTCCGTGTACGCGAGTACAAAACTTGTAGAATTGTAACCCAGACAGCCATTCCAACTGGCAGCTTACTTATGGCGTAGGTAGAGTATTAGATACTGTTGTGATATTTGTAACGTTAAGTATTACATCTATCACAGAAATCATTGCAAATATTCTTGACTTAATGAAACAAGAGGTGTAGAGATACTTGTCATTGCTTCTCCTAAGCTCTCTCGAGCAGCCATCTGCTGAACTTGGTCATGTCTAGATGTTGTAACGGGATTATTTTTTCGTTCATCTTCAACTAATAAGAAGCAAGCCAACTTTTTGTAAGATCCAAGTCGAGTTTTAATCTACTGAGAGTCGTGAGATCTTTTCTCAGGTGTGGATGCGGATTTTTGGTGAAAATAAAATTTAGATGAGTCCAATTTTGTAATATATTATTTAATTATATAATATGAACTATGATTCACTCTTATCTATTATAAATATTGAATAACACTTTTTGAATCTTACTAATTTTCCTTTACAATTACAATCATCGTAACATCTTTCCTCCTTCTCCAGCAAGACACAAGATTCTAACACTTTTCTAGATTATTGATTTTCTTGTCCCCATAGCAATTCCCACCTTATTTTGTGATTGGCCGATTCACTGACACGTCATTACACCACGTCACACCACGTCACAGCACTACTACTTCGGCCAATCACACAACTACATACATTTTTATATATATTTACAATTCCCACGAACACAAAAATACTGTTACAAATGCCCCTCTTCGAAATATATGGAAAATAACCAAATAGGAAAATAACCAAATAAAGGAATTAACAATCTGTTTCCATATATTTCGAAGAATGGCCCCAATTAACAATTTCGTTTACAACAATGAACTGTAACATAAATATAACATACATAAAACACAACAATAAATGAACATTAATTAAAATACAACAATATATTGACATTTAACAATAATATACATGTTTTATTATTTAACTATTTTAACAATAAGTACTCCGTTGATTACAAATCTCTTGTATCCACACTTGCTTCTAGAAATGCTTGTCTTATAGCTATGGGTAAAGGTCGGCTTTTATGTGTATAGGGAGCAGTATCATTCACTTTAAATGTGTGTGTGTATTTGTTACACAGTCCAGGTTTTGAACTAAAGGCTTTTCTATTCTTTAATATACACAATTTCAACTGTTCTTTTCTCGCTTGGTCTAAATTGTATGTGTTTTCTAACTTTACTTGTAATATTCTCTGGAATTCTATTTCTTCCTCCACTTGGCTTCCGCCGTTCTTATCTTGTATTGTATATAATTGGCAACAATGCTTTTCAAGGTCAGTTACATTATTTTGCAATCCATCAATAATTAAATTCTTCCCACAATTTTCATTTTCATCGTAGTCAATATTACCGTTTTCTTGCAAAAGTATATCTTCCACAAAAAACCTTTCATTATTTATTTTATCCCTATTCTCTTCTTTTCTTCCATCTTCTTCCAATAATTTTATTACTAATAAATCATTTTCTGTCTTAACCTTCATTTCATGCATTTCGAAATTCAATACACTTTGCCATTCATATAATAAATCATTACCCACAATTACATCTCTTGCCAAATGTGGAATTACCAACGTAATGAAATTGAAATTCCATTCACCTATTCGGCCCTTAATTAATACTTTCATTGTTGGTTAGGTTGGTGCTATCGTTTATATTCGCATCATTCTCTGTGCTTTGTGTATTTTCGACTATTTCATTTTGATTACTTCTTTCAAATCTCACACCCCTAAAATCTCTTTGATTTGCACTAAATAAACTAGTACCTCTACCCCTATTAAAGTTACTTATTCGCTGATTATTTCCTCGATAAAATCTTACATGGTTTATTTGATCATTTCTTCCAATTCTCGTCGACTGATTGTTATGATAATTCCTTTGCACATTATTTTGAACTCCACTTCCTGTTCCGGGAATTACAGATTCATAAGTTCGTCTAGGATCATAACCTCTTCCTTCAAATCTTTGATTTCTCACGGGTGCCCCGCCCCAATTTAAACTCGTCCTATTATTCCTATTATTTGTAGGTTGTGATTCCTGTCGATTTCTTCCTCGCTCAATATGGACGTTATTATAGTTACCATCACAGGATGTAGTATCATTAATGAGGTTATGTGCTTCAAATTCGGATAATAATTCAATCATATCAGAGAAATCGATAGGCTTAGCCACAATTAAATGATTTCTGATATGTGGTGGATAATGACGTATTAGCATGTTGACAATTTCTGTCTCAGAAATTTCGGGATTGATCAACTTACTTTTGTTTGCTAATTTTAAGAAATATTCAGTCATAGAAATCCCTTTTTTAAACTCAAACCTACCCGTTGCTAACTCAACTTTTATTCTTCTTTGTCTCTCAGGTCCCCAAAATCTATTTATAAACAGATTTCTGAAAGTACTGTATGTTTCATGTGAAGCCAAAGTTAACCTTAACCACACAAGAGCATTTTTCTTCAAACAGCGTTTTACTATTACCATCCGAAATTCATTGGGAATTCTCTTAATACGGAAATATTCTTCCAATTCCCTAAGAAATACTTTTGGATTATCACCTGATTCCTCATCAAAACTTGGTGGACTAATATCATTTAGTGAATAATGTACACATTCATTTTGACCTAGACTGTGGAGTTGTGTGTGTGAGGACATGTTCTGTGTGTTTCTGTGATAATTAATATCATTATCTGGACTCACAAAATCACTACATTCACTTACTACATCACTAGACTTCTGATGATTGCTTAATTCACCTGGTAAGTCACAATCGTTTATATTTGTAATTCTAGACATTTCTTTCCCGTTATTTACTTTTCTAGCCTGTAATGCAATTACAACTTGTGTCAATTTTCCTAAGTTATCCTTTTCTTTTTCAAAATGTTCTTTTACCTCTTTAATTTGCAAAATTACTTCTTCTTTTGCTTTACTTATCTCATCAATTTGTAACTTTATTTCCTCTTGGTGTATCTTACTTTCATCATGTTGTAATTGCATATTAGAACAAATTACATTGATTCTTTGTTCTACTTTATCTCCTAATTCTTCTCTTTGTTTTTGTGTTATTTCTGCCTGTTGTATCCTAAATGTTTCTAACTCTTTGTTTATTTCCATTCTTATTTCTTGTTTCACAATGTCCTGACCTAACCTAGTTTCCTGAATTATCTCTCTCAACTCATTGACTTCCTTTCTATTCTCATCCTTATTAATCTCTATGATCTGCATGAGCCTTTCCATATTATCCCTACACTCTTTTCTCCCTTCTCTAATCTCCTGTGAAATTTCAGATTTTAATTCCTGTTTTAGCTTCTGTAATAAATTAATTTCTAAGTTACTCACATTTTGTGCTAGTTCCTGTCTTACTCCTACATCTAAATCATTCATTTTCTTAGTTAAATCATTTACATTTTGTTCTATTTTAGAATCTAAATTACTCATTTCTGATTTTACATCTTTCATTCTAGAATCTAAATTACTCATTTCAGATTTAACATCTCCTATTTTAGAATCCAAATTACTCATTTCTGATTTTAAATCATTTGCATTTTGTTCTATTTTAGAATCTAAATTACTCATTTCTGATTTTACATCTTTCATTCTAGAATCTAAATTACTCATTTCTGATTTTAAATCATTTGCATTTTGTTCTATTTTAGAATCTAAATTACTCATTTCTGATTTTACATCTTTCATTCTAGAATCTAAATTACTCACTTCTGATTTTAAATCATTTGCATTTTGTTCTATTTTAGAATCTAAATTACTCATTTCTGATTTTAAATCATTTGCATTTTGTTCTATTTTAGAATCTAAATTACTTAACATTCTCGTTATTCTTTCCAACATTGACTCATTATCTATGCTTAATCCTGCATTCTCCCTATTCATTCCTACACTATCAGTAACTTCTCCTTCCACTGTTATTTCTTTTCTACTCGCCATCTTTTTAACTATTTTCTGATTTCTTAACAACATAAATCTACTACTACTACTATTTTTTTTTTCACTCACTTAAACCAGTTCTCGTTTTCTTCTTTCTTCTCTCTTCTTTCTTCTTTCCTTTTAAATTCCCACGGAGCTGCACGATGCTTTAATCTCCTCTTCTCTATCCTATTCGAGCCCCACGTTGGGCGCCATTTGTAACGGGATTATTTTTTCGTTCATCTTCAACTAAATCCTCCATTATGGCGGTCGGTATAATACTTTCTTTCACTCCAGAATCATGATTTTCCATCGCTCTTTCTATGCTAGTCGCCATGTTTCTCCCATAAGGCAGCACTAACGGCGCAGTTACTCGAATATAGTTAATTTAATCAATTTTTTTTCTATCAAAAGTAATACTGGCTAGCGCCAAATGATAGATTCACAGATTAAGACAAAATGATATATAATTTTCTTGGAGATTTTATAATCATCGTAACATCCTAAGTCAACTTCCTCGTTCTCAAGCAAGACACAAGATTCTAACACTTTTCTAGATTATTGATTTTCTTGTCCCCATAGCAATTCCCACCTTATTTTGTGATTGGCCGATTCACTGACACGTCATTACACCACGTCACACCACTACTACTTCGGCCAATCACACAACTACATACATTTTTATATATATTTACAATTCCCACGAACACAAAAATACTGTTACAATGTGTTGCACCAAATTATAACTAGCGAACTGTAATAAACGCGCTTACTAAGTAACAAATGTAGACCTCGTTAAAACACAAAACGTATGTGTGTGTGTGTGTGTGTGTGTGTGTGTGTGTGTGTGTGTGTGTGTGTGTGAGTGAGACAGTGATATGCTGTTAATTTGTATTTTATAATATTTTATCACACAAGCTTATGAAGTGCTAGTTTTGTTTCTGTTGATGTAGTTTGGAATTTCGTCAGCACATGGTGAGAACGTACTAAAAGTAAATTTTATAAGTATAGCATGCAGAAGGGAGATCCAAATAGAGAAGGTGTATGAATGAAACAGTTTTTTTTTCTTGATTCGTGTGTATAGCCCCTTCAATATTTATGAAATGATAATTAAATTATCCAAAAATCAATAAAATGATCTCAATATGACTTTAAAGTTTTTCATATGAGTATGAGAGTAGAGCACCGAGGGGCATGGCTCAGGCAGTTTCGTCTGTGGCCCGCATTCGAGAGGTCCGGGTTTGACTCCCGTAGCCGGCCAACCTGATCCATGGGTTTTTTCGAGATTTTCCCGGGTTGCCAGGCGAATGCTGGGTAGGTTAATTACATCCCCTCAATTTCCTCTCCCCCAATTTCTTGACTCCCGTAGCCGGCCAACCTGGTCCAAGTTTTTTTTCTCGAGATTTTCCAGGGTTGTCAGGCGAATGCTGGGTAGGTTAATTACATCCCCCCAATTTCATCTCCATTATCATTTCACATCATATTTCATCTGGTGGTATCTTTCAGGATAGAAGTGTTGGCTGGTGTTTCGGAGTTGCATAGCGGGATGGTAAGCTCTGAGTGAACCACTTCCTCCTCCGGTAAGTCGGTTGCCAGTCTCCGAACCGGCTGCTCGGACCGCCTCCGAACCACAGTACGGGAGGGCGGCAATGTACGCTCTCCTGGCCTACCAGCGGAGGTTTCTAAGTAAAAATTTTGGGACCCTGGTCCCTACTTGGGGCGGCCGCCCTGTCTCCTCTCGCCTAATCCATTCTCCCGGGGACGCTCCACCTGGGGAGATAGACTGGTAGCAGTGCAGAATCCTCTCCGTACCGTAATCCTAGTCCCAATGCCTGTTCAGCACAATTCTTACTATTGTAACTCGCGAACTTATAGGAAGATTAGACAATCTGTGACAATAAAACTCCTGTCTTTGCCGAGCGGCTGATTAGAAACTGAGAATTGCTTGCTGCGACTACTATATGAAATGCATTGGTTAGACTTCCAACTTGTACCTACATTGTGGAACCGATATCCTAGTTAATCTTTGCAAAAAAAAAAAAAAAAAAAAAAAAAAAAAAAAAAAAAAAAAAAAAAAAAATGACTGAAAAGGAAATGAAGCCTAAAATCCGAGGAAAAAATGCACAAAAAAATGAATGTGCGTATAACCACAGGGTCGCGTTTAGGGTTTTAAGACTAAGAGCAATACATACTGTATATAACATGGCATCAGAATCCGGGCTGTGGTAAATCATAAAATTGAGGATGAGTGGCGGGGGGGGGGCATTTTCTTGTCTTAGTGGAAACTGAACCCCGAACACATGACTTGAAAAGTTAGGAATCTTGACTATTCCACCACTGCGGCAATAGCTTATTTGTTATAGGCTGAAGTTACGTTTTAATAAACTCAGTTGGCTCCGCCCTCTCTTATTTTTTTCATCTCTTTTCAATTGAAAAGCGAAACTTATTTGGGATTTAACTAGATCCCATGCCTATGAGCCTTCAAATGTTCCCCTGCAGAAACCTAATAACTCTAACTTTAAATAATAATTCTTTGCTTGAAAACGTCTAACGTGCTACAGAGAAGTAAAAAGAACTACACTGAGTGAAAATGCTTTAGATATCTCTTTCCCCTTGTAAGTGTTTAATACGATAATTTTATAAACTGAACTTTATTTACACTCATTTACCTATATTTGCACTTTATTTAAAACAGTTTGTGGTATTTTTATTTTTGAAACTTTATTACTATATGCGTTCTTCGTTTGCCACACGCTGTGGGCACAACGAGCGCCGGGAAGTTAGACATACAGCTTAGCTGCCTCTGCCAACCTGACATGCTACAATAATAACTTTCTGGACCTATTACATTATTACGTTATTCACCAAATATTTCCATGTAAACCAAATAAGAGGTAACGCTAGCCGTGTGCAGCATAATGATGCAAAGGTAGAATAAGAGAGAAATTCATGTCACAGCCGGGATTTGAACCACGGATCTTCAGGTCTCCAACCTTATCATGTATACGGGTTGTATAAGAAACGAATTTCCACTCATTGACAAATAGAGGTTAAACTTGTAATATAAGTCGCCATTAAAGTCTCATATGAACTAGAGATCTCTTTAGAATATTTCCGAGTAAGTTGGAGAATTTATACCCTACGGCATATTGTCAGTACGAGCAATCGAATGATGAACGGGGCTCAAATTCTGGGTATACCTTTGTATTTTACAGTTTTATTTTACCTTTCCAAAGAACTCAGTGCTAAATTACACTGGACATCCAGGGGGTGGGGGAATACTTTCAAATATATATTGAAAGCAAGAAAATAAATTCCGCAACCATATTGATTTCTTGCGGCGGAAAAGAGCCCACTGCACTTATACACATCATGGAAAAGGCTAAAGCTATTAAGAAAGAATTAACTGGAGACAAAGCGCTCTACACTTGTATATACGAATCTATGGTATACACTTAAACATACGTTCTCTTACTCAAGTGAATATCTCACACACATTTATATTAAAGTCGTTAAACAACACATTTTTTTTTTACACCTGAGCGATAGTTTACGGAGGGAAAATTATCGTGAAAATATTTGTGTCGCATCTTTACTTAAAAACCAATCATATTTGCTACACTTTGTTTTTGTTCACTTTTGTTTAGGGGCTTAACACACTAATGTCTTAAGAATTAGAAGACATACCAAACGTGACTGCCTAAATATCTGTTCAAACAATGAAACGTCACATGAATTGTGACATTGCTGCAAGGACCACCAAGCAATTGATGGAAAGTGCAATTTCAACTCGAGCCACATTTCCCTTTCCATCTTGACTATCACTTTCAAATTCTAATGCAACATTTCTGATACATTCGCGGCAGATATTAAAAAACGAATGCATAGCATATTAGAAGGAAAGTTTAAGATAAATTACCTTTGGATTGTGGCTGACTTCTTGACAGTACTTATGTTTTCTTAACATCGTACTTGTCATGAGCTTCCAATAGAAGGTGCCTCACATGGCTACAGCCAAGAAGAGCACAAAAGAAGCGCCCAAAATGAGATTTGGTCAAATGTTTAAAAAAAATCCAAAATTATTTATATTCCCAAAAGAGACCTACTTTGTCATACCATGACTTTTGCTATCCCGGTATTTTAAAGTTCCAACACGTGACCATTTAAATGAATGAGCTGTAGAGGGTGGTTCAGCAGATAAGTACCCATATTTCCAAATGGTGTTACTAAGGCAAATTGGTGTTCCCATCGCGTACTGTCGTTTGTTATACGTCACCAAAACAAATTTGGTACAGATTCATACGTTAGTTTGGATTGGGCAGAGATTTCACTTAGTCTTTTAACATGTTTTCGCTAAAATGCAAAAAGGGTTGTATTGCACACTTTTAGACAAAAATTTTTGTAGGATATAAGGAAACTGAATGCTGTTTGAGACCTTTCGACATTTCTCATGGCGCAGGTAGTTGAGCGCCCTTATATTTACATTTCTTTCGGCATCTATGACAACAGTTAGATATTGGTTCAATGACAAATGCAGTCGTACATCCGACAGATGTGGTATTACCAAGTCTACGCTGTGACTATAGCTGAGGCCATCCATTCATAGTTTGCGTGACACACTGGCGCGTGCGGCTTTCAACTCTGGCGCTGTATTTGGAGCCATTTAGGCCTAAATGACATTTAGCATTGAGATGTCACCAGCGATGAGATTTGGATTCATCATACTCAGGAAACCATGCAATCATAATCGAAACAATGGGTAACTTCCGGCAAATCTGCTACAAAGAATGCAAGAAAAGTGATGGCGACGATTGTTTTGGCATTAAGGGTGCCATACCCATTGCCTTCCAAGAATAAGGAAAACTGGACAATAGTACAGATTCGACAAGAAGTTGGAGATACGGGCCCCTTTCATAAAGTGCTGTTTCATGACGAAACTTTTATTCCTGCCGCACCTGGCTCCCTGCGATTTCTTCTCGAACATCAACAAATGACCCGTTGGAATAAATGAGATTATAGTCAAGATAGAAACAAATGTATTTTGCAGAGCTTGACAATTGCTAGTTTTTGGAGGGTAGCAAGTATAAATTACTGAAATAGGGCTATGGTTGAGAAATAAATTTGTGTTTGAAAATAGTGACCTCTTCATTCCATTCTCGTATTTAGATGCATCGCTTTAATTTGACCTTGATCTTACTTGCATCTTTTGCACATTAAAATGTCCTCCACACGACAATTTTTAATCAATTTTGTTCAATTTTCCGCAGTAATTCGCAATAAACATGTAACACGTGGTTTTGCTGCAGCTTTAAATCGCTCAGTATATCACATAATTAAATTGATCACTGAGAATAAATTCTTATTTTTTTTCTTTCAAAACTACTACTTCTGCCTCGTGTGTCATACGTAATTAGAAAAAAGTAAAACAAAATTTTTTGAAAAGCTATTAAATCAATCTGTGCGCAATTTAGTATAACTGGCATAGCAACAGTGGTCATTCCAAGAATGCTTCAAACAATGGACATTATGCCTTAGAATGGATTGGCAAGAGATCTAAGAAAGGCAGAGCCTGTTTTCCTTCTTGAGTATTTCTCCAATTAGCAGATCGACACTTGCAAGGTTGTGGTAACTAATCCATCTTCACGGATGACGTAGGCGAGAAGTCACCGTTTAAATAATGACAACCGGAGCAAACTAGAGATGGCACGCAAACAACGCATGTATCACAATGCAAACAGATGACAAAATGACTTCCGTGCAGATGCCTGTTACATCTGGTACATTACTTAGCTTTCTTCTGGTTTCAGCTGGATGTTATTGCGCACCTTCCACATAACGCGAGAAAACTTGATAACTTCGTCGCACGCATGTAGTATGTGAAACATCGCCAAAAAGGTGGTACAAAATATACGGATGAGAGGTAAATTCGTAGCAGAAACTAGCCGGTTACAAGTCAAGCTGAACGAGTCCTTAAAGAAAAGACGTGACAACTACTTAATTTACTAATCACGTGAAAATCGTAACATTCAAGTAGCAACATTTCCGAAAGCATTAAATTAATTTTATCTCGACTGGCAAAGCCTGTAACATTTTGTTGTGGGTTGAAAAATTCAAGTGAATGTTTCAAATTTCGATTAGTCTCCTTACACTTGTTCACTCAGCCTGATTATCTATATAAATGACCTCTCACTTTATATAAAGGACATTGCAAGTACAGTTCTTTTTGCTGATGACACTAGTGTCATGGTGACCAGTACAAATTTAAACGAGTGTACAATTAAAATGAATTATGTTTTGAACTGTATGTCATGCTGGTTTAAAGCAAACAAATTATCTGTGAATCTAGACAAAACAAAAGTGGTCAAATTTATAACCTGTCGTACATCACATACTGAAATAGAAATCGGGATTAATGATATGTTATTAGAAGAAATTGACAGCATAAAATTTCTGGGCCTTCAAGTGGACAGATGTTTAGATTGGAAAGCTCACATAACTTATATCTTACCTAAACTTAGCTCTGCCTGTTATGCTATCCGAGAGCTGGTTAATGTGAGTTCTATTGACACACTTAAATTAGTATATTATGCATACTTTAACTCTATTATGGAGTATGGAATATTATTTTGGGGCAACTCAGTAGAAAGTAAAAAAATATTCCTTATGCAAAAGAGGGTTATAAGAATCATTACTAACACCCACACAAGATGCTCCTGTAAAGATCTTTTTACAAGATTGAAGATATTAACGCTTCCTTGCATGTATATATTCTCGATCCTAAAATTCTTTGTATGCAATCGTGCCTTATTTGCAACAAATAATGTAATTCACAAAATAAACACTAGACAAAAGTATAATATCCATTATCCCAGTGCTAAACTTTCTTGCTTCCAGAAAGGTGTGTATTATGAAACTATCAAAATATCTGGCGCACTTCCTAATGTTCTTAAAGAAAAAGTTGATAATTTCGGTGCTTTTAAAAAAGCTGTTAGAGAGTACCTTTGCTCAAAATCTTTTTATTCTGTACAAGATTATCTGAATGACAAATTATCCTGATAATGCTTCTGTAGCTCTGTAAGTAGTATTTAACTATTCCAATGACAAATCATTACTTATAAATATTTGATGCATGTTGTAAGTTTATTTTTAATCTATATGTATTTAATAAATAACAAGAATGGTATCCATTGCAAAAAGGTTGAGACGTACTGGCATAAGCCAAGTGAAAGCTGGTTTAAAAAGTGTTTCATTTTGTACCAAATATAATTATCCCTGCTTTGTTTTCCATATTGTTGTTCATATTGCCTGTGTACTATAACATGTGTCTTATGTTAACTTTTGTACATATATACGCTATTAAACTTTATACCTCTAGACATATTAAATGTTCACAGCCTTTTCTGGCTACAAGTGAACCTACTGAACGCAAATCAATCTAATCTAATCTACCCTAGGAAATAATTCTGCTCAGGTCCTGAGACATTCCAACGCACTTGTAATCTGTCTAAAAGTAGATCTAGATACTGTTTTCTCTTATTAAATATTACCTCATTTTGAGAGAAACTTCACTTTAGATATCTGACAAGAGTTGGAGCTATTATATAGTCTGTGTGGCAAATTATCTGTTCGGTCTTTGATGGGCGTTTAGAACGCTAAAGCATTTGGCAGATCCATGCTCGATGAGTTTACTTCATTTGTAATACTTTAAAAGCAGCTGATAAGTTTTTCCTGTCGCGATTTGACCAGAAGCCTTATCAAAGTCACATGACAATTTAAATTATGTTCAGTATGATTAAGTAACTTTAGGTTTCATGGTTGCAAAGCTGATTCAGGGGGAAAAACAGGCGAAACAAAACGGTCCCATCCTTTATCTTGTTTTACTTTTGATAATCAATACGTTGTTGGTAAATATTAAATAATCTAGGGAATGAGTGAAATAATATTAATTAAATTTTAAAATATGCTTCTGATCTGCATTTCTGATGTTCAATTCACAGTCGCGTATTGTTTTCACTGCTACTGCTTTCCATGAGGTAAGATATGAACCTAATTTCGAAGTATATTGATTTTAATCTTTTAAACGTAACATTTCTTTGACAATGAAATATGAAACTTTAATAGCTGTTTAGTAAATGATGTTGCTAAATCGACCAAGTACAGCATTATAGCACAAGCAAGAACATGTCCAGTAAGCTATGTAAATGGGCGGAGGGGGGGGGGCAGCAGTCGGTATCCCTGATGGAATTTACTTGAAGCTGCGACGATCTGGGACCTTAAGATGAGAAACATGGCATGAACTAGCTTCCAATCAAGAAGTCCCGAGTTATATTCTCGGATGGAAGTTGGAACGCTTTTTATTTAGCCAGGATTACGTCATCCCTTGACTTTGTAAGTAAGAGTACATTTGAAGTTTCAAGTAAAGTCCATGTAAAACAAATACAGAAGTACACAGTAGCAAACGCTGAACATCACTGCAACTATTCTAAAGGCAAAACCGCCGATAAGAAACAAAACAATCTTCACATGGGTCTGTAAGCTCTTGTGTTAGTAATCAAGGATCTGATCAAAATAACAAAAGCTTTATATTCCAACCAGAAGTAACAAAACTATTCATTTTATGGCAGCAGCACTAACCACTGGTGACCATCAAGATGCTGGCTGCATCTTTAATTAGCCAAAAGTGAGTTTCAGTTGCACGTTGTTCTTGGCGATGGTCACTTGTCTTGAGTCATCGAGTTCAAGGCCGGATAATAATCACCAAATCGTCTCCCGAGCATGTGGGAACAAGAGAATCATCTCATTATGTGTTGCAACGCGGAAACATCGGCCCAAATGGAGCAGTATGACTCACAGGAAGATGCTAGTTACGATCAGCAATTGGTCACCACGACACCCACCACAAATTGGGAACCCCTGTCACACAAGCGGTTATGACAGGCACATGACCGTTTTTACAATTCTCTTGACCATTTGCGAAACGAGAATACTGCAAACCCTTCGCTTTTGCTAGAATAATAATAATAATAATAATAATAATAATAATAATAATAATAATAATAATAATAATAATAATAATAATAATAATAATAATAATAATAATAATAATAATAATAATAATAATAATACATTAACATAAATATGTGCTGACAGGAATCTCTCCCCACTCTTCTACATACTTTTTAAAAATGCTTATTTATATATCTAGATACTTTCGCTCAGAATAAAAAGGACTTCAGAGAAAATTACCACACAAATCAGCAGATGCAATCATTTAGCATGAAAATATCTTAAATATATTGTATTTTAATAAAAAATCTTGGAGACATTTCTGAAAAAAAAAAGAAAATTTCTAAAAATGTTCTGAAAAACTTGTGTCGTATCTTTGGAAAATGTCGAACTTAAAACTTAAATACCATTAAAGTTGACCATTGTGGATAATTTAGCGACATAATTGTTAAACAAGGTACAAATTCCTACAGAGCATGCAGTTTTCTGAGCTCAAATAGAAGCTAACATTTCAATTTAAATACACAGGCGATATAATCTCGTTTTGGGATATGATAGAAAATAGGTCAATTTATGATTTGTTTATAAATAATAATAGCATTCAGTATTTAGTAATAACAGCAGTGACATGTTCCTAATAGAATGTTTCATTTCCAAATACATAATTGCACGTGTTTTGCTGATTAACAATAGCACTAAGTGGAAGCAATTTTGGAAGTGCAAACTGCGTGTGAGGGAGTATGAGAGTACGGTGATGTCTATGAAATTTTGAAACACATTTTCTTTTCATTTACCTCTGCAAAGAAGACGTGAAATCATCAGAAAAAGTTAGGGAAACTTGCATCATTACAGAATTTGAGAAAAATCTAAGCCAGCATTATGACATTTTAATAAAGACATTTATGGCGCAGAATGTGTTACAGACTAACACTTTGTTGGCTATGTCTGCTATTGTTTACATTGTCACCACACGCCACTGATATTTAGGTCGTTCAGTACAAACTGAAGCAAGTGAGATTATAAATCATGTAACAATCAAAGTGTCAACAAAACTTCTACTAGGGCTTAGTCCTGTACTGCACGTGATAACCATGAAAACAAATAACGTAACTCTGACCATGTGCTTATATGTAAGGCAAGTGCACTGTTAGCAGTATAATCATAAACTGCTTAAGATTATATCTGTGCCAGAATTATAACGTAACGCGGATATAAGGGTCCCTTTTGAATACCACAATCTACATTCCGAAGGATTAAATGACGTGTGACGTGTTTCAGTCAGCTATTTTAGTAGTCATGTCCTATTTTTTTCGGTTCGTTACTGCCAATTATTTGCGGAGGCATGCTGTCTGGGAAGTGGCCTCGATACAACACGAGGACACCTGGCGTCGTCAGCAAGGGACAACACCAGAGAACTCAGTTCTTTGCTCTTCCTCCATCGATTTACTGGTCGAAAACGTCGTCTGTGATTATCGTATTCTGGAGGTTCCGGGCATAAATCCCACGAGCCAGCCAATTTGGCTGTGCTTTTCTTTCCCTGTGGTTTTTCTCACTTGCCAGGTAAATACGTATTTAATATTCAGTCCCATTATGCAAAGTTCCATCCATAGAAGGAATGGAAATAAATAATTACATGGCATAAGTAGACTATGCAACTAAGGCCAACTGTCCAGCATCATTGTGGTTACATGTAAACGTAACCCATTTCGTAACAGCCCGCAAGCTCGCTAGAGCCTGCCAACCCAACTGCCGGCCTCACCCTCATATACACAACGCGGAGGTGGGCGATCAACCATGGTCAGCATCACAGCTCCCCCAGCCGAAAAGTTCGCTTTCTAGGCCAGGATTCGCTACCTAGCGTAGCTCCT
Organism: Mantis religiosa; assembly: GCA_030765055.1. Lineage (NCBI taxonomy): Eukaryota > Metazoa > Arthropoda > Insecta > Mantodea > Mantidae > Mantis > Mantis religiosa. The sequence goes on along the minus strand of JAUKNK010000649.1, from coordinate 120,154 downwards.
CAATTTCCTCACGATGCTGAGTGGGCACCGTCCTATACCTGAGACTTAAAATCCGCACTCCACAGGAGTGGGATCCATTCCGGGCGCAGGGAACTAAATCGCACGCTCTAGCCCACTAAGCGACGGCGCAGGTGTCTGATCACATGCAGGTATACTCAAAGAACATTTCGGTCTCACAACATCTTGAAATCAACATTCCGCCAAAACAGATTCCACTACAGAAGCAATTACTATCACCTTTTTTCGCAGAGGAAGGTACATTTAGGTAAAGGAGGTCAGAACCCGGGATCTCTTGAATGCGAGCTTCCGCGTTAATGCGCAAACATCTTGCTCAGTTATAAATCCGTCACGATAAGATTAAATTAAATTCAAGTTATAAGAAACAAAATACAAACTTATTTCCTGAAAATAAGAAAAGGAACATCGAAGCCTAGTGAATAATCAATAAGTATGCTTATCAAAAATTAAGATAATTTGGATGCTAAAGGTTTCTTAATGCGTTTTGCTTTCTCTGGACCAGACGTTTAAGAAAGCCAATCGAAGATTCTCAGAGAATCTGCAATCCTAAAACTGTGAAAATAAATTTGTTTTCTCAAAAATTGCTCTAAGATGTTAACGTTATAAGATCAGTGAGAGATATTAACAAACTAGTCTTCTATAAGGAGTCCTAAACCAGCTCATGTAATAAGTACTTTTGTAGCAACGCGTCTTAAACAGCAACCTCAAGCAATACATATATACATGGACCTGTTGTAGAACATGTAAGTATACTGAAATATTTATCAGACTGATTTCTAGAATGGATATGCTAGTGAATTAAGTCTTCACCAACTACCCAATCACAAATGTCTCATGTAATTTGCTGTAGCAAGCATTTTTCTTCTACTCTCCTGAGCTTTTCCAAATTTTTACATTCGCTCCTGAATTATGCATTCCAAAATTTCACTTTACTACGTACATATAATACGTAGAAATGAAATGTGTAGTGTTTAACGCCCGCTTTTACTACACACGGCACCGCAGGCGATGGCACTGGTGATATATGAAATGAAGATGGAGCACCGGTGGAATGAGATGGCGGGGGAAACAGGAGATCCCGGAGAAAACCCGCCCCAGCGCCGTGTTGTCCACCACAAATCTCACTTTGCGGTCGCCTGGGATCGAGCCCGAGCCGCCTTGGTGAGATCCAAGCGGTCTAACCACTGAGCCACGGCGTGGCCTATAATACGTAGAGGAAATATTGTACTGTAACCAAAACTTCGATGTCCGAAATATATAAAACAAAATTGAAAACAGTATACATTTACATTGAGGAATTAAACAAGTTAAATACCAATCATCAGCTGCAGTAGCTCCGTAGCAAGAGTATCAGATGCGGAATATGTATTTTAAAGTGTTCAACAGCTGAGTTGACTTACCGCATTGACTGCCGCAACCAGCCAAACACCATTATGTATCACTCACCTGCAAGGAGAAAACAAAACACTTGTTAAATAAACAAACAGCATGGACCGTGATCTGGACTCAAGGTTGCCCGGTCTCCACGTGAGGTGTTTATTTTACCACATTTACATTTAATTGACGTTTATAAGGGTTAACTATTTCCTGTAATACATATTTCAACTTTCAGACCAATTACACCCACACTACGCTACAATCAGTGACCTATTTCCGGGATGTTGCAGCCAGAAAGAGATCGTGTCTTCACATGCAAATATTTTCGAACATTGATTTTTTTTTTTCAGAACGTCTAACAATTGTCATTAAAATATATTTTTTGGTTAAGATATTTTTATATTATGCTTTTTAGGGATCGGGCCACTCTACTTGCGTGATATCGACATCGAGCGATACTTCAGAAAATTCGATTCGTACCTTTTCAATACTTCTCGGCGATTCTGTAAATTTTATTTTATTTCGAAATGACAAAAGATTATTGCCGCAAGTAGAACATTGCAAAGTCCGAGAAATTGTCAGGAATGTGGTAGCTGTACAGTATCTTTTTGGGGGGTAATTTACGTCCCCCAACCTCGGATGAGTGGAATGGATAAAATGATGCTCAGGGTCCATAGAGATTAGTAACCCGACATTCGTCTTTCAGGATAAGGGAAACCCCGGAAAAACCCCTATCCAGATAGCTTACCCTGACCGAGATTCGAACGCGAGACCTCTTAAATGTGAGGCAGACACGCTGCTATTTACGCTGCCAAGGCGGGCTACAGTAACATTATACAAGAAAATCGTGTGTCAACTGTCAGTTAACAGTTCCCAAGAAGAAATGACTACATAACTCACTTCCTCTTTCTAGTACACTGCTTTACTTCAACATTTCCACAACTAAAAACATTAGTCCCTAAGTATTTGTGTATTCCACCTATAACAATTTTTCTTGTAAAACTATTTAGCACAACAGGGTCACATATGACAGAAAAAAAAGACTTGACTCCGAAATAGTATTTTTGAGCAAAAAGTTATAATGTGGACCGTTTCAAAAAGGCACTTTGCTTTTAAATGCCTAATGTAAGGTTTAAAATGAGTACACATTGTTTTAAAATGTCTCATTAAATATATGCCCCTAATTAATGTTATCAGTATTACACAGTTTTGCCAACATTCTGTTTTGCATTGAAACTAGAAGTAGAAATGGCGGTATCGACTGCTCCTTAATTTTTATGAAACTATGAAATGTATATTGAATTTTCTGGGAATAGCTTCTGAATCTTCTTCAGTCTGAATTACTTTTGCATAAACAGTAAACTGTATCGGAAAGTTAAATTATTATTACTACATAAAAATGTAGATATCTTTTAAAACACACAATTTATGTCATTTCTTGTGGTGTTAAACATTTCCGAGATATTCCCTGTTAATTGCTTGAATGTTTAATTATTTTTACGTCTTGGCCATGCATTTTTTTTTTTTTTTTTTTTTTTTTTTTGTAATTCACGTCCTCTAACGTTCAGTCATGTCGGACGATGAATGATATGGGTGGAATGACGTTCAAATGAGTCCGGGGTCCATGGAGCTTAGAGTTACCTAACATTCGTCTACCAGAATAAGGGAAAACCCCGTAAAAACCTTATCTAGGTAACTGACCGAGATCCGAACTCGGACCTCTTGCGCGTGAAGCAGACTCGCTACCATCTACGCTACCGAGGCAGCGAATGGGTGAAATGATGCTCAAATGAGCCCAAGGTCCATGGAGCCTAGAATTACCCGACATTCGTCTTTCAGGATAAGGGAACCCCCCGGAAAAAACCGTATCCAGGTAACTCACCCTGGCCCAGATACGAACTCGTGACCTTTTGAAAGTGAGGCAGACACGCTACCATCACGCTACCGAGGCGGGCATGGACATGCAAAGAGAATAGAATGTCAAAACCATTACAGTAAACGATTTTACTATGGCATAAGTCTACTGTATCCTACTATTTCCTAACATTTTATCTACTTTTTTTTTAACCGTCGACTGATATATTATACTCTTGTATTATTCGTGAAATAACACAAAATGATTCTCTAGCTCTTAGTGCAGGTCAATTATTTCTTTGGTTGCCCATCTCCATGTGCTTGGAGGTTAAACAAAAATCTTATTGGAGGTTCACAAGTCCTTTTGGCCATATCGCTTCCTTCAATACTTGATTCCTTCGGCAATTTAAAAAATTCCCATATTAAATTCTAAGATATTTTTTAAAATATTTTAATGTGTTACATTGGTATGACACTTTTTAAAATAAATGCAATATAGACCATTGCTGTATCTCAACAGTTTGTTTTTTATGTATGCTTTATTCTGATCCTTTTACTCAAAAAGCATATTTTCATTAACATTTCAACAACAGATTCTTTGGTGCAGAACGTCGGGGCGGGGGCCACATTAACCGCCAGCGCCGAAAAGTCACACATTTAATATACAAACAATAAAATGGGCACCAGGTGCACAGATCAGTTTTTTACTGAACTTGCATATAATTGATGTATCTAAATACTTAAATAATTCATCTTTCACCCACAGTCTCATGACTATATATCTTAACCTTGTTAAATGAACTGATTTTTAGGTTAATAGCAGTTCATATTCAATGACTGAAAGAAACTTCATTTTCTGTGCCATATAACTGCAAGTCCGTATTTTATACGATTCCAAACAAGGAAATGTGTCACTAGCCAGACAGTGGTACACATTAACCAAATTGCATTTGTCCTTCAAAAGGAACATTACACTATCAGAATTCTGAGCGTTTAGTTTTATAATCATTCGAAAAGTCCTCAAAAAATTAGGGGCACAGTTTTGAAGTTTTTGGAAGGACAAAGGCCAAAACCTTGCTACATACGATAAGTGTTACATCGAAGTTTGCGTGGCCTGTCATTGCTGTCTGTTCTGGAGGGAAGGTCAATTTAGTCATTACGAAGCAGGAGTGGAGGAACCGTCTGGTTGCTTATTGGTGGGCAGCAAAGGAGCGGCACATCTTCAAGGCCAGCCACGGGACGGAACTGTGTTGCTACTACGCAAAAGATCTTTCTAGGCATGTTTCGAGAAGGTTCGATTTCCAGAAATATCTTTCGCTCGACAGGTATATAAAAGCCGGGGCAAGACCTGGAGCAGTTAGTAGTGATAGTAGCAAAACAGGTGTGATGCTTCGAGCTAAGTATGAAATTGCCGAGTTGTGCAATCGGTAGCGAAGCAGTTTACGTGGGAATATCGAAGTTATGTTGACAATTGGTGTGTAGGTCAGCAACATAAAGGGAGCGTGCTACAGATTTAACGGAAAATTGTAAAGACGTTTCGAAATTTTCCATTTGTGTAAAAGAAAGGCTGACTGTAGGTTAGCACTGAGCTAACGATTTTGCTGGAAACGAAGTTTTAAGGCAAACTTTGTCTTTTGTCACAATATACATCCACCTTAATGCAAGCGTTCCATAATTTTTCTAATCTGTGTTCTCCCAAAATTACACAATATTATATCTCATGGTTCTTGGAAATGCAGAGGTATTTCCACATTAATATTAACGTGCTCACAATAATATCGTGGAACCAAACAATAAATAACCACAGTTAGAGAAGGACTTGCTGACTATTCTGCTCTGGACACGCCACCTTGTATGCGATTGTGATGGGAATAATCAAATAGATATAATGCGTCGACTTTCGCTCCTCACATTTAACCTGCGGCTTCCTCCGTGGATATTCGTTTTTATTTAATAAATCCCCCAGTTCGGTATTTTAAAACTAGATTTGTTAATACGTAATTTACGTCGCATTGCGGTAGAAAAGCATCGAGAACGTTGAGTTCTTTCAGAAACTTAACATCTGGATAGCATGAAGCACTGGACAATGGTGAATGTCACATTGTAATGCAGCGACCGGGCAGTCGGAACAGCAAACAGATAAGCAGCGCGCTCACCCATCGTAAACATAATGAGTCCATATAAGACCACACACAGCCGTATGTCATGTAACTGGGAGTATTCTGTAGGTAAAGTGTTGTAAATAAAAATGGGGTTATTTTTAAACCCGTAATATTCACGGGTGTTCGGAGTGGAACTTGGGCTTAATGTCGGTTCTTCATGGCACCAAGGCAGTGGGCATGATGATATTTGGGAAGGACAGCCCTGACAAATTGAGCCGCGGTCCCAGACATTACCGATTGGATCGGACATTCTGGACGTAATTTAGTATCTATGTGATTATAAATAGTGCAGTAAACTCGACCTTAAGCCTCGCACAACATAGCCAGGACCTCGTGGAGGAATTAGTGAATAGTGCATCATCATCCCAGGTCCATTATTATCTGGGACATTTGTCAATGAACCAGTTACATAACATGTGGAAAAGAAAAGGAAAGATACCAAGACTTGGCCTTAGGACATCGGCAAATTACTGTAATTGTAAATCATTATTCTTACGTCATCACTGGCATGCATTCCTCCGCGACTTGCTGGTTAAGAAGACAGTCTCCACAGCCTTGGGCTGCCCCAACTTAACTATTGTTTTGGTTCAAGTTTTAAAGTCCCCTTTTACTGCTGCGGTCCCATTGGAGGACTTGACTGAAACATTTTATTGTATTTTTTATCCCTCAACGTTAGGTTAAGTTACTATATGATATCGTCATTTTCAACTTATTTTCATTCTCATCCACACTTCCAGGCCCTATGCAGGGTAGGATCCTAACCATCAAGGAATAACCCGATATCTCCGGGCGAGGAATCAGATCGCCGACAACTAAAAGTAAAGCTGTCATACTTAAAGAAGAGTTGTGATGTAACATTTAATATGTTAATAAATTTTAAATAAGTATAGCATGCGCCGGGGTAGCTCAGATGCTACGATAAAAACACAGCATCCCATCCAAATCTGGCACAAAACAAAACATTAAAAAGTGCAAGCGAAAGCGATCAGAGAATGAAGCCTTCCTTCATTTATGAGAAGAATTTCATTTCCTTGGATGGATGCCAAAATTTCTCTAGTGAGAGGCTCCGATCACGTTTCCCCAACCTCCGCGCACTGACTTACAGACGGATTTATTATTTCTCTTATTTTTCAGATCTCTTCGTATCTTTTGATTGCAAAGATTTCCTCCCTTTAGTTCATTCTTCCGTTTTATACTTCTTTTTCCCTTTCCCTTTCCTCCAGCTGTACTTCTCAGTTTAATTAAGCGTTACGAGCATTGCTTCCTTACTTTTCTGCATCTCTTGTCTTATTTAAATATAACACATACATTTTAATTTTCTGTTTTAAATAGGGGAAGTTTCTCCAAACCAAAGCATTACGTCATTGCTTATCATTGCGTTAATGCCGTCAACCACGGTTGTGTAGTGCTATTTCGTACATACACAAAGAACATATCAACAATTCAAACCCAGAACACCGAATGTCTCAGAAATGGCTCAGGACACAAATATTATTTTAATTAAATTTACATTTTAAAGGTATCAACATTTATTTAGAAAGTACATTTTGTCAGTATTTCATGGTACACATTGATACAAAATTATTTCCGAATGAAGTGCATTTCCCGGCTATTCTAAGAAATTTCACGATAGATGTTTTATTGCGAAAATATTGTCGCGGCAACGCACCTAAAAGGTTCGCGCGGAGCGTAAACGCGGCTTTTTTACACAAAGGAACTGATAAAGGTAACAGTCGGATAGTGTATCACTGAGACAAGACTTACCGACACATAAGTGAGGTAAATGAAATATCTAGTGACTTCTTGACTGATAAGAGATTATTAGGTTTCTGGTTTGCTTTAGAAATATCTAGAATTTATCAATGAGGTACTTAAGAAGGCGACGACTCGCCAAGAGTCAGTCACGAGAGGGTAAACAGTAAACGGCTGTACATACATTGCTGTAACGAGAGCTAATATCAGAACACTATTTGTTACTGTCATCGACCTTGGTAGATTGTGTGGTGTATGTGACGTAATGTTGTTACGTGAGAATTGAACAGTGTATTTCTAGGGCAATGAACATTTGGAATATCTGCAACTCTGACTTTTAATCTACGAACTCACAAAGTCACAATATCATAAGAAACACTTTCGAACAATTACCCATGTAAAACTTAGCTTGGGATAGGGGCATTTCATGAAAACGTTCAGAAATACTTTCCTTGGTGTTTCCCAACTAAAACGTGCAATTCTGTCATTAATCTAAGACAAGTATAAACCTCTTTCGTGTTTGATACGTAAAAACATAAATCACAATGGAGCAATTACTTTAAAGGAACCAATTTAATAGTATATTTCTTAGAAAACTTATTTTCCAGCTTTATGGGTCACAAGTCTGAAACGTTCACATTACAAAAATTCCATCTTAAGGAGCATTTTCTTGCAAAATACCTTAATGGTATCTATGAAATTTCATGCACATTTTCAAAATAAATAAATAAAATCACCTTTTCCTATTTGTAGTGTATAAAATAAGGTATGCTTTCCTGAATCCGAAGAAAGCTTAGATAGCCTCTGAACGCCATTTTAAATGCTCTAATCAATTTTGAAGTTACACGAATGCTACTGTTAGATATGAGTTCTAATTCTGTATCCTTGTTTTCTCACTATTGAAATTTTCAGCATTTTCCTTAATTTAAAATGTTCCTTGCATCGCAGTTTTGGTGAAACTAGTGAAACTTGCGGCACTTATTCAAAGAGATTCTGTGAATAGAAATTGCCCTGTGTTTTATTTTAAGATGCATATAAGCACACTTTATTTCAAAACACAAACATTTCAACATTTTGAGTAAAAAAGAAAAAAATCATATTCATAGCTTTAAAAATTTCTGGAGCGTGAAAAATTTCTCCGTTCTCTGGAGAGAAACCTTGGGCAATTTCAGAAAATGGATGTATTGGGACCCTGTTATGAAAATATTAGACCAAAATTTATTTTGCCTCAAGGAACTTTTTGGTGATATAAGAAAAAATAAATGAAAGTGAAACTGATAAAATTTGGGCTGTATCATATTTGTACTATGTTACATCTATGGTATAAATCTTACAGAGCTAGTGCTATTTGTTTAAAATTTCAAAATTTCAGGCATACATATCCTTACATTTCTGTCTTAAAGATACCTATGACTGAAAATATGAAATCCTGAACTAATAACGCTAGTTTTTTAAGATATACACCACAGATGTAACTTAGAGCAAATGTGATACAGCCCAAACTTTATCAGTTTCACTTTGATGGTTTGGAAAATATGGTCAAATTTATTTATATTTGGTTACGTCACAAAAATTCCCTTGCGACAAAATAACTTAAGTCTTGGTCTAATATTTAAACAGGTTCCCAATACATCCATTTTTTTTAATTTGCCCTAGCTTTCCCTGTGCCTCTAAGTTTAAGCTATGAATATGGCCTCTTTGACCAAAATTTGAAATTTTTGTGTTTTGAAGTAAATAAAGTGTGCTTAAATGCATCTCACAATAAAACCCAGAGCAATTTTTATTTAATGTGTTTCTGTAAACGTGTGCAGCAAGTTTCATTAGTCTAACACCAAAACTACAAAGCAGGAAGCATCTCAAACGATGAAAAACGCTGAAATTTTCAATTGCGAGAAAACAAGGATAAAGAATAAAAATTCATATCTAACACTAGCACTCACGTAGCTTCAAACTTGGTTAGAGCATTTAAAAATGACATGCTTTGGATTTAGGAAGGTTTACACTATTTTATAAACTAAAACGAAAATGTGACTTTTTGAAAATGTTAATGAAATTTCAGTTATACGTATCCTTAAGGTCTATAATCCAAAGTACTAAACTTTTGTAAGATGTTAAACAAATCAAAGCATTCGTTAGAATACTTTAGCAGCTTCATATCTGATAATGCACTACGGCAAGTTCAAATCTTGGTGGTTTGGGCCCCAAAAATGACTTATCAACCTGCCATCGGCTGAAACAAGGACTGTGAAATAATGATTGCTTTATCTTGTTGCTCACCTTGAACGACTCATACCCTTATGACGTAACGTATCACGTGAGTAATGCGTGACCTTGATAATGACTTCTCTTGTGCCCTTGTGTATGGGGGCTCGGCTCTTCCCTGGAATACTAATATGCTACACTCCATTGTGCCACCCGATTATTTATCAAGGTCAGTTTTAAACATTAGTTTTTACTGCGTGTCTGTAAATAATTTGTTTACAATACAAGAGGGAGGGAATTATTCCACCATTGTAGCTAGTCTACCACAGCCAAAAGTGTTTTGCGATGACGTGACCAGTCCGGAAGAGAAATCATTTCTACCTGACTTAGCCTGTTTTATCACCTCCAGTGTATTTTCTATTTATTTTTTTAATTTTGTCCTCCAACGTTAAGTCATATCGGACGAGGAATGAAATGCGTGAAATGATGGGCGTCCATGGAGCTTAGAGTTACCTGACATTCGTGTATCAGCATAAGGGAAAACCCGGGAAAAAGCCGTATCCACGTAACTCACCCTAACCGAGATTCGAACTCGGGGTCGTGAACGTGAGGCAGACACGCTACCGAGCATCTTTGGAGCTTCGGATTCTTTTAAAAGGAATAAGGAAGGTCTCAATGGATACGGCATAAAACTACCAAACATTCCAAACATTTTGCTGATGCGATACAAATTACTGACAGATTCAATCCTCCACTAAGTTCTTGGTCGTGATGTGATTCTCTCTGCACGTCATACGAGCCATTATGAATGTTTGGATGTATGCGACTCATATTCCCTGTTCCTACGATAAATTCGAAATTCCAGCGGTTGTACAACTTTTCAAACAGTCGACAACTGTTATCAACTTATAATTCACAACTGACTGATTTCTTTGGGCTACGAGTGAACGACTCTCACTCACTCAACAGTCTCTTCACTTGCTGTTGGTCGTCCCTTTACAAAGGCAGCCGGTATCTTCAAACCGATGATACCATCTACAAATGTTATCACTAGGAGGATCTCAACCGAACTTAATGTGGAACGCACGTTGCACAGTAACTACAGATTCGGTCTCTGCAAACTGCAAAACACAAAATGCTTTCTGTTTACTAGTCGCCATCTTGTTACTACCGCTCTCTAGCGGATTGCGGCAGAAACATTGCACGCACATGCGCACTGGTGCCAACAAACAAAACTGGGTTGATTTTTCATTTGACATATCATTTATAACTAAGTTTAATGTAATAAATATTATAAGGAGTTTAAACCCCAATATTCATTTATATACACCCTGTGTATTTCCCCTACCTCTATTTGTATATAAGTGGTAGTACTAGAGGTTATGCACCAGCATTGCACAAAACTGTGATCTGTCTGATGACGAACTTCTTTGTTCATGAAAAACGCAATTTGTCTACCGGTCATTCTACGATTTGGATCAGTGTATATTTGCAAGTACTGGTTAAACATATCATGGATAACTAAATTAAATAACTAAATCCGTCTCCAGTTAACAAAGTGCTGTTACACGATGCAAGAAAAAGACCTTGATATGGGGCATTGTTCCTCAAACCAGTGTGATATTAATGCTATCAAACCTACCCTTCTAATCACTAACAGACTTCCAACTTACTAGCCCAAATATTCCTTAAATTTGAAGTTTTTCAATTATGTTTTTTGCCCATCTCCTCCTCCATTCTCTTTAACACTTGAGCGTGTATCTCCTCTGTTCATGCTTATCCTAAAGATGCAATCAGTATCTTGAGTACACACTGAAACGGAACAGACCTCAAAATAAACAAATGAAAAACATCCAAAAATCATGCCATTACCACACAGATAAGCGAACCTTGACAAAATAATACATGTTCATGTTCGGTATTACCTATTAAACAAGATTATTTAGAAAAATCCAACACATAGGTTATCTATAGACAAAAACATTCAACATACATACTATGCAGCAAGCTTGGGTACTAATCCTACGTAATCAGACTGTAAATCAGACTTAGATCAGGGTTCGGGGGAGGGGGGATTAACCTTTATGTACAACGACAATGTTACAATAATCAAGTGCAAGAGGGAAGCGGAAGGTGTAACTTTTGAGAGAGAGGGTTTTGTATTGGTGTCAATGGAATAAAAACTGTATTTCTCTGAAGAAAAGCTTAAATCATTATAGAGAACAAATGTCTGTTACAAACTAAAGCGGGAAGTAGTGGAACTGGAATTCCCGAAGTGTGTACCTATTTGTGAAACCAAGTTACTACGGAAGTGCTTTTCACTAAGTTTGTATTTAGCCTGAACAGACTGCCGCTACTTGAGAAGCGATTGAAGGGAAATTACATTTTTAGTTTATTTAATCTTACAAACTGGAATTTTCCCTTTTATCACCATATGCAAATACTTGTATTTTTGAAGAGAAAGAGGTAATACCTGAATTTGCCTATCATGGGCTCGAGCCCTAGGAGAATATGCAGGATTTGTTATGGACAACGCATCACAGCTATTTCATATCATCTCTATGCTCTCTTTGGGCTTATCACCCATCCTCATCTCTCTATGATACACAGCCACTTGTAAGGTCTGGGAGAGGGTGCAAGATCGTAGTAAGAAGATTTGTGCACCACTTCACAGAGAAAAAATCAATATTCCTATACTCTTTGAACTTTAGCTCAGTTTTAAGGGGACCTTTGCTCTATTGGCACCATTTTCGTACGTCCAAGCAATGCGACTTTTTGTTCTAAATATATGCATGTTGTTCCTCCATTTTGAACAGCTTTTTGTGTATGACTGACGTCAGTGTGGGTGGCCCGCTGGTCTACTGATCCCAAAGTCACGGGTTCAAATGCAACCCAAACCTAAGTGACAGCTCCATACATGTAAAAGAACTCTTGCCGGCAGGGCCTTTAAACAAAATATTGGAAATATTGCGAATGCGTTCTGAATTTACGAATGGGCGGCTTTCTCAGCAGCTAATGAATGGTTATATGAAATTTATATATGAAAAAGAAACGACACTCCGTGCAGTTACTGATCTATCCTGATATTAGTAAGTTAGGTAATTACGTTTTAATAATTGCAGTGCTGCAAGTATTTAATAAACGTGTGGAAATACACAAAAGCACAGCAGTAACTTAAGACTGTACCCACTTATTTCTGCTGGTTTTATTCTCTAATAATTTGTCTAAAGTGCAAACCTAGGGGATTGGGCTTTTATTACACACAAAACAGTTAATGCTCTTTGGAAACGCAATAGAAAACGAAAAATAGCAATGCTTGTGGTTCATCCATGCAAATTCTTGAGGAATTGCAGTTTGTTAGATCACTGATTGTACTGTATTCCTTACACAGCAATCTGGAATATGGCCAACACTGGAGCTATTGTTCTGAACAGTAATTTCTATGTCAATTGTCATGCACAATAATTATCCTTTGACCAATACGTAGTCAGCAATTTCTTCCTATACAAGGAAGTGCATAAAACTTGCCAAGTATCATGCTGAGCAGGCTTGCAACCTCAAGAGGCACACTGCCAATTTCAACAATTCTTCATTTCAAAACACTGTAACTTATCTCAGAGAAGACATGCCTCATGTAAGGTCATGTTCTATGTTTCATTCCAATGATGCATGACATAATACTTATTTTGTCCAAATGTTTGCGGATTTTAACGTTCATTTGCAGGTGATTCACGAGGCATATTTATCGACTGTTGACAACTTTCTACTTTTTAAAGCAATCGACAATATTTTGAGCATCAACGCTGTTCAACGATCCTCTCTATCTGTGGACCAACTTTTCGTCAGTCAAGCCCGACAAAATAAATGTACATTCAGACAAATGCATGCGCTTTATGAGATGAAGGTGCTGTCAATCAACCTTATCTGTTATGTATTTGCAGCATACAGCTCACTGTGATTACGATGTTTGACGTAACAGTGTTGGCTATGCTTTCACCTTGATTTCAAACAGGATGATCTTTTTAGGACATTCAGTGGTCACATTCAGCGAGGACAGAACGCCTTCATTATTACTACAGCTTGCAATTTGTAGCAGATATTCCACTTATTTCAGGTGAACCAGATCTGTTACTGGCCGGATTCAAATAACATTTCTGCTGTCAGCAAGTCAGTGAAATTCTTTACAAGTGAATTTACTTCGTCATATTCAACATCTAAACGTAGGGCTAAAATTGACAATTGGGTGACTTTCTAGTAACACCTTGACAAAATATTCTTTATTGAAAAGCTATTCAATGGAAACTTCCCTTCTATCTTATTGTTAATTAACACTGGCACAAACAAGTATTTTAAAAACAAATTTGTTCTTCAAAGTTTCATATTTTCCTGAATTTGCTCATTCCTAATTAGCAACATATGACTGCAGTTTAGTTATACGCATGCGCTTATTAGGGAGGCTTACAGGTATCAGGAGTAGTTACAGCATGACAAAAGGTAATGAGTTCTTTCAAACCATTCACCATTCCATTTTATTATCTGTGTCCTCTTTCTCAGGATTGTTCTAGGATTAAGGTAAAAAAGGTGCTCTACACAACGTTGAGGGTGACATTAGTTTCACATTTCCCTGTTGCGGCAGAGCTTCTATACAACTACAGGAATGTGTGCATCTCAAAACTCACCTTTTATTTTAGGGTTGCTTTTAGCAGAAGTTACGAGCCAGTAAGGGGTGCACAATGCTGGCTAAGGAAAACGAGCATAAAAATAAATACACACTAGACCGAACTGTGTTTCGGTCTCAAAAGGAATGTGAGTAGCAAGCCGGAGTAGCATGCTGAACACAGAACACTGACAGGGAGCAGCAGGCGACAGCCCATACCTGTGCTTCTCCCCATCGCCAGCGGGTGGGACCGGCGATGTAGCCCTGCTAGGGCCTGGGCAAACTTCGGAGGTGGAGACGGTGCTGGCTGCCGACTCATCAGTGGCCCGAGGGCGGCAAATGTGCCTGCTGGACGTGGCCAGGGCCTTGGCCAGCCCCGTGAAGCTACGCAACAATACAACACAATACGTTGTTACACCCCCACTCAGCTAAACACTTACATTTAAAAATAACCAAGATTTATCTTAAAAGAACCGACCATATCTACTCTTTAATTCTGGCCTACGCCGCTACTCTAAAATTTCAATCTCAATCTAGCTTTCTAAATAATACCTACCAACCTTAAAAAATAAACAACGCAAAATTCATGTACCTGCAAAAGTCCCCCAATCACAGTACCGTGAAATGGGCCAAAATCCGCATTAATCTAAAATTAAAACTATACTTTTCCAAATTCTACGCTAGCAAAACTTAATTTTCTTTCTAAATTGTTTTACACACAACTCTAGTTATAATATTACATTTCTAACAGAATTCCGGTGCCAATAGCAAACCTATGGGAAATTCAGCGCATAGGTACATTCATATTTCTTTCTACTTTCAAAATATGAGCAAAATTTGCACAGATAAACTGAATAAGCTAACACTAGTCGCAAATAAACCACTCGTTTGTCTCGTCATTTATTTGCACTTTATCAATATCTAGGTTTTTCAAACATCTCTTCAAACTTTGAAGAATTATAAATATATTAAAACTTGACTTTGTAAAGAAACAGAGAGGAATATATAAAACTTTTGGAATATGTCTATCGTTCTTTCTGCAACATCTTGCACCTATTTTGCAATACTCGGATTTTTCAGTTACGATGAGACTGTTCGATACGACAGAAAAACTATATCTTTAAGGTAACACTGAAGGAAATTAGATAAATTCCCTGAAAAAGTAGCAAATAAGCGTGATAGTGACCCTGCATTACATATGAGGTGGCCTTTGGTTGGAAGTCCAACCTCAAGTACTACTGATACTTTTCTGTATCTTCATAACGTCCAGCACACAATGCAGGACACGTTCAGTGTCTGTCAGATATTGAAAAGCGTATAGATTTGGGAGAAAATTGTCCCTCTATGTGTGATTATCACCCTAAGATTGGCAGTACTATCTCCGTTCTGGTTTTACAATAAAATTCCTCTCGCACTTTCGTGGTCCAGGACTAATGAATCCCAGGTCGCGGGTGTAAACTCGACGGAAAACGATGTGTTTCTTTTTTTTCGGGCCTAAAAGTCCTTAGCATAGCTTTCTTGGGAAATGAAGTAAAGTGGGCGATACCTGTCGTACATTTACGGCACTGAAAGAACCTCAAGAACGATAAAGATACCTGTGAGCAACTTTAGAACCACAGCTCCACACATGAAAACTCAATTTCAACTCTGCAATACATGGCCGCTGAGCTTGTGAGGATTTGACCAAGCAAGATGAACCTATGGCCGAAATGGTCCATGGATTATAGCGATATCACATTAAGCAGTAATCGAACGGTATACCCGAGAATCGCACCGCTAACAGTCAGGAAGTAAGTTTGACAACAAGTTTTGTTAAGTGCTCCCAACCGAACGGGATGCCCCAGGCATCAGATCGATTCCCGAGACCGATATTACTGACGTACGGCGTTTTTCGGGGTTTCCCAGGTTCGCTAGGCCAACGCTGGTAAGATTAATTACTTCGTCCCTCCATTTCACTTGGCTATTTCAGGATCGTGTCGCGAGACTCTCAGCGTTGTACATGCTCGTCCTCCAGATGACAAGGGAGGAAAGTTGTAGTCTAAATCTGATCCCGCCCTCTGCTGATGTGTCTCAAAGGTCTGGACACCTTCTCACAGATACCGTGCGTTCCCTGAACGACTGGACCGTCCCACGGCGGCACCGTAAAGGGTGAGGGCCGGCGCGCTCTCCGCCAGAATTACGCCTAAAGGACCGGCAGGTAACAAGTACGGAACTCTAACTACTGTACTAACTTACAATGGGCTTGCTTGAAATCACATTAGATGTTGAAAATGACCTTCAAATGTGCCCTAAATCTCCTAAAATCGTTCTCGTTCACTCGAAGAAGTTCATCTTGCCTGATTGCCTGTATTTCTCTCGTGATGCTGTCCTTCAATTTCTTGTAACGTGTGCGGGTTGGATACCTCCACTTTATTCTTTAATGTTCCCTATAAATAAAAATCACATGAAGATTGGGGTACGAGATGGCCACAATCCTCAACTAATTATTCTGTCACCATACACACTTAGTAGTTTATGCATAGAATTCGCAGCAATGTGCGCCGTAGCTGAGTCATGCTGAACCACCCACACTGTCGTTCATCTCTTGTTAGTTGCGGAAAAGAATTATTTAAAATACAATTTACATAAAGGTGTGAATCAATGTTGTGTCGAAATATGGGACCAATAATTCTACCTGCACTTACTGCACACCAAACCCCAACTTCTGCAGCGTGGCGAACACGCACACAGAACTCTTTCCCTCACCACAGATCCAACTCGACTGACATTGCAGCAGGCGGCAGGCGCGCCACTCGTCACCGAGCCCAACGCCGCTGCGAAGCGGTCCGGTCGCTCAGGGAACTCACGGAACAAACACAGAAGACTTTACAAAGCTTACATTCGTCCACAAGAAAGTAATGTATCGGTTAAACCTAAATCGTTTAGATGCTAATACATTCAATGTAATTTGGATGTAGAAAAAATATGATAGTGGCTACTTAATTGCGAGTGATTAAATTATATTTAAACATACGTGTTAATTTGGAAAGCTATTTATTTAAATACTGAACTTTTACCGCCCTAAGGAATCATAGGCTTCAACTCGGAAGGAGTTGTCAATGAATTTCTCTCGTTTGTTTTTTTAGTTTACATGATATTTTCGTAACAATGTGGAAATGCTGCTAAAGTAGATTTCTTGTACTGGATAGGAAAGACAGATGTACTATGTGTACTATGTAAAAAATGGTAATGACATTTAGTATTTCAACACCTGTTTGTGCACTCAATAATTGAAATTTACAACAAATCTTACTCAAGAACACGAGAAAAAGCTGTTGTGCTCATTTCACCTCTTTTTGCTCTGGTCGTAATTTACGCTTGAGGTCCAACTAAAGGAGAAGGAGAGTATTGTTGTGGTATGGAGGAGATCGTACGGTGTTTATTGAAGGCTTTAATAAAAATGGTATGGCACATTCCCCACCTTTTTAATAAACCTTTAAACACAGCTCTTTACTTTGCATTAGTACACTTCGCTAAACTTTTAAAAGCATTTATTTTAGTTTTATTTACTTTTTTTTTTTTTTTTTTTTTTTTTTTTTTTTTTTTTTTTGAGGGGCGAGGCACACGTATGTCTTTCACAGTCGAAATACCTATCTACATTTTAATTTTCACTTCGTTTTATTAATCATTTAAAATTTATTGTTATACTGAGCTAGAAATTCAATAAGGAGGTTATGCAAGTATTTCGGTTGCCAAGGATGTGACACCATGATTTTAAAGAAAATCCCAGCTTAAACTATCTCTTATATAGAAACATTTTAATTTTGGTAAAAATAGCTCTGAAGATTTTGATTGAAATACCATACGTTTAAAATGTTGTCATACCAAATAAAATATATCTCTTAAATCTCTTAGAGCAGCCTCCGAAGTCCTCTTCATTCTGAATGACTGGTTAACTGTCAGCGGTAGATCAATCTTATTACATAAAAATGGTGGGCCTGGTTAAAGCGAAAATGTCCAATTTTGGAGATGTTACTTGTTTTCGGTTTAAATTTTGCAATATTTGTACTTTCATCAAATACGGTGTGCTTATTCGTTTTTCTTTTATCTTTTGGTCATGCCAGTTAAATCACCACACAGCGACCAGCTCTTAAAAGATTAGATATCACCTAAACCTATTTTAAACCCATATTCAACTTGCACCTGCAAGGAAATATATAACGAACGTTTATCTCGATTAACGACAATTAGAAGAACAAGTCATTTTTAAGTAGTTTCTACACGATATAATAAGTAAAGAAGGCCATTGAGTGCGCACACCCACGCGTATTTATATAGATGACAAGAAATAACACATTTTCAATGTACTTGCACACATCTGTCTTCCAACCGCAGTAATTCTTGTTACAGTGACTTCTAGATGTTGCAACACCACGTTTTGTAACTTAATTTCCTGATAGGTCAGTTCATTAAATATCAGCAGTCATCCATAAACAAACGCTCACGAAACGCACAGATATGGGAAAGGGGCCCCACAATAGACCTTTGTTGCCCGTGTCGATTCAGAACTTCAGATACTTGCATTGAAAGCGTAGACAGTTCCAAATAAATGCGCTTATCTTACCACGAGATCTGCAACTTTATACAGCATGGAGCAAAGCAGGTGTAAGGGAACACACCAAGTTTACAGTGTTGGGAAGCTGCGAACGTTTGGAGAAGATCTACGAACACGTGGAAACAGTTTATCTCAAAGCAAGTCCTCAACTTTCCCCTACTGTTTCACTACCTGAAAGAGGAAGAATACCAGTGTGGAATGTACTAACCAATACAAAAGTCGATCCTGGATTCATTCATTCACTGTTTACAACTGATGACACTAACATTCCTTGTCAGAGAGTATATGGCGGTACTGGGCGCCTCAGACCCTCCAGTAGCCTTTGATGTCATGGTGTAAAGCCAAGAAGGCAACTGAGTGGTGCGATTTTGGAATGTAATCGCCCGCCCATATTAAGTTTAAGGCGCCGCTTTCAACATGGAACGCTACTTCCTTATGGTGTGAGAATTTATTATTACTGCCCTGCGAAACATCGTCGGTTATGCTTTAGAAAGCATCTAGTATCAAAAACATTGATGGAGTTCTCAGACACATCATTTCCCATTTTGGAGGCACTGGAATCTCTAGACTTGACGTTTCAGATTACTTCCTCTGGGATTAATTACAATGTAACAGACTGGAGAATGTCGACAAGAGTTCAACTTGTAGAACTTCTTCCTGAGCTCATTGGATGTGCCACGCTAAGCTTTGCAAACCATCTAAAGTAATGTGTTGCAAAGGAAGGAAGGCATAGGACACTTTAGCGATGTTCAGTTGCAACTGTTGATGGCGATCAGAGCGAGGCAAACCTTCCACCACATCTCGACCACTTTTGAATTTACTGTACCACTCATACGCAGTGTTTTTGATAAAGTCGATTTACCATCAACTAACATTTTCAGCGATTCGGTACACGAAATGCCATTTGCAATACACAATTTGAAACAGATTTCTTTGTTCAATATTTTTATTCATTGTAGAATTGCAACACGCCTTTGAGATGCACTAACAAAATGGCGCCCTGTAAACATGACAAAATCCGCGAGGGTATAGACGAAAGATGTACCAACTTAGCAACAATAATTTCGAATCCCCTCTTATACGACAATTTTAAATGATCAATTCCCGGCACTGACAGAGTGTACATGATGCCAGAAGAGATGTGGAGGAAATTCTACCCACGTCCCGATAGGTGTTGAGTACAACTGAACTTTCTCCTCCCTGTCTAAGCAACCATGCGCCAGCAGGCACTCAAAATCTCGCCCTGCTCAAAGTACAGCAAATAATCAAACATACCTACCAAAATATTTAACGCTTTCTATATGTTGCCTTGATACTGAAAACCTGTTACTCTTTCCACTGAACTATTTTTTTCAACTGGCTTCTTAGCTTCGCTGGGATATATTATGAAGTGTTTATCCAGCTTTATCCTAGAGGCATCTATTGACAGTTCAGAGGCATCGACTAAATTCTCGAACCTTCTTTGGCTTAATTTAACTTAGACTTATTTTCATCTTCATCCTTGTGCTGTCGGATGCTTACCTCTTTCCCGCCCCTCCCCCCAAAAAGAAAAAAAAACTAAAAGAAAATGCAATCTGATCTTAAGCTACCGACTAGATAAATAGCACTTCTTTGCAAGAACTATTACGTCCCATTGCAGATGGGCAGGCACAAGCATTTGTCTTTAAGTTATCAATACTCAAACCATTGTCACTCGCAAGAACCTGGCCAGGGTTCATTGATAGGGAGATAAAAACGGGTTTGGCCGCTGTCTTCAAATGACAAAACACTACTATAGATAGTTGCTTATCTGCGATATTCCTACCTATGATATGGAGATAACAGTTCAACCTTCATCTTTTTTTTTTTCTTTCTGCCCTCACTTTAGGAATAGTAAGTTTCTATGCCTGGTTGTGGGAAATGCACATACAAATTATCCATTTTCCTAAAGAGCTGCTGTTACATGTTTCATGATGTATCAAAATTGTTAGCGATTGCTAATTCAATGTCGTTTGAATATTTGGGAATTAAATCGTTTTATGTGCCATACGGCCAACTGCCTTATTCGCATTAACTTCTTGGGGATACATTAATTCTCACTTCCTTATCGTCAGCAATTTCTTAGTAAATGTTAAGAATAGCTCGACACACTTGACAACTGAAGTCGTCTATTTTGTTTCATGTAGTTTACTTCATTACTTATGTTCACGTGTACGGCAAGGAACAGGTCATCGTCACGCAAGTCGTCCATGATGTAGATATACCAGTCATAGAGTAACGACTGGAGCACTTGGATCCAGGGAGTCAATGTTGCTGAGCAATTCCACTATCGGTATTGACAACTTAACGTTTGAAAATAATAAAAGCAAGACAATAAAAGTGAATATTGATAATTTTCGGTTGGCTTTGTTTGATTCTATTACGTGATCAATCTGACACCTTCCATTTGCAGATATGAGATCGTAAAGGTCTAATCATATGCAATACAGCATAAGTGTAAGACTTGCAGAAGTAGTTCTGCTGAAGATATAGCAACAGCACCCTAATGAGCATCCGCATGTCCCACTGGATTTACTGATGTTACTGGAAACTACTGCAAGTGTTCAACACATGAAAAAGCATCTGAGAGAGTTTGCATTACCATCAGAAAGTGCACTTAACTACGGCCAGCGAGTCAGACAAGGAACTTGCCTTTTCATGGACTAAGTCTAGAAGTAACATACTAGCCTCCGACTTCCGAGGCTAAGGGTTCAACCCGGCAGAAAACATTTTTGGGCGTAAAATCTCTAGCACGGTTTCCTTCAGAAGGAAAGGTGGTCCCGTGTTGTAGATTTACGGCACGTGAAAGAATCTCAAGTCTGATTAACAGGTCACTAAGCAAAATAAGTGATATTTCACGCCCGGGCCGCTGAGAACGATAGCAGTTAAAGAGCGTCCATAAATAAAACTCGATTTTATTTTTACGCCATTTGTAATAACGGAATTCCAACCAACAGTTCACTCCAAACTGTATTCACTGCTGTTGAATTGTCTACGATAAGGAGTAATTTGCTTTTCACTTAGATGCTGATGATAAATGACAAGCCAAACAACTTCAACGATTAACTCAATGGCATTGCATCCTCACTTCTCTGGTGACTGATATAAAGCAATGTCAAATTATATTTTATGAACAAATGAAGTGTGTCTGGGAGTACCTTAGCCATCATAAGAGGTTTCGCTGATCAGAAAAACTTCACAGGAAGTGCTGGACTTCGCTGTCTGTTCTCAGGTTTTATCACAACTTTGAAGCACAAACCTTTCCGTGAGATTCATTTATCGAGATGCTTTTACTGCTTCTTCATTCTTCGAATGTTGAAATCGCTTGCTCAAATTGCGACCGCTATTGTAAGTTTGATGGTTCACCTTAGTTACAGCGTATGTCATAAAGATGGCTTTAGTTAATTAGCCCACTTTGACGAACTTGGCCACAGATGGCCTTATTTGCGGAGTCGCCTTCCTGTATACCCATTCATTATGAATGAGTTTTGGCGACATGTGACTTATCTCTCGGGTACCCACAAGTGGTACTGGACTGATGACCTTCGTTACGCAGTCGTCTTCTTGTACCATCCATTTTGTCTATCGGTAGAATATTGAGCCAGATACGGAATACCCAACCTGCCAACTGACAGAAAACCATTGGCTGCTGTCACTTGTTCGGTATTTTTATTCTTCTAGTATAAAACATTTCACCAATTTAAGGAAATTGGCAAATGAAGTAAGGAGAACTACTTCTGTAATGCACGGACAACCACATTGCTTTGCAGCCGCCCGCACTCTTAATATATGCAACTTTACACATGCTTATGGCAGTATAATAAAAGGGAAATAAGCGTGTTGTGGGCGAGGGGGGGGAGGGGTCCAAAGCGTGCTGTACAACACGAAGCAGTACTACAACATTAACTATACTTAATTGCAACGTCACAATGGGGAACTACTATAACAGAAGCTGATAAAGGAGCTATAGATAACACAGTGAAGTAATTACATCTAGAAAGATCAGTATTGAAGTGTGTTGCAAGTGTAAA
The DNA here is from genome assembly GCA_030765055.1 of Mantis religiosa. Lineage (NCBI taxonomy): Eukaryota > Metazoa > Arthropoda > Insecta > Mantodea > Mantidae > Mantis > Mantis religiosa. The sequence goes on along the minus strand of JAUKNK010000649.1, from coordinate 97,489 downwards.
TGATTTATTCAAATACTATAAGCACATGTTACCCATCTCTGATAAATAAAATGTGTTAAAACTTGTTTTTTTTTTTTTTTTTTTTTTTTTTTTTTTCCAATAAACACTCCATCTTGTCTGTAGCGTGTGGCATCGCAAAGTTAGTTAAATGTCTATATTCTTTATAAAGCCACCAATAACGTGCAGAGGAACAGAAAAAGAACGATATTTAAAAAAAGTCAAGTCCGCAAAACAAATGTATAACGTTTATTTACAACACAATGATATTTTGTGCAAATTCCGAACGGAACTTATACTCTATTTCCTTTGAGGCAGATCAAATATTCAAAATTCACTTGAAGTTGCAGTATTGAAGTGTACATCACCCGCTATGGTCTAAGGACAACACTAAATCCTGTTCCCAACTTCGTGTGCTCAAATCTAGCGAGGATGGTGGATTATTATTATTATTATTATTATTATTATTATTATTATTATTATTATTATTTTTTTTTTTTTTTTTTTTTCCCCTAGCGTAAAAGTTCTTGCACGACTTCCTTCAGAAGGGAACCACGTCGTAGATTTACGTTACGTATAGAGGCAAATCAGAAAAATGAAGCTTCCTTTTACGCTCAATTTTGGAGCAGGACCCTAAGAGCCAGTAATTTAACAGGCATCCATTAAGAAAAACTCAATTCTTTAAGAGTGCAAGTAGAGGAGAAAAATGGTCAGCTAAGAACAGAAAATTGTGTTCGTCCAAATAAAGGTTCGAGATTAACTTTCGAGAATCCTCCCGCCCAGCATTCTACACTTGGTCCACGTCTAACTTCCAGAGGGGTACGTAGTGCTCACTTAGCTCATGTTATCACATTAATACTAGGTATCCAAGATTCTGAATACAACCGTCTTTTGTCTTCAGCATGCAAATACATCGCAACACGGACGTAAAACTTCCTATCCAGATAACTCTCACAGACAGATTCGAACTCCTGACCTCTTGAAAGTGAGGCAGACACGCTACCACCTATACTACAGAGGCGGGCAATTAGACTTAATTACATTCCTCAAAGAAAAACTACAACAAATTATTTCTTTAGAAACATCTGCATTCAATACAATCAAGTTTTACAAAAGGAAAAAAGGAGAAAACCCGTCTCTGTGGCTGCCCCACACAACATTCAAGAGGTTTGTAGTTCAAATCTCGGAAGGGCTAGTTACTGGGATAAGGAGATTTCTATAGTTTCGTATTCTAAAAAGACAAAAGAGAACTTTGGACTCCAAACTCATTCATCACCCGACATTAAAGCTAATAAGAAATTTTCTGTGCATTCACATGACTACTCATTGTTGTACTATTGTTTTAAAAAGTTCATTTGTCTACCCACCAATAAGCATGTGTAAGAATGGCTTCATTACATGGTTTCTTAAAGGTGTCATGGGGAAAAGACAATAGGCTTACAGTTTAAAGAGCGGATCGTTATATTCTATTTGCATTCCAGGACATAAACCAATAACAAGCTTCTCACTTGAGAAAGGTTTAGTATTGGAACATTGAAAGAAATAACAAGGTATGTGTCGGAAATGATTCACCAATGCAGTTTCTCTACCTCTTACGGTTTATCAGTTCCATAAAACTCTTTCAGTTTAAAGAGGACTTCTGAGGACATTTCCAGAAAACTCAACATATACACTTCATTTGTCGTGAAAATGTTAAGTATTTCATTTCAGTTTATCCTCCACGTGCCTATAAAGAAGCAGAGGATGGAGGATCAGCCTGGTATGAGGGCGAAGATATGAAATGCCGGTGCAATGGATGGCGGAGGAAACCCATAGCAAACGCTTTCCACAAATCACCAGATCTTAAACATAGGGAATTGACACAATCAATTTTCGAAAAAAATCTCATCGAGTGCTGATATTTGACATTTAATGACATTTCATTTTTAAATTTAGCTGTTTACAACTATATGGATATTGTTTATTTATTTTTTTTTTTTCACGAAGTCCGTATACCCAGGGAAACCTCGATATCGAATATTTGGGTAGAATGGTATACCTTAAAATGAAAATATGGTTGTCAAATTCGACAACTAAGTTTATCATTAACGCCAAGAATAAACTTTAGCAATTACTGAACACCTTATCTGTTCATCTGATAGAAGTAAATGAAACATAGGGAGTCAATTTTGACTCGTGATTTTAAGTATTAACAATACGTTTAACAAGCAGTAAAGTTGTTATATAAATATATTTATCTAGAGCTCTGATTATCTGAAATCTCGTCTTGTTATCTTATTAAATACTCTAACATTGCGATAAGGTGTCGCGCAATTGCGATAAAAGTTAATTGTGACAACCGAATCAGAAATCACAAGTGTTATTTTATCACGATTTGCCTATTTTTAACATGAAATTTTAATATATTCCTACTCTCTTCATTTGTTTACAGCAGGCAGGAGCAAAAATGTGTTATCGAAAAAACAATCGAGACGTCATTTTGTTGTGGAACTGATGGAATAACATCACAACAGGTGTCAACAATTCCTAAAGGACACATGTGGGTTCATCTTCAACTTGTTATTTCTATACACACTTGAACCAAATTTAAAAAGAATCAAAAGTGTTCCCCTAACTTTTATATATACAATTTCATCCACACAACCGCGGAGGTTCATCTAAAATTCAGAAGTTTGTCAATAAATTACTCTTAATTTTCCTCCGATAGTACATGCAACAAAAAACGTCAAATATAGAGATTCTACATGAACTATTTTAACCTCTCTTGACTAATTTTGGGTAGTGGTACGGTGAAATGGTGCGGTCTTCTCGCTTAGTTTGCCTGTTCTAGAAACGATGCATGCAAAGTTCAACTCCAGCGCAGCGATTTGCGAGTGCTTTCAGAAAGCGATTATATCTAAATCTTTTATCCCCTCCTGATTACCACACAATTATTTCATAACTGAAAATGTGTTAACATGTGGTTTTATTTGGAAGGGTCCAAAACAACCCATAAAGCGCAGTGTCAACTCGAGCTTCCCAGGCAATTGCCCACGTACGCAGTCGATCGATGGACTCCTCCAGTTTGAACATCATCTGTTTATGGGTGACGCTTTGGCAAATTCACAGCTGTAGTTCGTACTTGCACAAACTTATCAAGTATACTGAACATTTTATACCGGAATTCAATTTGGGGCTTTGCCCCAAGATTTTCCTAAAACACACTATCCACGAACTTTGTACTGTTTATCGCAATACACCATTTTTTCCCTTCCCCCCTCCCCTTCGAGTTCAACAGTTTGTAAGAATAGTACAACATAAAGGAATCCAAAGTAGCTGTCCAAATAAATGTGGAAACAAGTTGGTATAACTGATTTCCCAATTCACACCCCATGATCTCACGAGAAGATCTCCGTTACCCGAGAAAGATTACGGCTGTACGTTCAACATATCAATAGAAATAAGACGCTATTGCACTAGGAAGTTGGGGGTTCCTAACGCATCAACGTGAGCTACTGTACCCCTTCGCTCTTTCAAAGTGTAGAACACCACGCATATGGAAGGAGCAAACTTAATGCAATAAACCTTATACTTCAGCAGACCACCAAATTACTTCTAGTAATAAGCGAAAAATTTACACAAAATGAGTGCCTCAATTGGGGTCAAATGACAAATAACGATGAGCCAACTGATCAACTCACACTCGGGTCAGTTTGAATCAATTAATGTGAACTGCAACTGCAATCTTGTCCAAATGAAATTGTCGCATTTTCATAAACATTTCTAGAGTAAACAGCCCATCGTTCCTTGTCAGAGGCCTATAGGGGGGTTCCTTCTACATTCTCGAAAATTCTGCCTTCTAAATTGCTTCAAAAAATCACCCAAGATTGATTCGCTAAACTATTACGATATAGAGACGCTTTACACCTTTTGAAACTGGCCATACAAACAAACGACTGTTCTGAACCAATTACTTTCAGATCACTGCTAACAATAGTAGTGCGTCAATTTAAATTTGAATAATCTTCTGGCGACCCCCCAATGCAGCAATAAGCTGCCAAAATGTATGAATACATTAAGAGAATTAGGGCCAAACCTCGACCTGCTTTCTATCACTGCTAATACCAGACTGGTGGTTCCACTGCCTGAGGATTGTCGACAGCTGAAGGATTTTCACTGCATTGTTACAGCTCAAAAAGCCAAAATATGTATTACCCTAGCTGCAAAGCTCTTTCCTTTTAAAAGTAAACTGGATATTATGTTATTACACAACAAGAAGGCAAAAGACAGAAGTAGCAAACACCCTGCACTATACAACTGCATTTGCTTTTTGCTTCAATGAATGGAGATTTTAAATAGAGACGAGGGTGGAACAAACTTGCGACTTTGGGAGGAGAGTAGGGTAAGTAGGTCATAGCATGAATGAAATGGTTGAAACTATGCTCAAATGAGCTCGGGATCCCTTGAACTTGAGTTACCCGATATTCCTCTCCTCCGGGTAAGGGGACACCCCCAAAATAGCCTTATCCAGGCAACTCATCCCAACCGACATTCAAATTCTGAAACTCTTGACACAAGACTTTTTAATTTGTTGTTAATCTTCAGTACTAATGTTACATAACATTAAACATATGCTTTGGTGAACAAGCAGCCTCAGCTTTTAAATTGGATTAAATAACAGTCTACGTCACGAACGACGACAGCGTATGGACGTAGTAACAGAATGGTCGCAAACACGTTCCGTTTGTGCTTACATGAAACAGACTACGGTTTATTGGCTAGGAATCGCGTGACATTACAGCTACGCAATTGTTAACTATATAGTCATGCAGATGCGGTTTGCGAGGTCGGAGCCTATGCTTTTCTCAAAACGTCTCTAAAGCCTCAGTTGCACCATGTAATGAAAATAGATTTAACAAAGTTGGCCTAGTGTATGCAGCATGGAACAGTATACACTACATATCTCCATCATATATCACAATACACGTTAGGAATTTTATTCTATTGATGCCAGTTTTAGAACCATGCCATTTATTCTGCAATAGTAGATTGTATTAGACAAAGAGATATCGAAATGGAAGAACATTTCTAGCATTCTACATAAACGCCGACTAAAAATCGAGAATTTTCGTAATGAATTTCATACACAAGTCAAGCAAGTATGTCACGTGGAGATCTTCAAGAACCACCTTCCGCCACAGAATGCACCTTATATAGAAAATAGTGTTTTTCTTCTTTAAAAAATGACAATTTTGTTTAACATATCATGTTTGAGATAAAATGTAAGAAAAGAATTTCATGAATTTCTGTAAATGCCCTGTTAAATCCTCTTGTGCTTACTGAATTATGATATATAATCTTTATTCGCAGCATTATGCATTTCCGAAATATTCGACATCTGCTTCAGTTTTATATATATAACCAATAGTTTCAACGGCCATTCGTTTATTTCTCCTGACTTAATGCAAGAAATACAAAATAATGGAAGTCTACACTGTGAGCTCCAGTAATATGTGTAAGTACGAAATAGAAAGAATAAGAAGCTATTGTATATATCGTACTTCGTAGTGACATGAAAACAAATGACGGGAATATAGAAAATTGAGAGATTGAAATATCGGATGTCCTCCTCTCATTCCACAAAGTGCAGAAAATTGTAGAGTAGAGAGGAAGTATAAAGTACTGTATGCCCACCATAAGAAGGTAAGGCAGAGAAATGTGTAACGTAATCACTTTTGCTGCGTTTATAATCGCCTTCGGGATATAATAAGAATGCTAGGTTCATGTAAAATACAGTAATGTCACATAATTCATTCATGTGTAATATCTATCAATACAGCTCCTGAAACCAGCATTAGATCTGGCAGCATAAGTGACTCACATCCATCCTCTTAAGACTCATTTCGTAGTAAATAGATCCACTACCAGAGCAGATCAACACTTAAAGCCTTACTCCCTCTTCAGACCCCGCTTGCCTTCTTGTGGTGGGTAGACAGTACATGATACCTATCACTGCAGTTACTGAAACGAGCATTAGATCTGACAGTATGGGTGACTCATATGCACTCTCATACACTCATTTCGTAGTAAACAGATCTACTACAGAGCAGATCAACACTTAAAGCCTTACTCCCTCTTCGTGCCCCGCTTGCCTTCTTGAGGTGGGTAGACAGTAAGCATTTTATAATATAAGAGGAGCACTGCATAAATTAACTGAAATATAACTGTGGCTAGTACCTTATGACATCTGAGAATCCGGTTTAATGTTGAGGCATGTACATAACCTGTTTTGGTATGGCCTTATAAATGCTATTGTGAATTAAACCTATTTACCATTCTTTTGTCATCTTTAAAGTCGCGTTAAACAGTATTTTCCGTCTGTGTTGTGGGATTATGCATCTGTCGCTTATTGAGCATACTTCAGTCACTTCATTCGTCGTTTGATAATACATATTTCAATATGTGTGCAGCTCAACCCGATTGCTTGGTGAGGAAAACGACCGATCAAAGAGCAAGCTGTTTAAGGAAAACGTACTACGACTGTAGCCTGCAGGCATGGCCTTCGTGTTAACTTTCTGCAAATGGGTATTGGTTTACAACTGGGCCAAGGCTCGAGTATGTGAGACAGCTTGACGTCGTCTAGTACACCGCCCTCTTTCATGTCAACAACCCACAACCCGACCTCGTCGCTGCTCGATTGTAATCCAATCATAGCCAGGTCGTCTCAGTTATTACGTCTTCCTATATCTCTCTTGTCCTAACGCATTTTATCACTGTCTCTACCCATTCCAAACCTAACTATTCTTCTGCACACTTCACGTTACACAAGATGAACATTTGTAGAAATGTTGTTTATTGCAATATTTCCTTGTATGTTAAAGGGAATAAGCGATTGCAGTAAATCTTTCACAGAACTGCCATGGCTTTGAGATTCCATACTCTTTGCAATATTCTCTTCTAAGTAAAGTGAAAGTGATGCAAAACAAGGCCAATAACAAAGAATAACCCAGAAGTGGTTCTCTGTATAAAAAAATGTAATTCACATAAATAAATTAAATTAGCTCTTAAGTTTTTTGTGCAGTAATATTTTGTTTACAAGTTAGGCATTCGTAGAAAATTAAAGATACATATTTCATTTGTCATTCAAAAGATCCTAACATATGGTGTTTAAAATGAAAATGTTACAGCCATTTTTGAGAATATCTAAATTTTCAGAAATACCCGATGCAAAACGTAGTCTAGGGTGGGAGGCTTTCAAAATCTTAGCGTAACATTCTTGAAAATGCAAGCTTAATCAACTTTGCGTTTTTGAGTTTTGAGGTTTACACATAAAACGCCTTTTTTCTTAAAAAATGTTTTCTTTTCCATGTATTTCGGGTGAAATCCCAGAATCCCAGTGTCTAATGCTTTGTTGGAATACAATACTTCAATACAAATATATATTGAATATCAGAATATCAGATTTGTTCCACACTTTAATCGCTTCTACAAAACAAACATTCTTACAAAAGTTCTTTTCTATTTGATATCAATAAGTTTGCAGCTATGACTTCATGATACAGGTCATTGTAGGCCTAGAATCCTCAGTATCTAAAAGTCTAAGGTAATTTTTGGAATTTGGCCACGTGTTCCTTTTATGGAAACTACACTTCGTGAACACACATGTATATGAAGACTAATATTAAAAAGCGAAAGGGCAGCTAATGCGGTAGTCAATTATCAAACGACCTGGAAACAACTTGCGCAATGAATGGGGAAATGCGATTGTACGCTAAGAACACATGGGAAATTCCAACAATACGACCACAAGCTAAGCTTTAAAGCATATAACCTCTCAATTAAACTGATAAATTCATTACTTACGTATCGTGCTGTTACGTGTATCTGTCTTCGTCATTCAACTGAAACCAAGTCTGGTAAGCAATGTGCTTTAAAATAATTTAACTTGCAAATTCCGGTTTTTGTGGGTACATATAAACCTTGGATTTCCGTAACAGTATAGCAAGTTCTAGTTATATATTGGAAAAACTGTTTCCGAACTATCACTCTCATAACTTAAGAGCTGCATAGCAAGGACTATTTTAAACTATGACTAACCGAGGAAAGCGCACCGGAATATCTACTCATCAAACCACGTGAAGTTCTGTCCATGTATTTTGTTTTACTAAATAGCGAGTTTTATTTAAAATGGGTACATAATAATTTTACACTCAACATATGTGCAGCTCTATTTGAATTCAGGGAGTATTGGCAATTTGTAAAATACGAGGGCTGTTCAATAAAGAATGATCATTTTTTTTTTTTTTTTTTTTTTACAGTCACAATTTTTCCCACCAAAATTCAAACTTATTATATTCTCTTAGCTTAATGTGAAACAAACACGTCGTAGTGGTTTCACTGTTGGTACTCCTGATTCCCGCCTGTGACAAGCAGGAAGTTCAGACATGTTCAGTATCGCCTACCGCTGCAATGGAAGTAACATGCAGTTAAAGTTGATGTTAGAGGAAGATCCGGAGTTTCTTTGAAATGTAATCACTGCTGATGAAACTTGGCTATATCATTTTGATCCTGAGAGCAAACAGCAAAGCTCAGTGTGGAAATCTCCATCACCAACCCCCCAGGAAAGCAAAAGTGGTTGCTTCTACTGGGAAAGTTATGGTCATCTCATTCTTTGATATTCATGGAATGGTTTATCAGCATGTTGTACCTGCACACACATCAGTAACTGGACCATACTACAGGGATGTCCTGAAAACATTGCAAGTCCATATCAGGCGCAAAAGACCACATTTCCGTGAAGTAGGTTGGATGCTGCACCACGATAATGCGCGGCCGTATGTTGCCAATGTTGTTGCTGAATATCTTGCAAAAATCAACGTGAAGTACATCTCTCCCCCTCCCTATAGTCCGGATTTAGCCCCATGTGACTTTTTTCTATTACCTAACTTGAAGAAACGCCTTCGTGGGAGGCATTATCCATCATCAGAAGCAGCGGTGAAGGCTGCGGAGGCGATTTTGAAGGATCTCTCAAAAATGGTTTCCAGCATGTCTTTGAAGACTGGCAGAAACGCTGGGACAAATGCATCGTATTCAGGGGAGACTATTTTGAGAAGGACCATCAAAATTATGAGGATCAGTAAAGGTACGTTGTCAAAAAAGTGATGATTCTTTATTGAACAGCCCTCGTAGTTTTACCACAAACCGTTCCATTAAAACAATTACTTTCACCATTGCGCCGTTTAATCGGACAAACCTATCCTAAATACAGCATTACATTAAAATGCAGTCCAAATAGGGGAATATTAGACAGATTATGCACGATCTTGACCGTGTTATATCTTCAGGGCCACTTGATACAATTAAGTGGAAAATGTAAATCACATTTTACATTCATATTTCACAATGTACCATTTAAAACACAGGTTTGAAAATCACATTTAACGTTGCTGAGTCATTAATGAGTGGAAGGCAACGTTAAAGGAGGTCATAGATTGCTGGAGCTCGCAGATCCTCAAGGCCGCTTTGTCTCATTGCAAACGAATACCTCTAAATTAATATGGATACCGTAAGGTTTATTGCAGATGAGAGGAGGCTATGAAGGAATTATCGTCATGGATACTTGGCGAGAGCCTTGTTTTCCCAGTTGTAACTTCAGTAACTGTGGACTTCTACAACATTTTCCTTGGTGCGTTGGATTCCAGTCAGAAGTTGATGCCGAGAATTTACAGAAATGCATGTTTTGAAGTATAACCCGAACAGATCTATTTTCATCAGATCCGCGCGCAGGCGTACGTGTTTAAGGATACCTATGGCTGAAAATTTGAAATCCTAACTTTTTAAGATTTATATCACAGATGTAACAGTGCAAATGTGATACAGCCCATGTTTTATCAATTTTACTTCGATCATTTGGAAAATATGGTCAAATTTATTTATTTTTGGTTACGTCACCTAAAAAGTACCTTGCGACAAAATAACTTAAATTTTGGTCTAATATTTTAACAACTGAATCCCAATACATCCATTTTTTTTTTTTTTTAATTTGCCCTAGGTTTCTCTGTCTCAAAAACTTTAGGCTCCTGAAATTTTTAAAGCTATGAAAATGGCTTTTTTGCCCAAAATTTGAACTTTTTTTTTGTGTGTTTTGAAGTAAAGAAAGTGTGCTTAAAAGCATGTCACAATAAAACCCAGGGAAAATTCTATTCACTGTCTCTATGAACGTGTGTAGCAAGTTTCATTAGTCTAACACCAAAACTGCGACGCGAGGAGCATCTTAAATGATGAAAAATGCTGGAATTTTCAATAGCGAGAAAACAAGGATAAAGAATTAGAATTCATATCTAACACTAACATTCACGTAACTTTGAAATACGAATACTGCACTTAAAAATGGCCTGCGGTAGCTAAGCCTTCTTTTTCGTTCAGGAAGGCTTACACTATTTTATAGACTAAAAAGAGTAAATGGTGATTTTTTTTTTTTTTTTTTTTTTGAGAATGCTCATGAAATTTCAGTCATACATATCCTTAAAACGAGAAGTCCAAGTGGCCAGTTATATACGTCATTCAGAAGTCCAGAGAAAACAAAGAACTACTCCTGAAACTTTTGAATGTTTAATTATTTCTTATGGTTCTAATGCTGTCGAGCAAAATTCGATGAATAAATCTAGATGTGTGTGGGTATTTTTTTTCCCCTCCAGTTTACGTACTCCAACGTTAAGTCATATCGCCCGATGAATGGAATGGGTGAAATGATGCTCAAATGAGTTCGGGGTCCACGGAGCTTAGAGTTACCTGATATTTGTCTTTCAGGATATGGGAAACCCCGTAAGAAACCTTATCCAGGTAAGTCACCCTAACCGTGACTAGAACTCGGGACCTCTTGAACGTGAGGCAGACACGCTACCATCCACGCTACCGAGGCGGGCTCTAGGTGATTAGTATGGGGAGCTCATTTCATACGACACAGAAACCAATACAAATATACGCAAATATTACATTCCACTTCTATGTAATACATTTAGACTCCGAATTTCTAATACAGAGAAAGCAGTATCAATATTTTAAAGCATTATTTCAAAGTTACTGAGACAAAGGCGAAATATGCAATATTTTACTTCGCCACTCCCCCATAACATTTCCCCATAACTCCCAACACATTTAATAAATGTCTTGGACGTTTTGGATCAGCGATTATGTTCGCTCATTTGTTTGGGTCCAGTCTCCCTCTCCCCCTCCCCCCTCTCCCTCTCCCCCTCCCCCCTCCCTCTCCCCCTCCCCCTCCCCCTCCCCCCTCTCCCCCTCCCTCTCCCCCTCCCCCCTCTCCCTCTCCCCCTCTCCCTCTCCCCCTCCCCCTCCCCCTCTCCCTCTCCCTCTCCCTCTCCCTCTCTCTCTCTCTCTCAATAATCCTTCAGCACGGAATCGAAATCAGGGACTAGCAGACCATAGAGACCTGTGTAATGTTTCTTACCCCGTAACCAATGTTGAGTAATACTCGATCCCTTGGACACCTTTTGCAAGACTTGAGGGTAAGAAACATCAGATGTCAACCCATTATTTTACAAAACCCTTACAAAAGCTTACTTTTCCACCAGCTTCACGTTAATTGACATGACCATTTACAGGTATTTCGTTGGAAATAGGGGAAACGGTATTACTAGTCAAACGTTTTAAGAACTAGGCGTTAGGTGATAGCTTTCAAATGCCGTCCTCTTTGCATGGTCGAGAGAGAAATTAGTAATAATAAAGCAAAGCAATAATGACGTAATGGTTAAATGTCACAAAAAGTTGTGTTTTAACATACATTTTTCGCATTTGTCCATTCCCTTATGATTTCCAAATTATCTATTCAACATTCATTTACAGATGTTCATACAGAAATTAAAACATACAATATCTTTGTCATTTAAACACATATGTCGTTTTAATCAAACTCGTTAGAGCAATTCATTAGAAAACAAAAATTGACTAATGTCCGATGTAAAGGATAGTTGAAAATCTTCCTGTCGCATTTTCAAAGACGAAGAACTTATGTACCAAATTTGATATTTAAGCGACTTTTCGATTATTCAGGAAGTCTCGAAACATACTTCCGGTGTAATCTCTATGGAGAATGTTGTGACCGGACTGGAATACCTTATTTAGCAAACAGGTACGCCACGCAATGAAAGAACATTTATGAATCGACATGGTTTAGTAAGTGGCAATGGCGCAAGACGGTGAACAGAGCTTCATTAAAAAGCATGCTATGGCAAAAGCAACACGAACGGTTGTAAAAAATCGAGAAGTACAAAATTACTACATAATCCTATGATGCAGAAGGACACTGTGCAAATAAGTCATGGTCGACTGCTCGCTGCACGCAACATAAATGGGTTACTTTGTATTCCACTGCCGGAAGTGTGATGTTCAGCTGTCCAAGTATGGAGCCGATCCAAACCCAAGTCCGGATTTTCATTAGCTAAAATGTTGGAAGAATCACCTACATAATGACTTCTAGGTAACAGTTTTTAAAAATGATAGCCACAAGAACTACAGAAAGCTGTACTCAATGTACCAGGAAAACAGATATAACACGAGATAATTTAGAAAATTGTTTCAGAAGCAGGTTTTACATTATACAGAATGAGGCAACACAAATGAGTGTCTCATCTGTAATTTTTTTTCTTAAATTACCTCCTCCAGTGTAAGTTATATCACGAAATGAGAGAAATGATACTCAAATGAGCCCAATGACCATATATATTTATCTTTTAGGATAAGGGAAAACCTCGGAGAAACCTTACCTAGACAACTCACCCTGAACAAGATTCGAATTCGGGACCTCTTGAATGTGAGGCAGTTGTTTCCCGCAATGTAATGGAGAGTGTAAAATACCTGTTTTGACCACCTCTGTAGCGTAGGTGGCATCGTATCTGTCTCACATTCAAGAGGTCCAGAGGTCGAACCCCGATCACAATTACGGTTCTTTCCGACGTTTTCGCTTATCCTGAAAGAGGAATGTAGGAGCGTCATTTCAGCATAACTTGATCAGATATAACAACGTTGGAAAAAGCTATGAGCTTTTATGTATTGAAATTATTTCTGCAAACGTTTACGTCTTTAACTTGAAGTTGTTTGCAGCAGCTGCGTAACGACGGTGGGTAGAGAAGTGAATGTAACAGTTTGAGCCATCATGCTGTGTTGCAGAATGTACAAACTAGATAGGAATATGATAGTCAACATGAAAAATTCAATACCATGGTCGGAATTTGAACCACGAATCTCCTGGTTTACGTCTAGTCGCTCTAACCCATTGAGCTACCATGGCCAACCTGCCGTCCTGACATTAAATTCTCCATTTGACTCATATTTCCCGGTAGACCACAAAGGGCTCTCGCATCCGAGATACACCGTTTGTGGCGACTTACTATGGTAAGTACTTGAGTCCCAGGCTTCATCATTTAACTCTTTTTATTTTAGTTAATTGATGGAAATTAATCATTTCTTCACACTAGCCGTATATAGGATAAGGTTTCTGATAGTCAACATGAAAAATGCAACGCCATGGCCGGGATTTGGACCACGGATCTCCTGGTTTCCGTCCAATCGCTCTAACCTATTGAACTGGAAACCAGGAGATCCGTAGTTCAAATCCCGGCCATGGCATTGAATTTTTCATGTTGACTATCAAAGATCTTAGCCTGTATATGGCTAATATGAAGAAATCATTAATTTCCATCAATTAACTAAAATAAAAAGAGTTAAATGATGAAGCCTGGGACTCAAGTACTTACCATAGTAAGTCGCCACAAACGGTGTATCTCGGATGTGAGAGCCCCTAGTGGTCTACCGGGGAAATATATGAGTCAAATGGAGAATTTAATGTCATGTTTGCACGTTGGCCATGGTAGCTCAATGGGTTAGAGCAACTGGACGGAAACCAGGAGATTCGTGGTTCAAATCCCAAAAATGTTTGCAATGCTACATTATAGATAAGCATGTCATTTGTAATTTAAACAGAGGCTTCGTTTTTGACTAAAACGTTATTTTATAACAGTTAATAGTTAGAAGTCGTTATCAACAACCATGATCATAGCAGCGTCACCGATGTGTCGGAATTTGCCAGTAACTTAGTGACATGGGGCTGTGGCTTTTTACATCACGTCACGCTAAATAAATGAGCAATCGAATTTACCACAATATTAAGACACGTCAGAATCAGAGCAAATACACTTTTGTCTTCAACAATTTAATTCGTGCATGCATCCTTTCGTGCAACAGTCATGGACCGAGCTTATAGGGAAGAGGCCGAACGACTAGAAAGAGATGAGTTTCCCTTCTCCCTGCTTCCTGAACATTCTATATATTTGGAGTATTGTGTGGAAAATTCCAGCGCGTTTGCGAGCGAGTACGTTTCTACATATAAGTCACGACAGTGAGACTGCTTCAACAAGAGACAAAGGCGGTTTGTGTTCGATTCCCTAGCAAATGAATCTCTGCTTCACGCAGCTACATCTCGAAGAAATGTGAAGTGACAGTGTGGACCAGATGATGTCACTGAGAAAGTTGGAACATAGCGGCCAGCTGTTAAAAAATGTGACGTCACTAAAGTCCACATTGGAAATATCTAATAAAGCCATTTCTACAAACCTGGAGGAAGTCATGTGCGTGCAGATTTTTAGTAATCTCTCACACAGGTTAATGAATGTGAGGTAATGTTAAAACTTGTTCTCTACTGATAACAAATGTTCATAAGGTGTTCGTTCCACTCCGATCCGGTACCGTCCAGTTTTTACAGCAGTGACCCTAATTGCTAACTCGCCAAGTTACACCGTGTAATTTGCTTTTCCCTTATGCTGAATGTCACATACCTCTAATTGTAAGCACTCGATTTCCACCCAACATTCATTTAGTTCTACACCTACATACCGACGTTATTTTACCTGCTAGTAGGCATCCCGAACACGCTAAACACATGAACAACATCTACAAATAAAATAGTTCTATGCTTGTCATCACCAAACGATTTATTCATTTAAATTTAAAATGGAAACTTTAAGGGGTCACAATACATTGGTTATGGACTGCCTCTGTGGTCTGGTGTTCCAGAGGTCCCGGATACGATTTCCTGCTGGAGGATGAGGTTTTACTTTAGCCAGGATTATTCCCGATGCCCCCTTACAGTCTGAACAGCTGAACAGATGAAGAACTGTTCTAAAGTCGCCTCCATGTTAACGGTGACACATAAATGGAATACAAAATACGTTTCCCAAACTTGCACAGAGATATTAAGGCAAATCCCGTTTTTAATTCCTATAAACGTCTAACACGGATCTATACTCGACTTGTTAACCGTCTACAAAAACACATTGGTAATCGTTAGCCCATTAATTGGTGTCGTAACGTGCCTAAGATGTTCTCCGTTCCGTTCCAATTACGGTACGAAATGCAACTGGAGCAGTTCCACGTGGCAAAGATCATCGCCGCGCCGCCTCTTACCACAGGGTCATCAAGAGCTCAACATTACCAATACGTGCTATTTTAGCCACAACAAACCAACAGAGGCTGAGGAATTGGTCTTCAAATCGTTATTTCGTAGTCTTTTGGAGGTACACATCCCCAGCCATTTGATAGGGGCAGGTTGGTAGATAAGTAATTGCAATAAATAATCGCCTGTGTGTGTGTGTGTGTGTGCGCGCCTGCGTGCGTGCGTGTATGTGTGTGTGTGTGTGTGTGTGTGTGTGTGTGTGTGTGTGTGTGTGTGTGTGTGTGTGTGTGTGTGTAAACTGAAATTTGTCATGAAGATGGAATCATTAACGATGCAATTTAAGCCAGGTAAACAATTGATTAGGCTAATCTACCAAGAAAATTAAGATGAAACTCCGTCGACCATTAGCTCAAGGTGTACCTGGAATGTACCGTGTTCAGCTATCGCAGACGTTCTCTTAGGATTAAGAAAAGCCACAAAGTGAACGTTAACTTTTAGATACAAATTAGCAGCTTACTGCGTGTATTTCTACATAAAATTTGCGTCTTTCCCGTGTCCATTGTCGGCATTTCCCCTGGTGCTCGAGTATATAGATTTAGCCATCACTGCCAAGGAGCTAAAGCTTAGCATTCTCTGCAGATCTGGATACATCTACGCTCGTTAACCCTAACTTGTCAAGTTTGGCCATTTGAAAGAGCTACCTGCATTGGCCAATGACTTAACGGCATTGTCGCGAGCCCATTGTTGATCGAGGCGGCGCGGCGAGGTATTCAAAGGGACGGGCAGTGTAGTGTGTAGATAAAAGCTCGCCGAAACGGTGAGGGGAAGAAGACGGATTTCTCGAAAGTTCTAGTTCTTTGTTCTAGACGTCTCGATTGTTGGAGAACATTCCGGAATGTGAGTAATCTATAAAAAAGAGAGCCCACCCGCAAAAGAGTCAGTTGTTAATTGAATTCGCGTGTGTGACCAGCTGATGACCTTGCAAGTTGTATTGTGTATGTGACGTCATTCTGGACTGCTGTGTACGAAGTGTGTTTCTGCGCCAATGTTTGGTGTTTGTAACCTGGGCTTTTAATTTCACGAATCCACAAAGTCACGGTACTAAGATTCGTCAGAATTATTATTTTTAAAAGATCCCTTTTTTGGAGAACTCCGTATTCAGTATGTATCTCTTAGCAAATGAAGCTGGATTTGCAAATTCCTCACTATATTTTGATACCGTGTTAACATGCTGTACCAGTGTGTTTACTGTTGCATAACCTCAACAAGCCTGTTTCCAGCTACACATAAATCTAGCCTGAGGGAATAATTACAAGTGTTGCGAAGTGGTGAGAAAACGCATTTGTCATCACCTCACAAATTCACCTGGAGTCAACGTCTTCAAATTCACGCAGCAGTGAGTTCCACAATCTCTGTTAATTGGTTTGTCATAAAGCCACATTCTACCTTTATTTTCGGATCGTGTGAACACTATTAAATGGCAAAACTTGCCCAAAAAAAGAGTTCTAGTTTGTATGTACTCTTGGAAACTGGCATGTCCAACTGCTTTATCACTAACAGCACAATACTTGAGTAATATTACTGACCCTACCATTTTGCACTCCGGATTCTACAGCATATCAACAGAAATTTTCATATTATCTTCACGTGTCTTTCTCTACCCACTTTTCGCTAAACCATTCCCAGAAAAGATTTTACGTTAGTCAAAACGTAGAAATGTTTAATATTGTGACTTTGTGGGTTCGTAGAATTAAAAAGTCCAATTTGCCGAAATTCTAAATGTCCTTTATTTACGTAGAGATACACTGTTCAATTCTCACGTAGCAACACAATCTTCCAAGGTCGATGATAACAACGTCCAGTTCAGCTCTCTTTACAACAACACTCTTGTTACACAACAAACTCTGCTTACTCAGTCTGTTTACAACTACTCACTTTGCGAGCAGTCGCGTCCCTAAATACCTAATTCGTAATTCTAGATTGTTCTAAAATAAACCAGAACCCGAACAATCTCTATCAGTCCAGAAATTTCCGAAAAAATAAAGAAACCAAATATTCTATCACTTTCCAGAAGCGTAACTTAATCTATGCCGGCGAGTCCTTTACCTCAGTTATCTTTGCTTGCCGGCGCTTGTTTACAATAGCCGCGCTATCATTAACTGCTTAGCAAGGCTCATTATAACCATGAAACTTTATCCGCCGACTGGTTTATTTGTACCGAAACTTTTATGCCTGTTGCCGTGACAATATATTCGTGTGATGACTGACATTCTATTCTTTATGCATGGTCAAAAGATAAGAACAATAACGACTCTTATCTCACAAAATTATTTGGAAATTCAAACCAATAACTTGCGCTTTACTAGTTATACGAAAGTCATTCAGAATAAAGAAACCTCAGAGGCGACTTATCAAGATGTCATTGCATTATTAACAAATACCAAGCGAGTACTGATGAGTTATGCTGTTCCGGATCAGGGGACATGAGCAACCCTTCATGGAGGTTTGCAGATTCCCTCAGGGGGAGCAGGCAATGAAAGCTGCCATGCTATTTCATTAGAGCACCTTCTAAGGAAAACTGCACAGGTGCAAAGGCACTAACATATCTGTATTAACCTTGAAAATGGCAATATTTCGCAATGGTTTCTGCGTTAAGCAGACCAAATGGCCTAAGGGCCAGGTCTCGAGGCCAACAGCTTTCGTACCTTATACTTATGCAGATTATCCAGTAACTAATTGCAACATTTCGACACTGTGCGGTTTACCCAGTTTTAAGAGCTTTAGTCGTTTACAAACATGGCCGTAAGGAAAACATTACCACAAAACAAGGAGAAAAAAATACACCATCAAGATATCCAGGAAAACACATTACATGAGCATACGCACGACTAAATAATCGGTTCTTAGGAATTTCAAATAAACAAATACGCGTGCTATTCTTTATTAAAGGGAGAAGTGCCTGCAAATTAACAAGTTTTCCTGCATAACGCCAAGATGTAGCGTATTTAAAATGGAATTAAAATCATCATACTAATTTTATAATTTAGTACTTAAACGGAGAACATTTCTACGAATAACTATCTCAAAAATGGCTTTAATGCGATGTAGCTTTTACAGTTTCCTTAGCACATTGGCTGTGCAACTGCTTACATGAGTTCGATTCCCGGTACCAGCTTAGGGATTTTCTCCCGCTGGGACCCCTAATCTGGGATACATTGTTTCGTGAGGCTTCCGGGATGTCAACAGAGGGGATACCCAGGTTGTGAGGATCACTGGATTGGGCCACTTCCCACCCTCCAGCACCCCTCATGACGCCCATTGTCAAGGATGCAGCTGTTGGCCCTTATTAGACTCTGGCATCATAAATAGACTTGGAATATTCACACAGCGAACTAAGATTCAAGTTAGGGCAAGCGGTATTGAGCATGACTTCGCCACACAAACAGAACGCAGGGCCGTCGGTGCTTTGATGGGTAGATGGTAACTTCTGTTGTGTCCATAGATTGTGATTGCAATTTTCATAAGGAAACTGGCGAAAGGCCTCCCAACGAGAACAAAACAAGTAATAACTACCAAACTTGCGAAGCAGAAGTATAATTGTGTTCAACGTTTTATTTCCACCTATCTTAACTATCTTCTTTATTAATATATACACGTAATACATCACGTAACCCATATGCTCCCTTACTCTTACTATCGTATAAGTACTCACTGAGTCTAAACGTTCGCTGTACGAACCATGCAGGTCTGATCATGGTGTACAACCTTTTTAGAGCAAGTCATAAAGTCTGTATAAACTTTATTTATTACAAATTGAAGTAAAAAAAAAAAAAAAAAAAAAAAAAAAAAAAAAAAAAAAAAAAAAAAAAAAAACTATATTTTCTCCTACATTAAAGTAGGACTCTTCAAACACCACATTATCAGCAGAGGAGCAGAAGTGTCTGTATGTGCACTCAATGCTTCTGAACAGCATAAGCCCACCTCGGTAGCGTGTCTGCCTCACGTTCAAGAAGTCCCGAGTTCGAATATCGGTCAGGCTGAGTTACCTGGATAAGGATTTTCCGGGGTTTTCTCTTATTCTTCAAGACGAATGTCGGGTAGCTCTAAGCTCCATGGACATTTCACCCATATCATTCATCGTCCGATATAACAACGTTGGAGGACGTAAATTACAATAATAGTAATAATAATAATAATAATAATAATAATAATAATAATAATAATAATAATAATAATAATAAACAGCATAAAGTCACGAAGTTGTTCTTGTATTATAAGGAATTTGGAACTCTTTCCTCGGATTTTAATTCTCATTTTCAAGTTGATCAATAAGATGTATTCTTCTGATAAATGAATGACTTTTGTACACAACTTCACAAATGGCAGGAGAGAAAAGAAAATGCTCACCACTGGTTACGCTACGAGGCGAGTTCAAGTTATAACTATTTTTTTTTTTTTTCTGGACTAGGACCAGACAGGAACTTCTGCTTTTTAAAAACAAAAACAAAAAATATTCACGTGGACTCTGTAAATGCGTAACAGAGATGGCAGCAGTTTACAGTGCACAGAAGTCTACTGACAGTAACGAGAGTTAGGACTATATTTATACTCAAAATGGCGACGTTTTCTTTGTAATAACAGCGTGTAATCGTTCGTTTTCTCCATTTTCGTGGTGTGACCTCTATTGCAATTCATCGCCAGTCGAGTAAGGCATGTGGTGATGGTACCATGGATGTGTCTAATGTACGTTCCTGGGTGCGACAGTTCAGTCAAGGCAGAACATCGTGTGACAACAAACCAAGACAGTTGAGTGAGGAATGTGCTGATGGTACCATGGATGTGTCTAATGTGCATTCCTGGGTGCGACAGTTCAATCAAGGAAGAACATCGTGTGACAACTAACCAAGATAGTTGAGTGAGGCATGTGCTGATGGTACCACGGATGTGTCTAAGGTAGGTTTCTGGGTGTGACAGTTCAATGAAGACAGAACATCGTGTGACAACAAACTAAGACAGTTGAGTGAGGCATGTGCTGATGGTACCATGGATGTGTCTAATGTACGTCCCTGGGTGCGACAGTTCAATAAAGGCAGAACATCGTGTGATAAACCAAGAAAGTTGAGTGAGGCATGTGCTGATGGTACCATGGATGTGTCTAATGTGCATTCCTGGGTGCGACAGTTCAATCAAGGAAGAACATCGTGTGACAACTAACCAAGATAGTTGAGTGAGACATGTGCTGATGGTACCATGGATGTGTCTAATGTGCATTCCTGGGTGCGACAGAACATTGTGTGACAACAAAACAAGACAGTTGAGTGAGGCATGTGGTGATGGTACTATGGATGTGTCTAATGTACGTCCCTGGGTGCGACAGTTCAATGAAGGCAGAACATCGTGTGACAACTAACCAAGACAGTTGAGTGAGGCATGTGCTGATGGTACCATGGATGTGTCTAATGTGCATTCCTGGGTGCGACAGTTCAATGAAGGCAGAACATCGTGTGACAACTAACCAAGACAGTTGAGTGAGGCATGTGCTAATGGTACCATGGATGTGTCTAATGTGCATTCCTGGGTGCGACAGTTCAATGAAGGCAGAACATCGTGTGACAACTAACCAAGACAGTTGAGTGAGGCATGTGCTGATGGTACCATGGATGTGTCTAATGTGCATTCCTGGGTGCGACAGTTCAATGAAGGCAGAACATCGTGTGACAACTAACCAAGACAGTTGAGTGAGGCATGTGCTGATGGTACCATGGATGTGTCTAAGGTACGTTCCTGGGTGCGATAGTTCAATCAAGGCAGAACATCGTGACAACAAACCAAGACAGTTGAGTGAGGCATGTGCTGATGGTACCGTGGATGTGTCTAATGTGCATTCCTGGGTGCGACAGTTCAATCAAGGCAGAACATCATGTGACAACAAACCAAGACAGTTGAGTGAGGCATGTGCTGAAGGTACCATGGATGTGTCTATGGTACGTTCCTGGGTGCGACAGTTCAATGAAGGCAGAACATCATGTGACAACAAACCAAGACAGTTGAGTGAGGCATGTGCTGATGGTACCATGGATGTGTCTAATGTGCATTCCTGGGTACGACAGTTCAATCAAGGCAGAACATCATGTGACAACAAACCAAGACAGTTGAGTGAGGCATGTGCTGAAGGTACCATGGATGTGTCTATGGTACGTTCCTGGGTGCGACAGTTCAATCAAGGCAGAACATCATGTGACAACAAACCAAGACAGTTGAGTGAGGCATGTGCTGATGGTACCATGGATGTGTCTAATGTGTGTTCCTGGGTGCGACAGTTCAATGAAGGCAGAACATCATGTGACAACAAATCAAGACAGTTGAGTGAGGCATGTGCTGATGGTACCATGGATGTGTCTAATGTACGTTCCTGGGTGAGACAGTTCAATGAAGGCAGAACATCGTGTGACAACTAACCAAGACAGTTGAGTGAGGCATGTGCTGATGGTACCATGGATGTGTCTAATGTGTGTTCCTGGGTGCGACAGTTCAATGAAGGCAGAACATCGTGTGACAACAAACCAAGACAGTTGCAGACATCGCCTCCAAATTTGGAGTTTACGTGGGATCTTTGCACACAATCCTGCATGAAGATCTGAAAATGCTCAATCCGCGATCCTCCAAAACAACGTCCTCAACTCGCTGGATCATGTCGTCAGACCGGCTGGTGCGAGGCTCAATCCGAGCTACCCTTTCGATGCAATATGTTTTCCAAAAATAATTCTAACAATGTTAAACAAAATATTTTCAAGGCAAATGAAATGTATATTTTGAATTTTCTGGGAATGACCTCTTATGTCCTCGCTATTTGTAGTTTCGAAAACGCTCAGTTTTACGAGAGAAAGAGAAAGATCGTCAGATTTCAACGCTTTAATGCAGCTACCGGACAATAATTGGTAATATGACGAACTTTCACCGGTCAACACGCACATCGAGAAAGTGAATTGGGCGTGACTCTTTGTCCAGCAATATACGGACCTAGCAACACGCGAAGGTGTCGTAAATGTTAAGTTCAGGGGTGGAACCATCTGTTCATCTCAGCTAAGTACCAACATTTCTGGCAGTCGTGTTAAGTGGGACACCACATTCATCATTACCAACGTTGGCACGCTTCACTGTCAGGTGGTAGCCAAACTTTATGTTGCGTAACAACGGCTAGGGTCAACAGCCTCGCAAATGTCAACAATTCAACTGTCAGTACTAATGCATCACCAAATGTTATACTCATTTCTAAATTAGTTCCACAGATATTAATTTTTATTTTTCTTTACCCTGGAAGAAATACTCCATAATATATTTCTTTCAAAAATTATTAACTAAATTTTACAATAGTATATTAATAATGCGCAAGAAGGGTTTGGAAGAAAAACATTTTCTTCAGCTTTCTGCTTAGTCTTCAATTATTTACACAATATGGGCATTACTTTATAAAATCAGCACTAAATGTGTTAAAAAACATTGCTTTTGTTGTTATTTTCCAGAACGTATAAGTGTATTTATAGCGGAAGATTGAAATTGAGTTATTCATGAACGCCCTTTTAACTGCTGTCACATCCCATTCCACAACGGGCATGAAAGATCACTTAGTGCTCACAGGCCACTTATCAAGATTTGAGGCTCTTTAGCGTGTCATTAATCTACATGGGACTACTACCGGCTTTATTTCGCTTCCCTCCGACAGGTTTGAACCATCGACCTCGAGAACCAGACCCCAGCATGTTACCAAAAGTACATTCAAGAGGTCCCGAGTTCGAATCTCGGTCGGGGTGAGTTACCTGGATAAGGCTTTTTTCTGAGGTTTCCCTTATCCTTAAAGACGAATGTCGGGTAGCTCTAAGCTCCGTGGACCCTGGACACATTTGAGCATCATTTCACCCATCTCATTCACCGTCCGATATGACAACGTTCGAGCACGCAACATTACAACAAAAAAGTATATCCTATGGAATAAACTGTAAACGTGAATGTGCCAATAAATAAAAACCCGATAAACGAGTTAAAAATCACAAGTCACTTTCTGACTCGACACTCTTTGTAAGTATTTGGAATATAGACCCTTTCTCCCCCCCCCCCACCCCATACTGGGTAACTCAATAACTGAAGATATCTGAACACGATCGTGAAGGTTTTTGACTTTCTTTTGGCAAAACTTACGCTGCACTTCTGCTGAACAGTCGAGTGCATTGAAATGTGCCCGCTCTTTATTGTTTCCTCTGTTTAATGTGAGCAGACACTAGTTATCTGTTGAATGGGTAGAGCCAGACTGAGAAATTCAATGCCATAGCTGGGATTTGAACCACGGATCTCCCGCTCTCCGTGCGGTTGCTCTAACCGACTGAGCTGCTATGACCAACATGCCGACATGACATTAAATTCTCCAACTGACTCATATGTTTCCTGGTAGACCACTAGGAGTTCTCATATGCTATGAGACACGCACCTTTTGTGGCGACTTATTATGCTGTAAGTACTTAAGTCCCTGGCTTTATAGTTAAATCACTATGGTTTTCAGGTAAATTGACACTTGGAGAGAATTTAATGTCATGTCGGCATGTTGGCCATAGTAGCTCAGATGGTTAGAGCAACCGTACGGAGAGCAGGAGACCCTTGGTTCAAATCCCGGCTATGGCACTGAACTTTTCAGTCTGGCTCTACTCATTCAAACCTTAGCTACACACGGCTAGTGTGAAAAATAATTATTTCTGTCATTAATTACAGTGGACAGCAATGAAAATGTTTCGGGCTTGAAAATAGTGAATCTACATGTCTTTCCATCTGCTGAATTCAAACATTACCATAAAAATGATAGATTAGCTCTTGTTTTCAAGATAGTGACATTTCTTTTTTTAGAGTAAAGATTTTATATTTGGGGGAATTTTTTGCGGATTTGGTACACCTGTCAAATAACAAAACACAGAGAGAAGTTTTGGAAATTAAGTGAGGCAAAAGTTAAGGAAGGCATTTTTGTCGGACCACAAATAAGAGAACTTGTAAAGGATCCTGCATTTGACCAAATTTTGGAGGAGAAAGAAAAGGAAGCTTGGGAAGCCTTCAAGGGTTGTTCATGGATTTTTAGGCAACAAAAGAGATGACAACTACAAGCATTTGGTGACAGTGCTCCTGCAACATGTCCCTTACCACTCCCACCTAGACTTTTTCCTCCTAGTTGTGGAGCTGTTAGTGATGAACATGGGGAGAGATTCCATCAGGACATTTCTGTTATGGAACAAAGATATCAGGACCGTTGGAATGAAGTAATGCTTGCG
This sequence comes from Mantis religiosa, assembly GCA_030765055.1. Lineage (NCBI taxonomy): Eukaryota > Metazoa > Arthropoda > Insecta > Mantodea > Mantidae > Mantis > Mantis religiosa. The sequence goes on along the minus strand of JAUKNK010000649.1, from coordinate 72,739 downwards.
GATTACTGTTGGTCTACGGAACTCCATCACAAGAGGCAAGCTAAAAGACGACGAAGTCAATAGGCCACCACATGATTCTCTTCAGGCACGACTATCTGCCAAGTATTTTTCCAGCAATTTAGAACTCTTAGCATGTAATTAAAATGTATCCTTTTCTATCAATCCGTTAACATGTAATACTTCCACCTTGTGTATATCATAGAAACTAGAGCTAATACAGATTTTTCATTGTCATTTGTTTTTCTCAACCCAAAATTAGTAGGAATTGCCTCATGAAGTGCTCGAAACATTCAAAAATTATTTTTTAGTTGCCCAGTGTTATCTGTGTTTCAGTGAGTTAAATTCTGATTTGAACACATCGACCTCCAACTACAGGTCAGACCAATGCTTGATTCGGCCTTCAATTCCTATTACACAATTCTTTGAACAAGGGAAAGAGTTATTTACTAAATCGCCTACATTATTGCTTACTCGATATATTCAGAAGAAATTGATATATCTATGAAACGTGTTTGCAATGAAACAAACTAAAAATCCGAGAAAAAAGAGGAAAAAGTTATTTGATGTTTAGTTAAAACTGTCATTCGCTTTAAAGTGCACAGTTTCTTTTTAAACTGACTTTCAAGAGAGAAAAATGCTGCTCAACCCGATGACTTTTTACTCAATAATATTTCATACATTTTCTTCATTCATTTCCTGAATTAGTTTATATGAGCCGAGTGCTGTAGCCAGCAATGTGAGGACCCATTCTAAGACCAAAACAGTGAATGAGTGCTATCTGACGACAAAACATTACGTGTAGTACAATCAGTAAATTAGCAAATTAAACCACTGTACGTTATATCAGCAACATTCCAAAGACGTCTCCGGTAAGTGATAAGTAACCAAAGAAATCCACGCATTCTCCGAGTTTTTCTCAACGATAACATATTAATTTAATTCCAATCTGTTGACCCAAAACTTTCTACTCGAGTAGAAAATTCAAGATTTACATTAACCTCAACTGAAACATTTCTGCGACATCATTTTAGAACTAGTCAAGGTTTTTTTTTTTTTTTTTTTTTTTTGTAATTTTTTACGTCCTGCAACGTTAAGTCATATCGGACGATGAATGGAATGGTTGATATGGCGCTCAAATGAGCCCAGGGTCCATAGAGCTTAGAGTTATCCGACATTCGTCTTTCAGGATAAAGGACAACCCTGGAAAAAGCCTTACCCACGTAAGTCACCCTGACCGAGATTCGAACTCGGGACCTCTTTGAACGTGAGGCAGACTCGCTACCACCACGCTAGAACTAGCCAATGGCAATGCAGTATGAACTACACAAATTTAGATAGTTATAGGTCTATTTTACTCTATTGCAATCTGAATTTGGTGTAATAAGTATTACAAATGTCAACAAAACTAAACGATATTCTGGACAACACGAACGGTACCAAATGTCTAATTGGTGGTAAATCCCTTATACAAATGCAAGCGTGAATGTACCTGTATACATTGAATTGTAATAAGAAGTTTTTATTCCATTCAATTATTATTATTATTATTATTATTATTATTATTATTATTATTATTATTATTATTATTATTATTATTATTATTATTATTATTATTATTATTATTATTATTATTATTATTATTATTATTATTATTATTATTTCTTTCTACCCTGTGAATTTTGAACCGGATAACTGTGGCACGTACATAAATAGCAAAGTCTACGAAGGTCCGCTTACGAATAGTTATTTAAAGGAAAATGTAAAGTTGTAGAAAAAACCTAACTAATCTAACGTTACTTTTAACTTTGTTAGACTATAACATCATGTTTTCTTATTTCTATATGATGTTACGACTAATGCGCAGGAGTGAAATCTCGTATTTACAAACCTATGCACAGTAGTTTCCATTGTCAAATTTGCATCAAATTTTGAAAGTAAGCTTTTGTTGTGCAAGTTCATGTCCTAATAAAAATATTCCCATATGCAAAAAACGCAAACCGTTACTATTACTGTAGATGTTCAAATGAAAATCGGAAATGTTGCATGAAGACAAAGTATGTTGTGATGGAAGTGAAAGATACAATCGTGTTCTTTTCATTACTAGATTCCCTAAACAGAGTACAAATGTTTGTTTTCCGATTTTTAATTGAACGAATTATGTAGCTACGGGCGGTGTTTGTGTATATATGAACTACCTACATACCTTGTCTGCTACAGCATGCAATGCCCAACATTCAGACGCTCTACTCACCTGCAACAAACAAAACAAAACAACATCAGCTCCACAGTCCGATGTTCCCAATCAAATACACTAAAACATTTATAATCAAACGTCCTGTCAACACCTGGACGTATGATCCATCTACTCACCAAGTTTTATTTTTCCAGCTTCTCTACCTGCTTGGAGTGTAGATAGCCTCATTGCATACTTGCCTTTAGTTACCTACACGAGGGATAGAGGAAACGTAGTCTATAGACGAATGTTTAAAACGAGAGGTTATACCCACAATTAGTGCCATATATCGCACACCGGCATTAAAATTCCATACTCCTTCGATAACATCTAGAAAAACAACTGACTAGCAACATACACATCTTTTTAACAGATAAGCATTTGTTTGTGCAATACGTTGTTTTGTATATTTATCCTTTACTCGTTATACAAACTTACATTACATTTTATCTGTCATGTAAATATTTTAAATATATGACAATTTAACAAACAAACAGTCACTCGAGAACATAATTAGGGAGAGAAATTCCTCTAAAGTATTGTTTGCAGTGATCGGTTTTCTTCCTTCTGTCCATGCTATAAAACTATCAAAGCTATGATATTGCCCACCTCTGAACCAAGGTCCCGAGTTCGAATCTGTCAGGGTGAGCTACTTTGATAAGCTTTTTCCAGGGTTTCTCCTTATCCTGAAAGATGAACGTCTGGTAATTCTAAGCTCTATGTACTCTGTACACATTTGAACATCATTTCATTCATCGTCCAATATGACTTAACGTTGGAGGTTTTCTCTTATCCTGAAAGATGAATGTCTGGTAACTCTAAGCTCTATGTACCCTGTACTCATTTGAACATCATTTCATTCATCGTCTGATATGACTTAACGTTGGAGGTTTTCTCTTATCCTGAAAGATGAATGTCTGGTAACTCTAAGCTCTATGTACCCTGTACTCATTTGAACATCATTTCATTCATCGCCCGATATGACTTAACGTTGGAGGTTTTCTCTTATCCTGAAAGTTGAATGTCTGGTAACTCTAAGCTCTATGTACCCTGTACTCATTTGTACATCATTTCATTCATCGTCTGATATGACTTAACGTTGGAGGTTTTCCCTTATCCTGAAAGATGAATGTCTGGTAACGCTAAGCTCTATGTACCCTGTACTCATTTGAACATCATTTCATTCATCGTCTGATATGACTTAACGTTGGAGGTTTTCTCTTATCCTGAAAGATGAATGTCTGGTAACGCTAAGCTCTATGTACCCTGTACTCATTTGAACATCATTTCATTCATCGTCCGATATGACTTAACGTTGGAGGTTTTCTCTTATCCTGAAAGATGAATGTCTGGTAACTCTAAGCTCTATGTACCCTGTACTCATTTGAACATCATTACATTCATCGTTCGATATAACTTAACGTTGGAGGTTTTCTCTTATCCTGAAAGATGAATGTTTGGTAACTCTAAGCTATATGTACCCTGTACTCATTTGAACATCATTTCATTCATCGTCCGATATGACTTAACGTTGGAGGTTTTCTCTTATCCTGAAAGATGAATGTCTAGTAACTCTAAGCTCTATGTACCCTGTACTCATTTGAACATCATTTCATTCATCGTCCGATATGACTTAACGTTGGAGGTTTTCTCTTATCTTGAAAGATGAATGTCTGGAAACTCTAAGCTCTATGTACCCTGTACTCATTTGAACATCATTTCATTCATCGTCCGATATAGCTTAACGTTGGAGGTTTTCCCTTATCCTGAAAGATGAATGTCTGGTAACTCTAAGCTCTATGTACCCTGTACTCATTTGAACATCATTTCATTCATCGTCCGATATAACTTAACGTTGGAGGTTTTCCCTTATCCTGAAAGATCGAATGTCTGGTAACTCTAAGCTCTATGTACCCTGTACTCATTTGAACATCATTTCATTCATCGTCCGATATGACTTAACGTTGGAGGTTTTCTCTTATCCTGAAAGATGAATGTCTGGGAACTCTAAGCTCTATGTACCTTGTACTCATTTGAACATCATTTCATTCATCGTCCGATATGACTTAACGTTGGAGGTTTTCTCTTATCCTGATAGATGAATGTCTGGTAACTCTAAGCTCTATGTACCCTGTACTCATTTGAACACCATTTCATTCATCGTTCGTATGACTTAACGTTGGAGGTTTTCTCTTATCCTGAAAGATGAATGTGTGGTAACTCTAAGCTCCATGTACCCTGTACTCATTTGAACATCATTTCATTCCTCGTCCGATATGACTTAACGTTGGAGGACGACAAATTAAAAACAAACAAATAAAAAGCTATGACATAGCGACACGCCCTTTAAATCGGCACATTGTCGCTCCTTTTCTAAGATTGCACATATTTTGCTGACATCTCTATCGAATTTTTTAGTAGAATACTTGGGTGCAGGGAAGGATGGAATGTCTGCACATATTTCACGGCGCCTGCAAAATCCAAAAGATATCTGACACGGCTATGTGATACTTCCGCTGTCATCTTTACTTCCGCCCGCTGTGTCAACTTTAGGGTGGGCCGCATGTCATCATGTCTTACACACGTGTCAAAATGATTACACCCAATTAGGTTTTTACGGTAAAATGACCAAGTTATTCTGGGAATGAAAACGATTTATAAATGTCCAAAATCAAAATCTTACTGAAAGCAATCCGCTCTCTGTTACTGAGTATTTGTATTCAACCAATAACATTGTTGGTAATCTTTCCTGGTGAAAGACTCAAAAGTTTACATGGAAGAACAAAATTAATATCACAGCACGAATACCTATTATTTAACTTTAACCAATGTGGGGAATGAATGACAACATCTACATTCCATTTTCGTTTTCATACGATATTTCCTTAGTGTAGAGTACAAGCTGACTCTGCAGCTCTGTTCTAGTTGATCACATACTCAGATTGGTGGTTCCCAGCACAAATGTAGAAGTAACTTCAATGTACTTTCCTCACATGACAATGTTGTATTTCCAACCGTATTACAGGGAACACAAGCTATTTCCCCACTATGCTGGTTCTGTGACGACTAGAGCTCGGTTTTTGCAGAACGTTTTATTCCTTGATAGTTAAACGTATGTAACACATTTATTCCACATTGTAAGGAGTTTATAACGGAAATGTGTAGTGTAGTGTTTAACGCGGCACCGCACGAGATGAAGATGGAGCACCGGTGGAATGAGATGGCAACTCGGAGAAAACCCGCCCCTACACCATGTTGTGCACCACAAATGTCACATTTCGTTAGCTGGGATCGTACCAGGGCCGCCTTGGTGAGAGTCGACGGCCGTTTATTACGGGAGTTTTATAGTGAACATAAATGCATATTTAAGGGATTAGCGCATATTTAGGCATATATTTTATTTTTCAGCAATGATTCGTACATTTATTTCATCCCGATACCCTTTAAGAACAGAAGGAAACGAGAAAATTTCTCTTTTACTACTCTGTTTGTGTAGGACTTAGTAACATGTTTCTAAATCCATAAAAGGTCGCCGAAAAATGAGAACATTGCGCTTCCTACTGCTCAAGAACTTATGGATATGTATGACTGAAATTTCATGAACATTTTCAAAAAAATCACCTTTTCTTCTTTTTAGTCTACCAAATAGAGTAAGCCTTGCTGAATCCAAAGAATGCTTAAGATGGCATCCGCAAGCAGTGGCGGTCGATAAGGGAGGGCTGCGAGACTGCACCCCCCCCCCCAGAGCAAATTTTGATTTTACTGTTGTTGCCTTAATTGAATAAATTGAATTGATTACATCCGTATATATATTGTAACTCATTACAAGTTCATATGTGAAGCCGCTTCTCCCTCTTGGACTGCCAGGACAACTCACTAACGTACATATTGCTTCCATTTCCCCCTCCGCTAGTCTCCGCTTCACGTTTCGACCTACCGCGCCTGAACTCAATGGACTGCATTGCTTGCAGTCCCAAGAGCGATGTAAGTGCAATTTCGTGCGGATTTTCGTGAAATAGACGGTTTTTTAACATTTTCACGGTGATTCAAATATATTTTGGTTTGCTGACAGTAAAGTATAATCAAATGTCACTTTTTATACTGGTATCAATGGTGTGATTGTAACAATGAGAAATTCAGTCGAGTATTTGAAGTCGCTTCGTTTTGGCGCTTTAACACTGCAAGAGAAATGTGACATTAAAGTACGAGGAAGAGCGATTCAGAGTGCAACAAGCTGCCAAAAATAATATAGGTGTTTCAGTCCTGAAATTTACACGAAATATGAGTGGATATGTGGCTGTGAAATCAGCAGTTCCCTGTTCTCTTTTCCTTGCCTTTTATTTGGAATTAAGGCAAGGCTACACTGAAAATTCCAAATTCTATAATAATAAACCTATCATTATAAAAATTTAGACATAATTAAAGTATCGTTTTAAACTAGCATACATATTTTTATGTTGCTACACCAAATAATTATTAATTACTTTTTGTGAAGATATTGTAAAAATTAAAAATGTCTTACGCGTCAAAAAATTTGAGCTTTTAAGTTGAATCTTTGTTTCTGGCTAGTAAAGAGAAATTTTAAAAGACCCACATTCTTATTTTTTGGAATATTCCTGTACCATTTGTTCTAAAATATGTTCCACGTGTTAGCTCTCAAAATTTTGAAAATATTAACTTATTTTATTACTTAACACCGTATAATTTTAAAAATATGAGATAAAAGGATGGGAATGTGAAGTTTGCTATTTACATATTATGTACCTATCCTGTAAGTTTCACCTAGTGAAATGTAAAACTTTGACGCGTGAGGCATTTTGTATACCGAAAAGTGTTAGAAAAAAACTCCCAGAAAATGAATTTTAAGGTCATGAGTGTTACTTTAAACGATTGTTAAAGGTATCTTTAAATTGTCACGTGATGGCCTAAAATGTTGTAAATGATAAAAATAGTATGTCATCTATTGCTACAAACCCTAAACTACCAAAAATGCCCAAAAAGAAAATTCCACGATTTTCAACATTTTCGGTGAATTTTCAGTGTAGCCTTGCCTTAAAAAAGTTGCAGCCAACATTGCATGGGTTCAAAAGGGAGTTTCAGAGTTGAATAGACTATATAAAAAATGTCAAACGTGAAATGTCCAAAAACCATGTTAATAACATGCTTAATTTTGCTACACTTGTGTCAGTAAATGTACAGACATGTTTAAGCCAAGACTAGATCAATAGATCGTCACAACGATCTAGTCCAAAAAATAGGGACACTCTTATACAGATAATCAACTGTGTGAAATTTTGTGGTTATCACGAGCTACCCCTAAGAGGGCATGAAGGGTCACAAAATCAAGGAGTGTTCAGGGGGTTGATTAAATATACAGGAGAAATTGATTTCCTATTTAAGAAAAAACTGATAGCAAACATTCCGAAGTTCAACGAGGGAGTGGTCAATAAGTTTGCTAAAAAGAAAGTTCGCTGTTCATCTTCAAATACCTAAGCAAAGCTAAAATTCCAGTAATCAATGCAACCCCCCAAGGTATAGACATGAGTCGCCAATGTGCGCAAGCCATTTTTAAATGCTCTAATCTAGCTTTAAAGTTGACGTGCTCTAAGTTAAGTGCTCTAATCGTGTATCAAGGTTACTGAATGCTAGTGTTAGATATGAATTCTAATTCTTTATCCTTGTTTTCTCGCTATTGAAAATTCCAGCATTTTTTTCATCATTAAGATGCTCCTCGCGTCGCAGTTTTAGTGTTAGACTAACGAAACTTGCTACACACGTTCATAGAGACAGTGACTAGAAATTTCTGGTTTTTTATTGTGACATGCACTTTAAGCACACTTTCTTTACTTCAAAACACAAAACTGTCAAATTTTGGGCAAAAAAGCCATATTCATAGCTTTAAAAATTTCTGGAGCCGAAAGTTATTGAGGCTCAGAGAAACCTAAGGTAAATTCAAAAACTGGATGTATTGGAAACCTGTTGTTCAAATATTAGTCTAAAATTTAAGTTATTTTGTCGCAAGGGACTTTTTAGGTGACGTAACCAAAAATAAATAAATAAATTTGGCCATATTTTCCAAACTACCATAGTGAAATTCATAAAATTTAGGCTGTATCGCATTTGCACTAAGTTACATCTGTGGTATAAATCTTAAAAAGTTAGCGTAATTAGTTCAGGATTTCAAATTTTCCTTAAAGTAAAAAAGCCATGAACAATCAGGCAGTAAATCTTTGAGGTTCGGTGAGACCGTTGTATCATAAAACTTGATATGGTTTGTATTAATATTGCACACGAAGTCGTCTGTCGCAACAATAACATCTCCACGAATTAAAATGTATCATTTAAACTTGTACTAATGTACTGCTGAAGTGTGAGCACTAGGAAAAGGAATATTACAATGTCGAAGGAAAAGAGAAATAGATTGATGGAAATGCTACATTTAACAGATGGAAATATAGTACTGTACAAGTGTGTTAAACCGATGAACTTCAATTTTGTATTTTCAGAATATCTCAAAAGTCAATGCGAGTTTCGAGTTAGTGATTGTTGGTTTTATTTAACTAAAATAAACCCATATTATTTTTATACTACTGTTTTAGGTACTCTGCAACAAAAAGTTACAGATTACGCAACGTCTACAAACAGCTGCTCATAGAAATATAAAAACAAGTGACAATAAAATTGTTTTTCCAGAAACGTTGAAATATTTAATTTACTGCAATAAACCGACTAATACTAAAATAGACAAAGACAGGCTAATCATATTTAATTAGTGCGTGTGTTTAAAAATTTACTTTGTTTACTTTGAGATTAATAAATGCGTGAAAGATAAAAACACCTCTTTAGAACAGTTTCATTACTTCTGATATTTTTGTGAAAAATTATGAATAGGATACTGAGCTGCTCGGGTAGCAGCCTCAGGTAAATCCTGGATTGATAATCAAATACCAAGACGTGAAGTTTCATCCACAAAATAAGTGGCACAGGAGGCGAAACGTACTGACAGTCCACAATAGGCTCATTTGTTCAACGTAACCCAAGTAGCGGTATGATGTAAGACGTTGAGGCCAAATTAAACAGACACGTGAAAAACTCACTACCGCAAGAGAATAGCAAAATTAATGCACATTTTCAAATGGTATAGCCATCATATTTACGGCTTATATTTTCGACAATTAAATACTGCAAACATTACATTCTTCTTGTGTTCTGACGCTGGCTGGCGTGTAGTAGAGGGAGAGGGAGGTGTCTGGGATTTCTCTCGAGATACGAGTAGGAATGTTCCGAATTTCCTTCTCCCTAAACGTGTGCGAATTTTCGAGAAGAGACCGCTCGTTTTGTTCAGCGGCTGCTTACAAGCGAGAGGCTCAGTTGCAAACGACAGACGAACGTTCACAATCAGAACATACATCTTGTCAGAATGCTGTTTCGCTTGTTCATGCCCCAAACTCCTATTATCTGGTATTGTTTTACATCAAGCAGAGCGTGTGCTGTAAGCAACCAAACCCAATTTCGAAGCAAGTAGCAAAACGGTCAAGCAACGGTAAATTCACAAGAAAGGTCACACACACATGATTAATCCCCTCAAGTGAGACGAGGCTGTGCTGAGTTTGTTACAGCCCAACAAGAGGAAGCCTGAGATTTGCTTTGACAGCCTCTTCTTCGAAATTGCAGGAAGCGCCAAAGGGAAAACAAACCAAGCCTAAAATTAAACGACGTTAAAGACGTTTTATGCGCTCAAACCTTGGCTTCTTGGCACCGAACCCTGTTTGTGCACCGATATTCAAGGTAAAGTGCTGCCATCTGGCTACATGATACTATATTATACACTTCTGTCTTACCGGAAATTGTGGGGCTATTTTGATTTCCTACTTGCAATCCTCATCTCCACACGAGGCTAGAAAGTTTCCACCAGCGACACTTACTATTTCCAAGATTCTTTGTATTTCTCACAAAAGTATTTTCAATAAATTACAGCAAAAAGATAGACCACCGTTAGCTTACATTTGACGAAGTTCATGAGTCAACTATTTGGTGGATGACGCCTGACACAAAATGGGTTGTTTGAAAACACTAATAGATGTAATGTTTGAAGAAGAATTGAAATCGGTGGCGTGGATTATGGACAAGACATGCATCTTAGAACATGTTCCTACAGCCATAAAATGTACATTAGTAGAAACGGGTTGTCATAGAAATGAATTCATTTACTGGAAAAATTTTAATGGCATACGATGATGCAAACTCAAAAGTAAGTAGTTTATTAAATTTATTGTAGCTTAGATCAAAAGTAAGTGGAGATAGAAGAGCAACATCTGTCTTATACTCACATGACTTTCTTTACTCTTGTACAAACACTTATTGCTCTATCTACTTCAAGATAAACATTATCTTATTGTAGTTATAAGGGAATACAGTAGACTAAGTGATAGTCAAATGTTTTGGTCGTTATGTGATGTATACATGACTTTCTCTACTCTTGTACAAACACTTATTGCTCTATCTACTTCAAGATAAACATTATCTTATTGTAGTTACAAGGGAATACAGTAGACTTTAAGTGACAGTCAAATGTTTTGGTTGTTATGTGATGTATAGATGACTTTCTCTACTCTTGTACAAACACATATTGCTCTATCTACTTCAATATAAACATTATCTTATTGTAGTTACAAGGGAATACAGTAGACTTTAAGTGATAGTCAAATGTTTTGGTCGTTATGTGATGTATACGTGAGTTTCTCTACTCTTGTACAAACACTTATTGCTCTATCTACTTCAAGATAAACATTATCTTATTGTAGTTACAAGGAAATACAGTAGTCTTTAAGTGACAGTCAAATGTTTTGGTCGTTATGTGATGTATAGATGACTTTCTCTACTCTTGTACAAACGCTTATTCCTCTATCTACTTCAATATAAACATTATCTTATTGTTGTTACAAGGGAATACAGTAGACGGTTTGTACGGTTTTCTTGTAGGTACAATGAGAATAGGAAAGATAGTTAACCATAATTATATCAGTGCCAAAATTTTGTCCCGGATGAATCTTTTACATGCCAGTAGGTCTACCGATGTGGGTTTGTCACTTAAGTTCGGGTTGAACCCGCAATCTTGGTATCAGAAGACTAGCGTCTAAACAGCTGAGCCAAACAGTCCGACACACATGGGAACATGAGAATACAGAAGAATTAAGCGATAGTTAATTTAAGAGCTGGTCACTACATGATGGCTTTGACACTCCGTTCTGTTTGCATGGTCAGCATACAGAAAATAAACATGATTTTGTATTTCAGAAAACTGTATTTGAAAATTTAAACCAGAAACAGGGAATACCTCAAAAACGGTTATCGATATCTTATTTATTTATTTATTTTTGTGGCAAGACTGCCTATTGCTTTGATTTACCAGTTGTTATACTTCACAGGCTACATGCAGAAAAATCAAGATGAGCATCTCATAGAATCATATATATGTTATTTCTTAGCTTTGGTACTTAAAATAACAAATTTGTTTTCACACCTCAAAATGTCCCTTCTTCCGTGTTTTCTCCAACTTGCTTCACATTCCTTTTAACCATTTTAATCTTATTTTTCGTAAATATTTTCTTGCTTTCTCTAAACGTACACTGGATCTTGAGTTCAAAATGTTAACTTCAAATATTTTCATTTCCCTAACATATTAAACTGTCTCTCCCTTTACCGGAAACATCGCATGATGTAGAACACCCCCCCCCTCATGCACCCATCTTAGCCTAACTTCTTTGTTGCAAACCTCAACGTACTTTTTATTTCCCACATTTTTAAATAATTTTCTTGAAACTGTTTACAATGTCTTGCCTCCGTATATCCTCTACTCATGTTCTAATTCATTTCCAGGAATCTTCACTTCTATTATTTCTTTCTGTCCATGTTTCCTCAGTTTAATTGAGCTGTTACTCCTTGTGATTTAATTAAGGGGGAACGTGCGATTTAACTTTCACCATCTCGGCAGACGTAGCGGAGCCAGATCTGGGTCACGTTTCACTACTGATCTTGCGAGAACATTCCGCTGATAGCTTAACTGAGCTTAACAAGCATTTCTTGTGATAATTGTAAGGTGCTATGATAACAAACATGAGTTTAACTGAAAACGAAACTATCGTCCTTAGAAGGAGCTCTCCCCAGAGGCGCATTAATATCCTTACCAAACGTATCTTAAAACGGGTCCTATTATTTCTGCACCACTATCAGGTCAAAACGAGGCTTTTAATGCGATCCTTAATATTCCTCAAGCTTTGGTTTGGGCGTTCGACAAAGATTCAAAATCAGTTTTAATAGAATATAAATGAAATTGGTGGTATTTTAGAGTGATCGCCTCTAAAAATCACTAAAGAAAACTAGCTCAATAGTAATTCAACTTCAGAAAAATCAGTGCTACTGCAACTACTTACTGTGTGCCCGTAATTCTCATAATACAATAATTTCGTCTTAAGAATAATTTCTTTCTTCTTTCATAATAAAAAATAAATAAAATTGGTGGTAGATTAGAGCGATCGTCTCGAAAATCACTACAGAAATCTAGCTCAATAGTAATTGAAGTTCAGAAAAATCTGTGCTACTGCAACTACTTAATGTGTCCCTATACTTCGAATAAAACAAATCCAGCACAGCACAGCACAGCACAGCGCAGTCCAGCTGGCTGTACCTCTCCAAGGTGACACTGAATGGAGAAAATTGACAATGAAAATGACATTTTTATGTTTTAGTGGGTTCTTCTCTACTGGAATTCCCTCTTTAATTAGTGTACACTTTACCACTGAATGTACAATATTTCTATTTTAAATATATGTTAAAATGCTACTGTGTTAATTTGTACTGTAATTCCGCACCACTTGCTCTACAAATTGGTACTACATGTTGTTAAATATGGCAACGTATGCGTGATCAAATCGTATGGTTGCTCAAGTGACTTCTGGATTTTATTTTCCTTAGTAGACATTACGAGTATACGAGTACAATTTTAGGTTGCCCCCCATTTTCTGGATAGGACTTTATTCCCCCTCTCCTTTGATCACGACCTTAGTTCATTAGTTGTAGTTGGAAAGCCAAACAGGGACTGGCCACTATCCCCATTCGCCGCTCACCTAGGTCTGGCGTTGAAACCAATCAGACATTGACTGGTATAGCAAACAACAGTATCGACATGTTCACTGCATTCGACTGTATCTGCCATGAGTAATGAATCAATGTCTCAATTAAAATGTTACTTTTTAACAAATTAAAAACACAAACTCTCTGGGACCACTTTTATTTCTTAAGACACATTTGACAATCTTATAGTTTTGTTTTGGTCGGAATCTTGGGCAAACAAAAACAAATTAGGGTCATTACTTCCCATGGACTTAATTTGGTGCTGCCCCACAATTTTGTGCACTCAGTACATATCATTCCTGTACGTAGCCAAGGCTCCAACTGTTTTGAAGGCACAAAGGCCATCGAGCAAACTGCAGCTGCACTCATATGACGCAACTGCTTTTATTGTTCATGAAATGATTTCTACGTAGTAGTCACATATGTGGAAAGGTTTGTATGGGCTTCCTTTCCTCGTACAAATACAAAAGGAATACATCCTCCATGATGGAATGTACCATCCTCAATACGAACTCCAGTTTTTTTTTCCCATAAGCTGCACACATTCCAGTTTGATCCTTGCTTTCTCATTTTGCAAGACTCAACATATTGATGTTTACTTTTGCGTCGAACGTTACAAGTAACAATGTTTATGTGCCTAAGGCACTAACAATAAAGTTCTGGACAAATATAATACGTTCTAGAACTACAAAATCTTGTTTGCAAAACAACGATTTAACACCAGCAGTGTAAGGCAACTTTTTGAAATACCAAAAGGGAAAACATGGAGAAAACTTGCGAATGTGTACATATCAACAGTTGATGAAAGAGATGTGGTACGACAATGTTCTTTGTTCTTTGGAAGGAAGTTTCGCCGTACTGCAGTCACCGTTTAACACCAAGGGTGACGAAGACCTGTTTCTCTTTACCTACTTCAGTCCTAAAATACGGCACTCGTTTCCTCGATATGTCCATTCCTTTAACTAAACTATTATAAGACTGAAACAAACCTGCCCCATGATATTCTTCGACGCTGTTGGAGAGGAAAACTCCGTCTCAATGATCAAAATGGGCATTTTAGGCACCACTAAACCACTTGATACGTTTATATTTTACATACTTGGAAATATCTCATATTCAGTGTTTTCATTTACATAAAGAGTGTAGTAATATTTCCATCTACATCTTGCATAAAACGGATAATTTTGTTGACATTATTATTAGCGTTCTGATTAATCATCAATCACAGCCCATTTTGTGAAATTCATATCAAACGAAAGGTCGCAAACACCAATATTTGTTTTTAATTCTGTGTGATCCATAAATGTCTGTAGAAATACGCTCCGAAACTTGCAAGATTTCCACTACAAAATATTTCTGAAGGATGTTCACATCCTTTGTATTTCATTCCTCGTGGGTCATCAAACTTGAGATTTCCTATTGTGTTGGTGAGGGAAAGACCCGATTTTCTTCCGGGGAATAACGCGAGGTTGAACATTTAAGCCCATAATTAATAAGATCGAGTTGAGGGGTTAAGCCAATGAATGCTCTGGAGGTATAAACCTAGAAGCTAGCAACAATGAAGACGGTTAAACAGTTTTACTTAAACAACACAGAAGGTTGTGTCCGGGCGTCGCTATAGATATATAGATTTATGCTGAATTTAATTCGACAGTTAAAAATAAAGTAATTTAAGAATATATCGCGAGAAACTGAAATGTCAAGTTATTGAGTGCGAGGTAACTTGTGTCCGTGCATTTCATTGCCTCACACTGGATATTCCCCGGGACTGATGTCTAAAGAAGGGTGATAAAATACAAACTAATATTACACTAAGTGACTGGCAGTCTATCGTATTCGATCGAAAATTGAAATTTTTGGAGCTTGCAGGTTTCGCGCAAGCTCACTACGAGGGAACAATCTTGGAGCTTGCAGGTTTTGTGCACACCTCCATCCTACGGCTCACTACGAGGGAACAATCTTGGAGCTTGCAGGTTTTGTGCACACCTCCATCCTAAGGCTTACTACGAGGGAACAATCTTGGAGCTTGTAGGTTTTGCGCACACCTCCATCCTAAGGCTTACTACGAGGGAACAATCTTGGAGCTTGTAGGTTTTGTGCACACCTCCATCCTAAGGCTCACTACGAGGGAACAATCTTGGAGCTTGCAGGTTTTGTGCACACCTCGATCCTAAGGCTCACTACGAGGGAACCATCTTCGAGCTTGCAGGTTTTGTGCACACCTCCATCCTACGACTCACTACGAGGGAACCATCTTCGAGCTTGCAGGTTTTGTGCACACCTCCATCCTACGACTCACTACGAGGGAACAATCTTGGAGCTTGTAGGTTTTGTGCACACCTCCATCCTACGACTCACTACGAGGGAACCATCTTCGAGCTTGCAGGTTTTGTGCACACCTCCATCCTACGGCTCACTACGAGGGAACAATCTTGGAGCTTGCAGGTTTTGTGCACACCTCCATCCTAAGGCTCACTACGAGGGAACAATCTTGGTGCTTGCAGGTTTTGTGCACACCTCCATCCTAAGGCTCACTACGAGGGAACAATCTTGGAGCTTGCAGGTTTTGTGCACACCTCCATCCTACGACTCACTACGAGGGAACAATCTTGGAGCTTGCAGGTTTTGTGCACACCTCCATCCTACGGCTCACTACGAGGGAACAATCTTGGAGCTTGCAGGTTTTGTGCACACCTCCATCCTACGACTCACTACGAGGGAACAATCTTGGAGCTTGCAGGTTTTGTGCACACCTCCATCCTACGGCTCACTACGAGGGAACAATCTTGGAACACCCCTGCCCTGTACCAACGTCACATGCAGATACATCATAGCTCGCGAACAAAACACGACTCATGACCTAGTCCTCAA
Source organism: Mantis religiosa (assembly GCA_030765055.1). Classification (NCBI taxonomy): domain Eukaryota; kingdom Metazoa; phylum Arthropoda; class Insecta; order Mantodea; family Mantidae; genus Mantis; species Mantis religiosa. The sequence continues at coordinate 56,502 of JAUKNK010000649.1, read as the reverse complement.
CAGTAGTGAACTTTTACAAATATCAGGGGCATATCACCCCAGAGCTCCCAGGTGGTGCGTTTACATTTTAATTTAATTAGAATCTACCCTCCATCACTACAAGTGTGAATCTAGTAGTGTTTAATTTATACAAGGTAAAACAAACCAACGTTAAAAAAAAACTAGTCAATGGGTATGATCATAGACGCGCGCGCGCGCGCACACACACACACACACACACACACACACACACACACATGCAGACAGTGTTCACAAAGAAACTTTACATCAGTAACTATATGATTCTTTTCAATGATGAAAAGAGGGATATTTCAGTTCTAACTCCAAAATACTTCCTTTACAGTTGTATTAATTATCCAAACTTGCTTGTTCGCAGCCTATTTGATGTCGTACTTGTTTAGCAGACGTTTGAGAGGTGTAACATAAAATATTTATTAGCGTTAAGTACACGACCATTAGCAGTTATCAAGGATGGGGACACATCAATGCAAATGAGACGAACATTTTAGCTTTTCTCTGTTAATGAATTATGCACTTATAGTGTGGATAACTTATACATTTTTGTGAGTTTAATTCTGCCGCCTGGAGAAGCAATTTCTTTGTCATTTCTCTGTTATCGGTAAGTTTTGCTTTATCAAATTTATTGCAGTAAGTTAACAGTGCGTATTTGTTTTCTTACACCAACTACATGTAAAAGGTTTTACGTATAAATTGTGAAATGCTGTCTAAAAACATATCTAACTTCCGTAATCTGGAGATCGATTTTTCTACATTAAGAAGTGTTTCCACCAGGTTCCCGGAAGCATGCTCTAATTCTCCAAGAAAAACTTCCAGTATCAAACACTATTTGCTGATGTTATTTGCAGAAAATCCGGCAGATTCTTAACACATTCCAGCCCAATATCATAATGTATATTTCCTGTCGATAACTGGTAATCGTTCAGGAATTCTCTATCATTAGAATATACACTATTATACTGCAAATTAGATATTACATTGCCTAAATTAAAAAAAAAGAAAGGAAAAAGCTTCTTTCTTTTTACTGTAAACTCGGACCATGAAAACATTCGCCGTTTGTTTTACGAGAATCTATTGCTGAGCTGCAAGTTCCAAGACCTCAGTTTCCAACATACCAAAGGCCTGTTTCAGCCAAAAGTAAACTGGGCTAAAACGTTTAAGCACGCTATGTATGCTCAAGTTCTTCTCGGGAAGCAAGCCAGGTGAAAAGACGATTAGATATCGACGTTTCGGGAGCGTACATCTCTCCCGTCAGAATATTTATTAAATGTTATAACCACAAATGGATAAAACACAATTATGAACCAAGACAAAACACTATCAAAATTCGCATTACTGAACAGAAGACTTTTTTCAGTAAATTAACTGCCAGGTCAGGAGATGGCGTGAGTATAGAAAATTATGTCAAAGAAACGTATCTATTTAACTTGATGATCAAGCTGTGTAGATCTGTCCTTAAGTCGACGAATTTCCAATTTTAAGGCCGGTTTCCAAGAGGAGCTGAACCGAAAACCATCATCACGATTAAGCGTGCTTTTCTCGGAGGAAATGGCCAAAGCCTCCTTAATTCTCCGCTCCCAGTAACTGTTGCATTTTGCCAAGATGATCGTCTCCCAAAAGTTGGCTCTATGGTCGTTATGCCAGTCCACACTTCTCAGGTTGCATTAAACGAATGCTCCGTTCATGTTCGATTATTCTGGTAGCGATGGTCCTTCCGGTTTGTCCTATATACGGTGTCCCACATTTTTCGCGAGTCTTTTGTTCGGTAATGCGAATTTTGATAGTGTTTTGTCTTTATTTATCCAGTGATTCATTTGTGGTTATAACATTTAATAAATATTCTGATGGGAGAGAAGTACACTCCCGAATCGTCTTTTCACCTGGCTTGCTTCCCGAGAAGGACTTGAGCATATTTGTCGCCAGGAAAGCTTCACGTCTTATTTTACGCTACGTTGTACTCTTGATTTGAATACATTTAATGTTAAGAATTTCTAATGACATCCCGACCATCATTTCTAAGCCAATAAAGCTCATCATGTATTTGTTGTAACGGGACTAAGAAGTATGAGGGAAAATTCTGAAAATAACCGCTTCACTAACGTCTGCAGGGGGAGGCGGAGGTGTGCTTTGCGATTACATTTGGACTTTCTATTGTTTCCCCATCAGAAAATTGATCCCTCTCGTTTCAACTGTAATTTGCTTGGTGGTGTCATCCACGTTACTTATTTCTGTTACGGCAAGGAAAGCATTGTAACAAGCTACCAGAAGTACATCATCTGTGCTTCAAGTACTTTAGAAGAAAAGAAAGGAGAAAACGTCCTTGAAAACCAAAATATTTTACAATATATATCTTCCCTCCTGTTCAGGAACTCAATATTTTCTTCATAGCAACTACCAGACATGGACATCAAAATGCAGAGACATTTTCTGCATACGTAGTTTTTGTTCTGATCTACCGATTATATCCAGAAATACGCATGTGTCCTGGGTTTGAAGTGAATTAAAGCAATAATCAATAAATACTGATGAAGGAAACGTTAAATTTCTATCAATATGATCTTTACAAGTTTCACTGTCATATTGCACTATCATTGTTTTGATAGAACTTTTCTGCGATGTAAACATGCCAAGTTCTGAACCATATGGCAGTCTGTGAAAGTTCATGGCAATCACTCAGGTCATCGTCGTGCAAAAAGTGAAACCATGCGATTATTCTTGATAGCGCGAACAGCAGGTTGCTCCATAACTGAATAAGATTATTAATCACAGAAGTACACGCTGCCACAGTATAAACATTCTCAATTAACTCAAATCTTATAGCATACTGTGAAACAACCAAACGATTATTTGCTCAGCACTGCACAACTGTACTTTCACTCAATTTTAATAGAAGTGGTTGATTATCGCTGCATCTGGAACATACATTTGCCCAGGTATTTCCAATTTAATCAAGACATTTTCTGGAATATATTTTACGAATTCAAATATATCTTTAAACATATATTTACTTGGTTGCGGTCTCCCTTAATACTCTAAAAAGTTAAAGTTTGTTATTCTTTTATTGTCCGTTTATGTTTTGTGCAGACGACTTTTATGGCGTAGAGGCTATGGCCCAAAATTATCGGGAAGATGGCTCCGGGCAAAAGGATAAGCAGCGCGCTTGCCCAGAGAACTGCAACTATAAGAATTGTTCGACATTTCGAACGTTCTGTAACTGTGTGGAAATGTTAAACAGTTATAAGCGAGTGCGCTTTTGGTGCTACGAAGAGCGTTTTCCAAGCGAGTTTGTGACGTACACGACGAGTCAACTGTTCGTAAGAAGTGGCTACGTCGGCCGCATTTTCTTATGCCGGGCGTGAAGGTGAAGGTGTGAAGCGACAGAGAAAATCTCAAGTAAAACGAACTAATTGACAGTGCACTGCTTAACCTTCTGTCTTTTAATGTTTTAATAATATTACTCTCATAGAAAATCTAGCGATTTTCAAAACATTAACATGCACGTGTATGAAGAGAGGTAGGGAGATGCCATGTAAAGGGAGAGAAGACAAAGAGAGAAAATGGGACTGAGGATAAGATGGTGGAGAGAATTTACACAAGAAAATTGCTTGAGTCAATATTTTTTATAGTTATACTCGGAAAGGGCAAGAATAGCTCGCAACCTTCTCTACTACTGCCGGTATTAAACCCTTTTCCTCCCCATTTCTGCTTCAAGTGTAATGTTTTCCTTTAATTAAAATTCGCTAGTGGTTGTTTGCAGAGTTCAATCACACGAAGCTTTCTCTCAGCGGAATGACGTAATGAGAATGCCCGAGGGTGGAGCACAAGGCTCTAGTGCCGGCTCCGCCCTCCAGCGCCGTCAAAAAATTGAACGGCCAAACCGGTTATTAAACATTTTGCAAGACAAGTTGTTTCTCTCTGGAGGTTGTGTTGTCGTTGGTCTTGATGTCAATTGTTCATCGCCCAGGGTCAATCAGCGTGTCACAGCATGCGTATGCGCATAAGGCCAACCTCCATATTGGGAGTTCACTGTAAATACATGTTTTGAGGTCCCTGAAGCCCACTCCCAATCTGTGCTTGTGTCTGTGAACAGTAATGTTAAAAAACACCAGATTTCCCATCATTTTATATGAAAAATGTTTTGATTTCCTCAAAAACTAGATCAAACGATTTTGATTAAAATATCATATGTTTAAGATATTTATATTACCAATTAAACTCAATAATCTGAATTTCCTGGCAAGTCCGTCATTCTGGCCGACTTTTGCACAGGCAAAAGACAAAATTTTCTACAGAAAATGTAGACTTCTTTAATGGCGCACAATTGCTGTCAAATATTTTCTCTCTGTAGAGATAACATTTTCTAAATATTACTTTGACATTTATCAAATGAGAAGTCAACTGAAATGCATTTTCTTCTCTTTTCCCAAAATTTTATTCGGAGATATGCTTCTCGCTCAGCGTCTCGTTTGTACCACTGCGCAACTAAAATTGTGTAGATGTTAGCTATTCAGGAATTAAGCATCGAAATTCAATTTGGGCAACTTCTGGATGCAATTTAAAAGGTCTTACTTTCTGATCCTACTGTAATTTCAATTGTTTTCCTGTGGAGATTATGGAGTGAAACTCTCCTAATGGAAAGGATTTCATATTCCTTAGCTACCCACTGCTACCACCCCCTAAATACTGTCTTCAACACTGCATTCATCTTGACATTTTATGTCCCCGACAGCAAAATATTTCAAGCAAAACTTTATTTCATTCTGAAATGGAGAAACTTCACCACAAATTACGTCGAAAAAATCACCGCCTGAGAAATTTTTTAGGGTAAAGGGTTACACAACGAAGGACCTGGAATCTACATACATCAGGAGGAACGGATGATGTGAAGGAATCGTATGAGGCTACAGGCCACAGCGACACGCAGAGGTCCATTGCAATTTCGGGCCACCACTACTGGAGAGCGATGATGCTAAGGTTCTCTGTGTCCCATTCTATATTGGGCTGAAATATCGCTTAATTTTACTCAGGAGGTCTCTTTTCAGGCTTGATTTACGCGCCGTAGATTCCAGGATAAGGTGCTACGGGCCAAGTTAAACGATGTTTACGCCAGAAAAAAATTCATAGCCCTTCGCCGTGTTTGAGCCCGTGAGTTAGACCACGGAGGACATGGGGTATGCTGTATCCTTTCAGCAACATCCGCTGACAACTGTCCGACACCGCCACACAACATCAAAGCTAAAATGAGAACATCTGGAGCATGAAAAGCAAATGAAATCGTGGTAAAGCAATAAAAGGCCATGGTGGACGGAATCGAAACCTGGACGTCCTGAATGCCAGCCTCACACATCTCACTCGGCTTTATAAAACACAAACATTTACCTACATATTTTACTCCTCTTCGCTTCCCTTAGATATTGCTGTAGTACTAACCACTACAAAGAATACAATGAACCATTCCAGTCTCGAACCCGCATTTCATCAGCTAACCAAGAACAAAGACTTCAAAGAAAAGCACTTGCACTGTTATGTCTAGTCGATATTTATGACGAGCAATGGTTCCAACTGTGTCATTCCAACCTTGCACGATTAGGTCACAGTCACAATTAGCTATATTAAATAACTTAACTCAGACAAGGAAACTGTACATTTCGATTATACATTTGACGAAGCATGCATAAGAATTATAGGGAACTAAAAATCTCGCAAATAAGAGTGATTTAATATACTTACAATTTGTGTAGTAATATTTTGTTCGTTTTTACGGTTTACCAATCAGGATAAAGGTGTTCCAAATGAAGAGGACTTCGAGTACATTCCTAGGAAATGTAGAACAAACATTTCGTTTGTCATTAAAATAAACATGTTGCATTTTCATGAGAATACTTTAGAACAATTTTTCAGAAAATCAAAATCTTCGAAAACTTATTTGTCTGGAGATGACTAATTTTCTTAAAAATCTTACTGGAATCTCTCTCCCTCCCTCCCTCCCTCCCTCCCTCTCTCCCTCCCTCCCTCCCTCTCTCTCCCTCTCTCTCCCTCTCTCCCTCTCCCCCTCTCTCCCTCTCTCTCTCTCTCTCTCTCTCTCTCTCTCTCTCTCTCTCTCTCTCTCTCTCTCTCAAACGAGCGGGATGGCTCAGGCGATTTCGTCTGTGGCCCGCATTCGGGAGGTCTGGGTTCGATTCCCGTGGCCGACCTACCTGACCCATGAGTTTTTCGGGGGATTTTCCGGGTCGCCAGACGAATGCTGGGAATGGTAATTACATCCCCCGAATTCCCTGTCCCTCCATTTCATCTCTTATTTCAATCATCTCTCATCTGGTGGTCTCTTTGAGGGTAGAAGTGTCAGCGGGAGTCTGAGCGCTGCATGGCAGGATGATATGCTCCTGGTAAAGTCTGTTTTTTTAACGTGTGTGCAGTTCCCACTCAAAGGGACCTCAAAGGACCTGACCTTTCCGCCCACTAATGACCGTCATAACTCTATCTCCACACTTCAGAAATGGAACACTGACGTTGGGGACCAATAGCAACCCCGATTTCTGAAAATGACAGTTGCATGTCTACTCCGCGTGGAGTCGTCTCAGTTGCCAAAGTTCCAACTTCCAGTTGTTCTGTTTCATTAGGTGCAAGACGGTGATGTTAAAATGTTGCAACATTGTAGAGAGGACCGTCAGGTGGAGGGTCCATGTTGTAAAACGATTATGAGGGTTCCTCAAAGAAAGCGGCCGCCGTGCACTTGCGTTGAGTAGACAGACTTTAAACACTTCCTGCTCAGGTAGGACTGTCTCCGAGCCCGGTCTAGTGGCACAATTTCCCGACCACAGCAGGGTGGGATGCCGTTTTTACAGGCCTGCCGGGTACTTTCCAACTGGTAAACTGTAAGGATCTTGCCCTCTGCATTGTCATGGCTCCTTAGGACGGCAGCCCTTGTCGCCTCTCACCTCTCCCTCCTGGGGATGCCCCACTTGGGGACATAGGTACTACAATAAACCAAATTTGGTTCACCGTGCCGAATTAGGGACGGTAGTAGCGTAGTTCAGTCCATTTACTCTATCTCTCTCGCACACAAATGCGCACACTGAAAATAAGCTTTCCTGGATCCTAAAAAATACAATTTGTGAAAAACGTCCACGTGCGTACGAGTGTCTGTTTTTTGTAAACTGTAACTCAAACACGAAGGGCCGGTTAAGTTCCAAACCTGTTGTTTGCAGTTACAAATACCCCATTGATGAAACACAAAGATTTTCAAAAATAATTCCCTGAAAAACCTTTACGTAGAACATTTTTTCTAAAATTAACTCTAACGAGTATGTTTAAAATATTACCTAACGTATTTCCCCAACAAATACAAGCTACCTGTAATTTTCTGCAAATATCCACATAAGTCCTCTTTATTCTGGATGACTTTTGCACGCAAATCTTACATGCAAGGAATTGTGTTAAAATGAAAAGTTCGGTGGCCTTAAATACAAGAAAAAGGAATTATCTGAAACATTATTAGACACAAAGTGAAGGAAGCTCTATGCGAAAAGTTTCTGCCCACACAGACTTTCACCTCAACCCTGTATCACAACTTCCTTCCTCAGGAACTGCAACGTTGTGTGAGTCATTACCACGTTCTGCACTGTGAATCATCACCAAATAAACTGACACGATAACAGTTTGTGTGCACAGTTTCTACGTACCAAAATATGGATATCCAGATTCGTTTACACATCACATTAAGCTAATATATCTTCGAACATGAGCAATTGGAGTATTTTGATTCCACTTTGTAAAGTTTAGTTTTAAAAACAAGCGTAAGTATTTACTAATTAAATGTTCTACAATTTACAAGTGTTTTGTTTCACAATCGAATACTACAGAGGTATTGTTAGAGGTGGTGCGTGACCTTACTCGGAAGTGCGTGAGTGACGTCATGCAAATGGATGGGAGTACAACTAATTTTTGTGAACCGTACATAAGAAAAAAAATTAAATAACTGAACTGTAAAGGTGAATACTATTTAACCCCCTGAAAGAAAAAATCCTCAATACATAAATTAGAATAAAGTTTGTTATTTTTGTACAGTTATATTGTTAGAACTTTTTCCATCTAGATTTCATAAAAAAACATTAAAACGTTTTTAAGATGCTGTAATAATAATAATAATAATATTATTATTATTATTAATGTACATTACGAATTTTCTGTAAACAATCTGATATGAGAAAACGTAAAACGTTGCTAAACACATTTCATTAAACGGTACAAATTATGTTCTATAAAAATAACCTTTTACTAAGTACTTGCTGGTATCACCATTTTTTGACTGGCAAGCTCGGGTGCCTATTCTATATTTGGCTGTACTCTTAATCCGCTACAGTGTACTTTTAACATAGTTAACAGGAAGCAGACTATGAATTTAAGCTAAACAGTCAATTGTTGCAAGTAAAGGAAGTTGTGGTTGTGAACATCAGACTTTTCTGGGTGCGCTCAACATTAATGCCGTTTGTCCACCAACGTTGAGTCATATCGGACGATGAATGGGGTGGGTGAAATCATGCTCAAATGAGTCCAGGGTCCATAGAGCTTAGAGTTACCCGAAATTCGACCTTCAGGATAAGGGAAACCCCCGGAAAAACCTTATCCAGGTAACTCACCCTGACCGAGATTCGAACTCGGGACCTCTTGAACGTGAGGCGGACAATGCAGTCATTAAGTGTCTATTAAGCTAGTTTCATAAGCAAGCTCTGAGTGACTGAAGCACAGAGCCCTCTATTACTCTACGCATCCAAGTACTTCACCTCCTCACCTCAAGAGGGCAGCACGCATCGTTACGAAGAGCGACATGTGCGGCATCTATCCGATCCTTGGAATATCATTTGGAAGGTTTTGCATGTCGACCTTGCATCATTTTGGTGCGGTTTAAGGTGGTCCAATATGAAAGTCCAGCTAATTAATGCAGTAGTTTCTTTTAAAATACATAATAAGGTTGCTCTCCAATAATTTGTGTTGTTCTTTGGAACCTTTTCAATACCATATTAGTGTGTTAAGTGTGAAAATTCTGTTGTTAGCATGCATTTCAACAAAATTAAATCTCTTGATGGGAATGGTTCCCTCCCTCCCCCCCCCCCTTCCGAATGCGAATTAACTGTCGATTTCTTACTTCCTCAGTTTTCATCACCTGTAAAATAACTTTTAGTAATGTTTAAAAATGTAATAAAAGAGGTTCAAAGAGCTACTCTTAAAGTAAAATATAATTAACTGTTTTAATTATTTTTTCAAACCAAACCTACCTTCCTTTTTTCTTTCCTCTACTCCGCGAAATTTGTACAATGAATATAATTTACTTACTCCATTACGATGCTTCAGATAAATTATGCCCAATTTTTGCGAGAAAGAAAATAAGGAATTAATGAATAATGTAATTATTAGCGATAGGTCTTTGATACTTGGGATGCCTCGATACTCACAATATCTGCATGATATCGACACCGAACGATAGTTCAGAAATTTCGCTCGGTACTTTTTGGATGCTTCGGTGGTGATTCTGCAAGTTTTATTTTATTTTAAAATCACGAAGTATTATTGTCGCAAGTAGAGAACTGCAAACCACGAGAAATTGTCAGGAATGTGGTAGATGTACAGTAACATTATTCAAGAAAATAATCGTGTGTCAACTGTCAGTTAACAGTTCACTACATATCTCACCTCCTCTTTCTAGTACACTGCATTACTGGAACACCAATTCAACATTTCCACAACTAAAACAAGTGAGCCGCTAAATATTTGTGTATTCAACCTGCAACTGTTTTCTCTAAAAGACTATTTAGTACAGCAGGACTCATACGTGACAGATAAAGAAGTAGATGTGACACCGAAAGAGTGAAAATGCTAGTATTTTCGAACAAAAACTTCTAAAAGTGGACTGTTTTGCTTTTAAATGTCTAATGTAGAGATTAAAAATAAGAACACTGATGGTTTTAAGTTTTGTCTTATTACATATGTGGACCTATTTAATTTTATTGGCATTACACAGTTGTACCAACATTCTATTTTGTATCGAAACTAGAAGTAGAGATGACTGTATCGGGTATCGTGGAAAATATCGGTATCGAGTACTGAGAAAAACTGGTATCGACCGATCCCTAGTCTTCTGATTTCCTAATGAGACGTTACAAAATTACAACAGATAAAATATAAGAAACACAACACAAAAGCTCAGAACATATTGTGACTTCGTGGGTTAGTAGAATTAAAAGTCCAATTTGTAAAAATTCAAAATGTTCTTTATTTTCCGTAGAAATACACTTTGGCCAACTCTTACAGTAGCAGAATTACGTCGCATACACAATTGCAATCTTCCAGTTGGTCTGCCACACCAACAAACGAAAGCGTTCACTTTCAAAATACAGCTGCATGATTATCAAGTTCCATTTCGACTCTCTTTGCAACTCTCGTTAAGACTATTTACAACTCCCCGCTGGCATGTCGCGATCTCTTATATATACCTCTTTTCGTATTTCTAGAATGAACAAGACGACACTAGAACCTCTATCTGCTTCGGCAAGCCTTTTATCGCCACGCTATATTTAACTGTCCCTTATCTCCGAGCTGTCCTGCGCCGTGGCGTAGCGAGCTAAGGCAGCATGCCTTGGTCCCTGGCCACGGAAAGCGGCCCGGGTTCGATCCTACCCATGTGGGGATTTTAGGTCCCGGGTATAGGACCGGTGCCCACTTAGCATTGTGAGGAAAGTGAGGAGCTTACGCGGCCCTGGTCACGATAACCAACATTCCGGCCGGGGGATGCCAAGATGCTCACCACATTGCTGTTAATATTAATTGCCAGATAAGGTTGTTTGCAGACGATTGTATCATTTATAATAACATTCGGAATACAGTGCATGAAACCGCTCTTCAGGATGATTTAAATGAAATCTGTAATTGGGCTGCGGCTAACAAAATGTCAATTAATGCCAAGAAAAGTAAGTCCATTGTTTTTAGTAGAACTAAGGGCAAAACTATTGTTAACTATCACATGGGAGGGGTGCAAATTCCACAGGTGGACAGCTGCAAATACTTGGGAGTGTACCTGGCAAGTAATGCTGGATGGGACGAACAGGTAAATTCCACATCTAGGAATGCGTGAAAGGCATTACATTTCGTAATGAGAATATTGAAAAAGGGGAGCGCTAGGTCCAGGGAAATTGCCTACAAGGCCTTAGTGCGGCCGGTTATGGAATATGGAGCAGCATGCTGGGACCCGTATAGAGCTAACCAAATCGATCCACTAGAAAAAATACAGAAGAGGGCAATAAAATTCATAAAAAGAGGCAAGTATTTTGGGCCTATAAAAGGAGATGAGACTAAATGGGAGGAATTAAGAATTAGGCGTAAAAACATAGGTTGGTAGCATTATTCAAAGCTAATGCTGGTGTAAAGGCATGGGTGGACGTTACTGTAAGGTTAGATAATCCGGATTACTATGGACGAAACGATCATAGGTATAAAATTAAGGGTAGAAGATACAGAACCGACGTAGGAAAATTTTCTTTTGTTAATAGAACCATTGAAGAATGGAATGAATTGCCTGTAGCAGTCTTTCAGGGCTGTCCCCTGTCGATGAAGAAATTTAGAAAAAAATCCAGATGGTTTATAGTTTAACTTTTAAATTATAATGGTATATAATATGTAAATAGAGAAGTAATTAGATATGCTTTAAGTGACTAAAGTAAAATAATATCATGTTTGTATTGTTTACTGTGTTATTGTTGTAAATCTAGTATTTGTAATTTCATCTATATTCTTAACTCTGCCACCGGGTAGTACCCAATTACAGTCAATAAATACATACATACACATCTCCTCCCCGTATCGGTTGGATGATCGTCCACATCTACCGTGCGTAAGTGGGCGTGAGGCCGGCAGTCGGGTTGGTAGGCCTTGGCCTCTAAGGGCTGTTGCGCCATGGGTTATTATTATCTACGAGCTGCACTACGCGACAGTATAAAAATAGTCATCATCAACCTTCAAGATAGATGTCTTCCAACATCTCTAATACCAACTGGTTGATACTACAAGACCTATTTGGTGTGTCTTTCTTCTGGCATTCGAGAGAGATCTTGCCATTTCAGTTTGTACTCCCTGAGTTTGTCATTTAAAGTAAATATCTTTAGTTAGTTCTCTTATTGTTTCACTTTTAATGTTATCTTTAAGACTACAGCCAGCCTCAAAAATTTAATTTCAGCCGTTTCAATTATTCTTTTATCAGTTTTGTTCAAGGTCCAGGTCTCGGATCCATAAGGTATAACAGGCACTTAAAACTTTAATATGGTATCTCTTCTTGTTTTGTTTTTCAATTTTCGTTTTATAGTGCCACGTGTGTTTTGACATTTATAGATCTTTTGTTTTAGATCTGTCACATTCATAAGAAATACCACATCCTAAGTAATTAAAATACTTAACTTGTTCTAGTATTTTGCTTTTGAGGAGCATTTCGGACCGTGTTGGGTATTTACCAATAAAAGCCATCACTTTCGTTTTCTCTGCTGAAATGATAAAATTGTACTTTGACATTGTTTTGTCGAGTTGGTACAAAGCGATTTGTAATCTGTCTTCAGTATCTACCAGAATGACCTGATCATCTGCAAACAGGACTGTATTTAAGATTGTACGACCTAACCTAAAATCTACTTTCAACTGAGCTTACAATTCGGCGACTGCTGCGTCGATATAAATATTAAAAAGAGTTGGCGACATTGGACAGCCCTGTCTTACACCTTGGTTGATAGTTTCTGTCTTAAAACCATTATCCATGCTAATACAAGTTCCTTCGTACATTTTCTTTATCATTAAAATTAAATGTTGAGGATATCCGTTTTCAGTCATTATATCCCATAGCTTTTGCCGTATAACTTTGTCAAATACTTTTACGTAATCAACAAATAATATATGGGTTTCTAAATTCTCTTCTCTATTGTATTATTTGTTTTATTGTTAAGACGCAATCAACACAGGATCTGCTTTGCCTGAATCCGTGTTGTTCATTATTGAGTAGTGATTCAGTTATATTTAATCTTTTTGCTAATATTTTACAGCTTGTATTTAAGGGACTGATTCCTCTATAATTTTTACATTCATTTCTGTCTCCTTTTTTAAATATTGGCTTTATTACAGCCATTTTCCATTCTTCTGGTATCTGTAGGCTGGACCAACAAACATTTAAACAATTTAGTAGTAGTATTTTAACTTTTTTTAAGCATACTTTATCAATTCCACATTAATTCCATCTTTTCCTGGTGTTTTATGATGTTTAAATGACAATATAGTTTCTAATTCCTCTACCGTAATACGGTCTACTTCTTCATATGTAGTATTTAATTATTGCTTTTCACTATCCGTCGAATAATTCCATAGTCCTTTGAAGTACTGAATCCACTCTTCTTAAATATTATGTAATTCTACTGTATCTTTTTCCGATTTATTTAAGTATCTCATGTGTGTTAAATAAATTGGACTACCTCTACTGCACACCTCAGAGGAAGATCATAAATTCACCCTCAAATTCGGCACCAAGATCTCACCGGAAATACACAAATAAAAGAAAAAAAAACAGAAGAATGTAAAACCCACAACCTCTTCCAAAGATGATATACGATGAACTAGAAAAACAGTTCCTTACTTCTAGCTTCTATTTATATACACAATGTTTATAAAATTATTTTCCCAAAAATGCCCTAGAGATTTTGATTAAAATGTGTGTTTCAGGTGTCTTCATTGCACTATATTTTGAATTTTTTAAGTTCTGTTTATTTTGAATGTGTTGCATAACTGCACAAGAAAAAATCTAACTCAAAGAACGTAAATTTATTTAAAGTACACATTTTATACACATACTTTTTTTTGTTGTTGAGTTAATCATTTAAGAGCCATCTCTTACTATTGCTCTGAATTTTCAAATAAGATTGTTTTAAATCTCTTTACTATAAAAACAGCGAACATCACATAGCGAACAGCTCTTACCAGATTTGACTGCCTTTAAAGTCTGCGGTATTCTCCTGGACCTGCGAGAAAATATGCCGTATGACATTTAAACGCCCCGTGGCAAGCGGGGGGCGGGGGGGCGGGGGGGGGGGCTCGGGGAGTTAACCTAGTGCCACCCTAAGCTACTGCTCCACTTCATGATTCCTGTTGTGGACTAAGTTGGGGATGTTCAACCTTTATGGGCTGTTTGTGCCACAGAATTTAGTTTAGTTTACTTATATAAAACAAAACTTTGTAAGAAGAGTCATAAGCATAGAGGTAGTCATGGGATTCATCCTCCCCCTCCAAATAACTGAGCTTAGAATGATTTATTCATGGCAGAAATTGATGACCGGTAACCTTGGGGAGTCGAATCAATTTTATGGATTTCTCTTTCATGAACGTTTTGAGGATGACTCAGAAAATCTGATCAGTGATGGTATGGCATACTCAGGCTACATTTGTGACTGAGGAAGGACTTAAACGATAGTTTTAACGGGGATATAAATATTTCCATTCCGTACATAGACCACTTACATGCAGTTCTAAATGCTAGAATGTATAACACATTCAGCGTGTTAATGATAAACTTGCATGATTTATTAGTTATTTTCTGAGCGTTCAAGCATCTATCATTTGTATATTCTTTTAAATCTGCAATATCTGTTGTCCGGTAACATTTAGTTGTAAAACAATATACAATTGGAGACTCCGCACGATTTATGACTGAAAAAAAAATCCGCCCGAACAGGGACTCGAACCCTGGACCCTTAGGTTAAAAGCCTAATGCTCTACCGACTGAGCTATCCGGGCGCTTGAGATTCCACCATCTGAACACGTCATACGCAGGGGTACCAGCAAAGATAGACGTTCCATTGATTTCCTTCTTTGTAGCCCTGCCGGCAGACTGCGGAACTATGTGCCAGAACTTACGTTCTGACCTACAGATGGCGCGTACTGCGGCCTTTCAGCCTTGGAGATCATTTCCTTGAGATGCATTCGGTAAATTAGGAGGAGTGTCTGTCTCATTAGAATTACAATAGGTTACAGTAGCAATGGAACAATGTTAAACAACTGGGATTAATGTCTATTGTAGCAACACAGGCGCCACGTGTAATACGTATTGAATAGAAGATGATTGCCGGTGGTTTTATTTCCAGCCATCGAGTAGATTTACATATTAACCACATTTTTACCTAACACGAAAAGCCGGAGCTCAATGTGAACAAAATATAAAATTACAAAATAAAGTTCCACGTTTTTAAAGCCAACATTTTCACTGATTTTTCTTCTTCTGATGTTTGATTCTGAATTAAAACGGTATCAAACTTAAAGATTGCGACGTTATTTTGTACATTTTAAAGATTTGTTCTATGCATTAAAAAATCGAACAAGTGATACAGCGCATAAAAAGCAATCTGAAGTTACAATCACACGACTTTCTCTATGCCTATCGTTTGTAATGTATAAAAACAAAAACCTCGTTTTTTACCTGCCATTAACGGCAAAGAAACAGATCTCTTTAAAACCAATATTTGAACGCACTTTGCGGCAGTGGCTATTTAACATTGCTGGGTTACATTGTTCCACATTATAAGCAGTACCCCTTCAATTTTAGGGCTTTCTGTTTTATACAACTAGTGACTAACATGCTTTAAAAAAATAATACCGCCAGGGCCTCCTCCTCTAGGAAATAAGACTATTACCTATATATTGAAACAATTACCTCCGGATATTGGTGATAAAAAGGTCCTTACGATTTCGTACTAATGATTTTAATAGAAAGGTTCTCATTCATAAACGCAGAAAAAAATGCGGGTGGGTTCATTATGGTGCTAACCCGTTCATTGGCTTTCTCTGATTCACGTTGCAAGAATTTCCTGCACATTCGTGAATGTAATGGCACTGCAGCATGCAAAGTTGTGCTGACGTCGACGGCCATCTATATACTATAAAAGCCGCCAGCATGCATAAGGAATCCTTCCGCATATTGTATAAAAAAGAAATAAAAAGGCTTAAGACTTGCTGTGTTTCTACGTCATAAGAAGGTATTTTTCTCTATATGTACTCCTTCTTAGCAGGCATACTTTCGTAACAGATTTTATTCCAGGCTAAATAGGCTGCTAAAGTGATAGTTATGAGAAGACGTTGTAACTCCATGCTCTTTCTATGACTATTTGAAAATCCAAACAATAACATAGAATACCTCCGAAATGCTTGATGCAACAAAATA
Organism: Mantis religiosa; assembly: GCA_030765055.1. Taxonomy (NCBI): domain Eukaryota; kingdom Metazoa; phylum Arthropoda; class Insecta; order Mantodea; family Mantidae; genus Mantis; species Mantis religiosa. The sequence goes on along the minus strand of JAUKNK010000649.1, from coordinate 40,250 downwards.
GGAAAATTGGTGCTTTAGGGTGAACTACATTTGTGTCATGGGATTAATCTGCCACGCTTTACCAATTAGTAAACTGAAGTGATTCAGAATAAAGAAGACCAGAGAGCGTTCAAGATATAAATGTAAAATATTGTGACTGTGGGTTCGTGAAATCAAAAGTCCAGGTTACAAACAACAAAAATTGCTCTTTATTTCCGTAGAAACACACTTCGTACACAGCAGTGCAGAATTGCGTCACATACACAATACAACTTGCAAGGTCAACGACCACAACACAGCTGCTCACGCACGCGAGTTCAATTACCGACTAACTCTTTTGCGGGCGGGCTCCCTCTTTTATAGATTACTCACATTCCGGAATGTTCTCCAACAATCAAGACGGCTAGAACAAAGAACTACAAATCTCGAGAAATCCGTCACCTTCCCCGTGCCGTTTCGACGAGCTTTTATCTACACACTACACTGCCCTTCCCTTTGAATGCCTCGCCGCGTCGCCTCGATCAACAATAGGATCGCAACACTATCTTAAATATCCGGTATTTCAATCAGAATCATTATGCTCACCTTTAGAGTAAAAACAGCGCATTTTTGTTCCTCGAAAGTAGTATTTTGGGATTCTTTTTAAAAGTAATTTACGTCCTCCAACGTTAAGTCATATCGGACGATGAACGGAAAGGGTGAAATGATGCTCAAATGAGCCCGGGGTCCACAGAACTTAGAGTTACCCGACATTCTTCTTTCAGGATAAGGGAAAAACCCGGAAAAACCCTTCTCCAGTTAACTCACCCTAACCGAGATTCGAACTCGGGACCTCCTGAACGTGAGGCAGGCTCGCTAGCAATCAAGATATTGACTCCGACGAGTGGATTACCAATTATACAAATATTGAACAAAATCCATTTGGAATGAAAATCAATTCACGGAAAATTCAAAATCTACATTTTATATATCAGGCAATCACATGCTACATTAATCAAAACTAACATATTTTTAAAGTAATAAATAAAGGCTAGTTTGGAACGGAATTCATGTAAAAATCTTCAGAAAACGCAGAACTTGGATATCAACTTAAGTGCTTCTTCCATTTAGCAGCTCAATGTCTACATAACTTTGTCCTGTACCTACTGGCTGCCCCCTTTAAATAGTTCCTTATTTAACACTTATTTTATACACTTGAAGATAACTATCAGATTTATATTATGACACCATATACATTAAATGTATCAGAAAACGCAGTTAATGCGTACCTCTGTACCGTGTCTGCGTCACGTTTAGGAGTTCTCGAGTTCAAATCTCGGTCTAGGTGAATAAGGATTCTCCCGGTGTCTTTTCCATTGTCCTAAAAGATGAATGTCAGGTAACTAAGGATCCTGTACTCGTTCATGTCCGATATGACTTTACTCCTAAAAGATGAATGATAATTCCGAGCTCTATGTACCCTGTACTCATTTGAACATCATTTCATTCATCGTCTGATATGACGTAACGTTGGAGGTTTTCCCTTATCCTGAAAGATGAATGTCTGGTAACTCCAAGTTTTATGTACCCTGTACTCATTTCAGCATCATTTCATTCATCGTCCGATATACTTAACGTTGGAGGTTTTCCCTTATCCTGAAAGATGAATGTTTAATAACTCTGAGCTCTTTGTACTACATGGCAAAGCGAGAAGACGTAACGGAAAAAATTCGCAACACAGATGTTTACCTCAGCTTATCGCACATACACGGCGAGTCCAGTACATGTATACTCTGTTAGGATATAATTATGTCTTCTGTACAGCAATGTGTCATACATCAGCAGGCGCAAGAAACGATAAAGACACACGCAGCTTCAAATCCCTCTAGATATTTGTGTTTCGTAACTTACTGTACGTCAACTTACTAATATTTCACTCTTCTAATCGACCAGATAACACCCGCTAAGAGACGATCGCAGCGCTCGTCATCTGAAGGTCAATACGCCTCAAGGCTCTGTCGAGTAATTACTCTGTACTTATTTGAACATCATTTCATTCATCGTCCAATATGACTAAATGTTGAAGGACATTAATTAAAATAAATAAATCATGTATGATAGAGTTAATACACCTGGAAGTATGTAAATTCTTATCAATAGATCGGTGGCAGAATGATCATCATTAGCGTCTATCCTCGGCTCATTCGCAGGTGTGCATTAGCCAATCTTTGGACAAAGGAAGATTACGTGGAAAAGGGTAGTGTTACACGACAGACGGGGGGGGGGGGTGGGATGGTTTCTCTACTTAACTAGAGATAAGTGGCAGAGAAAGTAAAAATAGTTGAAGTACCTAAAACTGTCAAAATGCAGAAAATAACCAAGGTGCCCTCTCCAGTCAGTTCGTGCTGATCTTACGTAGCATTGTCCTGACCGCGCCCTGTCAGCAATTCCTACTTAATATTCCTAACTTTGCTAATTTGTCTCTATCTGTCCTCAACGACTTTATTCCGCGGGACTAATAACACGTCCAAGGACCACACAAAGTAAAATCCAGTGGTGGCTCGTATAAGGGAAATTGTGAGAAATAAATTAGAAATAATGTAAATAATTATTAAATAAATTAAATGCTTCCCATAATACAAACTTCTAGATACCAATCTAGAATCATTTGAGAAAATCAAACTTTTCCAACAATGTTGCCATATATAAACTTTGTAATTACAAGTGAGGGTTTTCCTGAAAATCTATACGTGGCATCCTTGGTAGCTCCTGAACTTGAATACCAAGTTTAATACTGAGTCAGCTTCGTTTTTGAGTTATGCGAGCACACAAAACTTTTTTTATTAAAGGATCTAGAAACTGTATCCAAATTTTTAGTGGAATACAATATCTCCTGTGTGCACATGGTAATTCTAGTAATTGAATGCTTAAATAAGTTCCTTTGAACTAATTATATGACTGACGTTAATTCTTGCATGCGGTTTCTGAACAGAAGTAACTATTGCCCAGTAAAACAACCGAAATATATTTTAGTAGATAAGTCTTCCTTCACTTGCTTTTCTAGAAAAATTAGAAGTGTCTTGTTTTGGCATGTTCTATTTTTGCAAATTCATGTTTGTATGTTCTAGGCAATGCACCAGCCGCCACTGATAAAGTAGTTCAGATTTATTTATCAGAGTCATTTGTTTTTGAGTGGTTGCTTGCCTTGAAGTCCATTCTTAGATGGATAAAACGTGCGTAGGGTTTAGATGTGGCGACAGTCAAGAGTGATTCAATCAAACAGATGGTGTTATTTACGTATGGAGGCAGGTGCATGTGGAACAGAATTTCTCACCGTTTCAACCGTCCGTGTTCCATTCCGCGCTTCTTTTAGAATTTCAGGGATCCTGGACTACATTTTCCTTAAATTTTAAAGCAATTTAATAAATTCACACACTTAATGAATAAAGAAATTACTGCGCAAAAGTTCAAAGATCTAGCTCAAATAGTTTCTTAGCTTTGTTAATAATAATAATAATAATAATAATAATAATAATAATAATAATAATAATAATAATAATAATAATAATAATAATAATAATAATAATAATAATAATAATAATAATAATAATAATAATAATAATAATAATAATGGTACTTTAATGCGTTTTTCATCTGGTTAACCTCAGTTCCGCCATGCCTATGTTCTGATACTGCTTAATGGTACTTAGCCTAATACACCGTCCTCAGGCATCCTTCTCTCATGGCCATGTTACTGCAACTCTAAACATAATTTCATCCAAAACCGTTAATTTTACTCCTGTAATATTTCTAAGTGAATTATTTCTTATTTTGTCCTTTCTGAAATTTAATGCTTCTCTCCCCGGAAAAAAAAAAAAAAAAAAAAAAAAAAAAAAAAAAATCTGTTGCGCATTTACGATGACACTTTCTGACAGACTGAATATAAAGCTTTGTTTTGGTGTTAAACTGTGATTTGCTTTTACTGTACATTAATATTTAAACAAACAAAAAAAAAAAACGCAAACTTGAATATTTAGATGGTGAACCTTACTCACACCTGTACGTGCTTGAGAGTTTGATGGCATCATCTCTGCTCTATGTAGCGCCTATGTGCGGAGTATAGAATAAGTACACGAAAATGAGTCCAGAAAATGTAGGAACATATAGGCATAACACAACACTGTACGGGAGGGATTCTTAAATCCTGACAGGCGAGCGCCGTCCCCCACACCGGACACAGATCTGATGAGGGATGTCCAGCAGCTACATGGGGTTCTACGGTTCTACTCCGCAGCAGATTTTTTGTGCACGATTTATATACCTCTTTTTTTTTTTTTTTTTTTTTTTTTTTGTTGAAATTTTACGTCCTCCAACTTTAAGTCATATCGGAAGGTGAATGAGATGGGTGAAATGATGCTCAAATGTGCCCATGGAACTTAAGAGTTACCCGACATTCGTCTTTAAGGATAAGGGAAAACCTCGGAAAAACCTTATCCAGATAGCTCACCCTAACCGAGATTCGAACTCGGGACCTCTTGAACGTGAGGCAGACACGCTACCATACCCACTACCGAGGCAGGCTATATACCTCTTCTTTAACTGCCCTTTATACCATTGTGTGGTGTCAGGGTATTCTTGTTCCTCTTAACCCTTATGCTGGTTGAGGAAGGGAATCTCTGGATCAGTGAGAGAGAATCTAGGATGGGTGATCAGCCCGATGCCTTGTATGAGAGTGAGGGGAGTGCATGACAGAATGAGGGCGAGATGAAATATTAAGAAAGATTATGGAGCATTGGTGGAATGCTGGCGGGGGAAACCGGAGGAACGAGAACACCCGCCCCAGCGCCGTGTTGTCCACCACAAGATCGAACCCAGACAGTCTTGGTGAGAGCCAAGCGATCTAACCACTCAGTCACAACACGGGTTTATATACAGTAGACATTATACCATCAAATTTTCATGTGCGTGCCGGTGTGAGTCTTGGTTCCCTTGTTAGTTTATATATGCAAATTTGCATAACAATCATAACAAAACTGAAATTCAACCGCAAAAATTGAAAGAACACAAAGGGTATATGGGTTAAAAGGGGATTTAAACATGTCACTGGGTTTTTAATATTGGTAAATGGAGAAAAAATGCTTGTCAATAAAATTGCCAAACACTTTGTCGTTTTCACGTCGCAGTGTCCCGGGATCTCCATCTGTCTTGAGGTCTGTACACCAAACATTTCATGTCAGTTGTACCTAAATAGTAAGTGCCCTATTTTCCCCACGGTGCATACAGAACATTTCTAAGTAATATCATATTTTACTTGATTTTCTAAACTGCATATGCGGTTTTCATGCATTTCAGTACTGTGAATTATGAACTATTTTAATATAACTGCCCAATCCTTGAACTGATCGATTTCTTGCCCAGTTCACCGAAACACTTAATTCCCTTAAGTCATCCTGACTTAAAATTGTCCATTTAATATTTTCTCATCCTTTCACGAAGCTGTAGCTCGTGCTTCTTTGTTGAAATTATTTATTGCAATTTATCTTCCTTTCTTTTCTTTATAAAATGATTAATCTTACAATCAGCTAGCCCGCCTCGGTAGCGTGGTGGTAGCATGTCTGCCTCACGTTCAACAGGTCTAGAGTTCGAATCTCGGTCAGGGCGAGTTACCTGGATAAGTTTTTTCGGGGTTTTCCCTTATCCTGTAAGACGAATGTCGGGTAACTCTAAGCTCCATGGACCCCGGACCCATTTGAGCATCATTTCACCCATTCCATTCATCGTCCGATATGACAACGTTGGAGGACGTAAATTACAACAACAACAACAACAAAGAAAATTCTTACAATCAGCTAGGACTTTAAGATGCAAAATAAAATTTCTACATACCATAAGCTGGGTATTGTAACAGTACTCACCTGAAACAAAAGAAAAAAAAATTAAATACAAATCTTATTTAAATAATACAAGTTTGCATCCATACTGAAAAAATAATAAAGCAAAAATAACGTATACAAATTTTTAAAAATGTATACGACAGTGATTCGATAGATGCAGTTAAAAGCTCGCTGAATTAAGTCTATCACAAAGCAGGATATACGTACCATCTGTTGGGTTAGCGCTACCTGTTTTTTGCATCTTTGGAGCCTTGCTTAATGTTCAATTTGTAACGAGATAAGTCACAGAAAAACATTACTACAGTTGCCAAGTAAGCTTAATACATCTATAATCCAGCAATTTCTTACATTTCAATTTATGATCAATTTTACAAATGATACCGATACAGCAAACATCCCGAGTTCAAACGATTGATTAGAATACATCGCAACTGACGTTAGGAAATGCATGTTTTAAAATATGCTAATATTATAAAGCCTTAGAAATTAAATTGATTTAGTGTAACCATTTCGTTACATTACAGGTCTTTCTGGTATACACAGATTTTAGAATATGCTACTCAAGTTGCACATTTACATCATTTAAATTTACCTTAACTTCAAACACGTTGCTTTCATGAATGTTCATTCAGCGTTTTGTATGACATTTTCGCCTATTCGCTCTCAATCAAATAATGTCGTTTCGTTACACACAGCATGCTTACCTACGTGAGTGGGGTTTTACCGTTACGTTGTGAAGCAGTCAGTGGTAGCTTTTATATTGTCTTGAGTAGTAACGATGTGTTACAGGGTTCCCAGCCTCTCACTTGAGCACAAACCATTTCCTCACATAGCAACTTTTGGGACAAAGGTCTCAACAGGTTGACACTGTTTTGATCAATATCTTGGGTTCTTTCATCATCGACGTATTCCGCTTTAATGGGAACGAATATTAAATTAAAACAAGAGTATTTATTTGTTACGTCAACTGCGCATATGGCTCATAGCAGTATTTAACTAGCAACGTCTCGATTCAGAGACTATCTTAGCACGTGAAATGTTCTATCCACTTCTATAAATATGCCGAACGAACGCTATTAAAACCCTAGTTTATAAAACATACTGCAGGTTTCGCCTAAAAACTGAACAAACCTTTTCATCATGTACTGATTTTAATCAACATTTGAAAGTTGGCGCAAATTTTCTTCAAGGAGGGACGAGCTTCTCCGTTGTTAGCATGGCCAACAAACAACACAAGATTCAGACACTCGCGTTTGTCTTGCAGGTTGCATACGAACACGGCGAATCACTTTTCAGTGTAACTTCATACAACGCAATCTCAATGCCAGTGCCTTTTAAGAACAGCACAACCAATGACAATGTTTACCTTCAAATGCCAAACATTGAATAACAAGAATGAACAAATACAAGGCGCTCACCATGATCACTGATTAAAAGTAATGATACATTTAGTTCTAACGCGGTAAATATATGATTTTGCCTATCACTTGGGCTTATATCTCCTATTCCCATTATACCTACAGCAAAATTCATTTTACAATGCTTATCGCGGTTAACACAAGGTAGCCAATAAACTTTCTAAAATAATAGATGCTTCAAGAAACGTAGAGAAAGTCATGTGAATGCAATATACAGGATTTTTCTTGAGAAACTTGGGAGAAATAAAACAATGAAAATAATTTGTTAGCTGGCTTGAATCATTCTCTCTGTCCTGACATGCGCTAAGCCTGTACACAAACGAGAAAACGAAGGTTAACCGGTCGATTCAATATTACACAAATCATTTGCTGCGCAACTCTGTACCAAAATATCCTTTTCTTGTCCTCCGGCGTTTATTCATAACTTGCTTCGTCAGAATCTACGCAATGGCCCCATAATCTCCTCCTCTTTGTTTGGCTTAACTTTGGCACATGTATTCAACTTTTTCTACACCCATGTACGTATTTCCAGATAAACAGCCTTTCATTTTGCAATTTTTTTCATTTAATAATAAACATGGGACTTTACTCACTGTCAATCACAATTTTGTTCCTACTTAGTGTAGCGAAAGCTGGTCATATAACTAGGATAACATTATTCACCTTGTTCTATTTGATGAAAGAAAAAAAAGACCGATAATACCTACTTAGATTTGCAGTTAATATAACTCTTTACGTAATCTACGCCACATATTCCTAAACTTTCATTTCTTGGATAATTTCGAAAACGCTACTTCCAATTTGAATAATCGACAAAAGTAGCTTTTTCAACTTCTTTTACTACACGTAAAGTATCCTAAAATTTAATAAAAATAACTCCACCCCACTCCAAATGTATTTAACATAAACCGTGTTTTAAAAGCTATGGTTTCTATGCAGTAAGATTTTGTCTTACAGTTTACCAGCAAAAGTCATTAAGAATAAGGAGCATTTTAGAGAACATTCCCAGAAATATATAATTCACTTGCCATGAAGATGTCTTAGACATTCGTATTTTAACAAAAATTGTCACAGCCATTTTATAGAAAATCAAATCAAAAGTTCCATGTAAAGAGTAATCTGGGATGGGGGGGGGGGGGGAGGATTTTCTTAAAAAATCTTTGTGTCGTAATCTTGGAAGGCACTAAATTCAAATATCAAATTTGGTATTTAAGCAGTTTAACTTACGTTGTTCACTAACGCGCAAGTGCATACCCTTTCCCATGTTTATTTTTTCTAATTACGTTCACAAGGTTCCAAAGCATGTATAGATTTGATATTTCGATATCGAATTTTCGGGTGAAAAATAAACACTGCTAATTGCTATACGTAGTACAGAAAGTAAAAATTTAACTAAATGGGTTGAAAGTTAAAATTAGCAATTTCAGTACGGAGTTTTGGAAAATGTGATATGCTTAGATCAATGTCACAACAGAACATCAGCAGTGTTAAGCAAGTTTACCGATTGACTTGGAAATACCTTGCCAACTCAATATCGCACTGCAACCCATCAAAATGTTCTAGAATTTTAGCCATATTCAAATTTATCTTGCTTTTCTGTTGTTCTTTTTATCGCTTATGGCAAATTGTTAAAGCTACGAAATGAATTTAACAAATTGCATATTTTTGTTAATCACCTCCGGCTGTCTGACCATAAAATTCAAATTCAATATGAACAGATGATCAAGTATCATAAAACTGCCATGCGTTTCGCAAATATATCTTTATACGTGTAGATGCATTTTGGATGCAATGTCCATATAAAGAATACACGATTTGGGATGATGTGAGAATGTGGCCAAATTGAACTCCTAATTTTCATTATTTAGGCAAAGCAAGCGTATCATCACCTGCCTGGCAATTTCCAAAATAGTTTCCATTTCTTTGTAAAAGTACATTCTGCAAGTTTGGTATGGAACTCCGAACTACTACATACTATCAGTGTTTTGTTTGAGGCTGTAATGGTGGAACCAATTTTCATTGCCGGTCACTCAAATCTTCACTTTCATTTTGAAATCGAAACAAATGTTGGGTAATAGTTCTTCTCTTAGGTTCGTGTTTGAAGTATGTAATCAGACATTCACGTATGATTAAGAAATGAGATAAGCCGGATCTAGATGCACATGTGTTCATCAGTCACAAGAAACACAAAGCTATGCACACTGTACTGGGATACCGAATGTGGGAATACGGAGCAAGTGAAAGCGGCTTTAAAGAAAAATGCCTAGACGTCGGCTTACCGAAAAGAATTTCATGTCTCAGTCCAGTATCGAACTCGAGCCGCTCGGGTGAAAGGCGAGTAGAATGGCGATAGAGAATTTAGGTTACACTTTCTGCTTTGGTTTGTTTAAAGCAACCCATCGGTGAATATACTAAAATGTGCAATTCTTGAAATTAACTTCGTTTATCTTTATAATAATTCGCATGCGCTCCACAAATAAAATCCAAATTGGAGCCTCTACGTTAAACTATTATAGTAAATTACTAACTACAATATTATACTCTAATTTTGCACTCTCAAAATCCTCCTCACGATGTGAACAAGTTAAGAATTCTAATTTAGAAATAATACCTGCATCACTAAATCATATGGTACGGTATAAAAACATAAGTTCACATAAGTTCTATATTCATAAAGAACTTAAGAATCGATATTGCTCAGCACTATGGTCATACTTGCATGGAATGTATTCTTTATTAATTATAGCTCTCACTACACAGGATACATCTCGACCAGGTACTGGTATACAGATTTTTATATTGATGAAGTTAACTTACAATATTGTAGAAATAAATGATTGTAAGATCTATAGAGTCCTCTAAGTAGAGTATCAATCGTTTTATAGGATGGCATTACTTCCAGTAATTGTTTTAAATTCACACACGCACACACACGCTCACACACTTAAATTAAGAGAAGAAATTAGGAAAAAAGGAGGAAGTTGGCCCAGCGATTACACAGCAACTTGTATCCAAATATCTGAGAGACTTCCAACAATTCTGTAAATCAATAGGACTGTGAAGTAAAGTGCAGTGTAAAAACAGAGTGTTGAAGTTGTGACAGTGAGAGCGATATCAACAATGATTATAAGGATAATAATAATAATAGGAACTATAAGGATATAAAATATGACCAAACCTAGAAATAACTTGAGTACCAAAGAATGCAAAGCATGTGATATTACTTCTAATGGGGCATGCGTTAATTCATTCTCTCTCTCTCTGTCTCTCTGTCTCTCTGTCTCTCTCTCTGTCTCTCTCTCTGTCTCTCTCTCTCTGTCTCTCTCTCTGTCTCTCTCTCTCTGTCTCTCTCTCTCTCTCTGTCTCTCTCTCTGTCTCTCTCTCTCTGTCTCTCTCTCTCTGTCTCTCTCTCTCTGTCTCTCTCTCTCTGTCTCTCTCTCTCTGTCTCTCTCTCTCTGTCTCTCTCTCTCTCTCTCTGTCTCTCTCTCTCTGTCTCTCTGTCTCTCTCTGTCTCTCTCTGTCTCTCTCTCTGTCTCTCTGTCTCTCTCTCTCTCTCTCTCTCTCTCTCTCTCTCTCTCTCTCTCTCTCTCTCTCTCTCTCTCTCTCATTTTGACCCTATCAGATATTTTTGAGAAATAAAAATACAGTTTTGAAAAAGACGGCGTGTTTAGATCGCTCGCCTGTCACCCGGGTTCTATTCCAGGAGGTCGCATATGGAGCAAGCGACATCTGGACGGAGTTTTTCGGCCAGTCATTCCAACAATACTCACCTTTCCTTTCATCCATTCCACCGACGACATCTTCATGTATCAGACTGAACCTTCATTTCTCTGCTTTTGTAAGTTCTCCAAACAATGAGGGTACAAGGAAATGTTCCATTTAAAGAGCAGTATGTGGTGGGGAATCCATGTGTTGCAATCCTGGAAGATGCTTAGTTTACTTATGGACAAAGTTTCGTATTTGTCCGAAATTTGAGTTATGCTTTTCTCAGCTACATACACAAACCCACTTATTTATTGAAAGGAACCTAATAAAATGCAATTATTCTACGTTGTTCCACCAAAAACGAATAATTTGCTGCTATTTTAAAGCTATAATTCGTCAACAAATAAGCTCTTATTCTTTATGGTATATACGAAGGGGCAGTAATGTAATGCAGTGAGAGCAAGCAGTAGCTGGCTTCTCATCCCATTAGCTGGCTATTTCAAAGTCAAGGATTTATTATAATGGTCAGCTGACTCAGTGCCTGCATCCTCCAATCCAATTTCCTTCGACCTTACTGCGCAGCAATACACTTCCAGTTACTGCCCGTGCACCCAAACTTAGGGCACTTGCTACTTTCAACACAAAACACCTACCGACTTTGGTTTCTACCCCAATCATTTTATAAATCGACTTGCTTTATCTTTTACATTTCAGGTCGGTCATACTCTAGTTTATCAGCGTATGTAGCATGTACATTCATTATTCAAAAACAAAGTAAAAGTAACCTTTATGTACTATATTTTCGTATGCAGGAGTGAACATTTGCAATATGATGCATATAACCTAATGCCTATTACACGCATCTTAAACGTCAAACTCCAGTCTTCTTTTGACTGACTCAAAAGTTTTAACGAGCTACATATGTCCGACAAGTAATTATTCGTAACTGACCACTGTTACATATAGTATGCTTGTTGGAACTTGAGGTTTATCGCATTACTCACTAATTTGTAATTTCATCTCTGTATACAAATATAAAACATGCATTTCTTAATTTTAATTAAATAGTTGCATTTGTCAATTTCTTCAACTAGAATTATTTCAACTGTTTCGTATCTTTTAACTAATGCAAAATAATTTCATAATTCGTTAAGCTGTCCTCAGCGTATTCATGGCCAACACGATGCAAGTATATTTCGTACTAGTAGACATGTTTTCGCAAGATACATTCACATGCTACACTCTAAATATCTCGGATTCGAATCTCAGCTCGAGATTATTCGTCCCTTACAACTCATGTGGTCTAAATAACTTTCTTTTCCACCTCTAATATTCCAATCTGGGGAGAATGGGGTTGATATGTTTATTGGGAAATTCCCCATTGAGGGTCTTCAGAGAATTGAAGGAAACCTGCCAAGAGATTAGTGACGAGATGGAATTTTGTTCCTAGAATAGTTTTCTTGGATTCTTGTCTTATTAAAGTTTAGCCTGAATACCTTGACTGAATATAAATATCGGTAACAGTCATATTCAAAGGAATGCAGGTGTGGCGACTCGATATCTTCATGTTTTCGAGATTATTTTTAACGTATTCCACTCAACTGTTCGAATGGATCTTTATTTTTCATATTCCTACTTAATGAACGAGTTTTCATTAATGTACCCTTTTTAACTGTTATAGAGATCCATCTCTATTGGGCACGAGAGACGTTCTTACGCCGTAAATCTACCGATAGGGACCACCGGTTTATATATTCTAGAGAGAAAAAGTCTGGCTGAGGATTAGGATTTCACTACGGAGGGGGGGGGCTGGGCCCATTGTGCCTATGCCCCCAAGCGGGGCACTCCCGGGAGGAAGAATGAGGCGAAGGAGACAGAGGGCGACCGACCGAAGGAGCCACGAAGTACAGAGGGCAGGGTCCCTACAGTTTCCTTAGATGGAGACTTCCCCCGACAGACCAGGACAACGGACGCGCTCTCCTACTGCGGGACGGCAATGAGCCCAGCAGTCGAGCTCCAAAGGTCCCGAAATGGTTGCAGCAGAGGAGCGGAGACCAGCAATCGACCTACCAGAGGAGGAAGTTTCCCTCAGAACTTGTCCCGCCAAGACACCTGCAGACAACTTCTACCCTGTAAGAGACCACCAGATGAGAGATGATTTGAAATAATGGAGATGAAATTGAGGGACAGGAATGTAATTAACCTACCCAGCATTCGTCTAGCGTCCAGGAAAAAAACCGAAAAACCCATGGGTCAGGTAGGTCGGTCAAGGACATCGAACCCAGGCCTCTGAATGCGGACCACAGACGAAACCACCTGAGCCCCGCTCGGCAAGTCTGGCTAAAGACGACTCCCACACTTTAGATTACAGTGGCTTCCTTTGTTCTTAATTAATCAATTTTATTATGTTCATTACAAACTTTCAAGAAGTAAATGAAAGGCAACATCCTACTCACATCTTCATTTTGGCTTGAACAGACCATCATAGGAAAACCACGTTGGAATTTCGAAGCTATAACAAATAAAAGATCTTTTCAGTACACGACAAACTTTATTTTAATGTAAACCATGACGTCATTCGTATCACGTATTTTCTCATATGAGCTATGCAAACAAGCAAAATATTAAAATAAGACCTGAAGCTTTTCTGGCGACAAATATGTTCAAGTTGTTCTCGGGAAGCAAGCCGGGTGAAAAGACGATTAGAAATCGACGTTTCGGGAGTGTACATCTCTCCCATCATCAGGATATTTATTAAAAGTTATAACCACAAATAAATCACTGAATATAACACAAATATAAAAATATTTTGAATCCGTATTTACAGTCTTATGAATCCAGATATTCTGATGGACATAAAAATTCCAATGGAGCCGATTTGTGGCTGTGGAGAAATAATCTGCGCTCTGGGCTTGAGATCTAATTATGCGACTCAGCTTCCAGAACACCCCCGATGTACAATGCTCATTCGTCAAATGTGAAGCTGCTCCTTTTTTCTCATACTTCTCATTTCTTTTTTAACATTTTCATATGTAACTAGCTGGTAGAGACAAACCTAAAAATTCGATGTGGATATTTCACCACAAACATACACATTTCATGACCCTTCATCGCACTTCCCATAAGGGGACTTTTTAGAGAAAGGTGCGTCAACCGAAGGAGTTTTGCATGATTTTGACTGCATTAACCTTAAAAAGTGCTCGTCAGCCATTTCCGAGATTTCCATTGGAATTGAAAGATAAGGACAAAGAATGACAAAAGTAAAGTGCTCAGAATTATGTACTTCCAACGATATGTAACTATTTCTACTTACGTTTATCTAGTAAGATTAGTTGTAGAAGTGATATCACAACCAACGCAGAAAGTCAATCTGAGAAATAATGGAGGAAGGTTTATCATGTAATAACGGCCGACGATTTATCACCTCGTTTTGCAGAGTTCTGATAAACCATACCGTGGCTTTCGACAAGGAACTGGTTGTAAGTGTAGACTGGAAAATACAACTGAAAATCAAGAGATTTACAAGAGATGGGGAGTGTACAGAAAGCAAGGCTCTGTTTTGTTTTCAATAATGTATCATTAAAAGGGATTTTATTTGACTTTAGAAAAAAAGGGGTAAAAAAACTATATGGCCATCGAAGACTGTTCTCTAACCTTTTGTTACAGAAAAGTAAGCAAAAACTATCGCGAATGAAAAGGACTTAGGCTATTCACAGAAGTCTGAATGAAAAATTGTAAGAAGCCTTTATCTAGAGCTTTACGATAATTGCGCCTAAACACGTACTATGAAGAGTGCTTCAGCATTTAACTACTGTCAAGACAAGTGTACCCACGTGCTATAAAACTTAAGGCCATAGCACCATTCTTTTGACAACATGAATGTGTGTGTGTGTGTGTGTGTGTGTGTGTGTAAGAGAGAGAGAGAGAGAGAGAGAGAGAGAGAGAGAGAGAGAGAGAGAGAGAGAGAAAGCTAGAAGTCGTCTGACTTTGAAAAAGTTTATCACTTCAAAACACAGCGCTGGTATACATTTGGTAGAACAGCAGTAGTATTTAATTTCCATCAGTTATTTCGTGTATCTGTGACGATCTTAATATTTAATGAAAAAGAAAAGTTTAAACCCTGAAAGCATAACTAAACTTTCTAATTAAAAATGCATTACAGTTAGAACGAACCAAGTAGAGTGTTTTTGACTATCCAATACATTCAAATTAAATTAACTATGTTAAGCTCAGAATAAAACAAAATAGCATTCAAATTCAATCTTCAAAAAATGAAAACTATATGCAGCATTAGCACATCTGACCAGCCTCCGGATCACGTGAGAATAGCCAAGCACAGCCCTCGTGAAACGTCGGGAACCTGCAAACACACCAGATCACGGCCTACAAGCCCGGATGCTATGTTCAAATCATATTTACAGTGACGTTGGTTTGTTTAATTTACGTCCTCCAACTTTGTCATATTGGACGATGAATGAATGATGTTCAAATGAGTACAGGGTGCATAGAGCTTAGATTTACCAGACATTCATCTTTCAGGATAAGAGAAAACCTCCAACGTTAAGTCATATCGGACGATGAATGAATGATGTTCAAATGAGTACAGGGTGCATAGAGCTTAGATTTACCAGACATTCATCTTTCAGGATAAGAGAAAACCTCCAACGTTAAGTCATATCGGACGATGAATGAAATGATGTTCAAATGAGTACAGGGTGCATAGAGCTTAGAGTTACCAGACATTCATCTTTCAGGATAAGAGAAAACCTCCAACGTTAAGTCATATCGGACGATGAATGAAATGATGTTCAAATGAGTACAGGGTACATAGAGCTTAGAGTTACCAGACATTCATCTTTCAGGATAAGAGAAAACCTCCAACGTTAAGTCATATCGGACGATGAATGAAATGATGTCCAAATGAGTACAGGGTACATAGAGCTTAGAGTTAGCAGACATTCATCTTTCAGGATAAGAGAAAACCTCCAACGTTAAGTCATATCGGACGATGAATGAAATGATGTTCAAATGAGTACAGGGTGCATAGAGCTTAGAGTTACCAGACATTCATCTTTCAGGATAAGAGAAAACCTCCAACGTTAAGTCATATCGGACGATGAATGAAATGATGTTCAAATGAGTACAGGGTACATAGAGCTTAGAGTTACCAGACATTCATCTTTCAGGATAAGAGAAAACCTCCAACATTAAGTCATATCGGACGATGAATGAAATGATGTTCAAATGAGTACAGGGTACATAGAGCTTAGAGTTACCAGACATTCATCTTTCAGGATAAGAGAAAACCTCCAACGTTAAGTCATATCGGACGATGAATTATATGATGTCAAATGAGTACAGGGTACATAGAGCTTAGAGTTACAAGACATTCATCTTTCAGGATAAGGGAAAATCTCCAACGTTAAGTCATATCGGACGATGAATTATATGATGTTCAAATGAGTACAGGGTACATAGAGCTTAGAGTTACAAGACATTCATCTTTCAGGATAAGGGAAAATCTCCAACGTTAAGTCATATCGGACGATGAATTATATGATGTTCAAATGAGTACAGGGTACATAGAGCTTAGAGTTACAAGACATTCATCTTTCAGGATAAGGGAAAATCTCCAACGTTAAGTCATATCGGACGATGAATGAAATGATGTTCAAATGAGTACAGGGTACATAGAGCTTAGTTACCAGACATTCATCTTTCAGGATAAGAGAAAACCTCCAACGTTAAGTCATATCGGACGATGAATTATATGATGTCAAATGAGTACAGGGTACATAGAGCTTAGAGTTACAAGACATTCATCTTTCAGGATAAGGGAAAATCTCCAACGTTAAGTCATATCGGACGATGAATTATATGATGTTCAAATGAGTACAGGGTACATAGAGCTTAGAGTTACAAGACATTCATCTTTCAGGATAAGGGAAAATCTCCAACGTTAAGTCATATCGGACGATGAATGAAATGATGTTCAAATGAGTACAGGGTGCATAGAGCTTAGAGTTACCAGACATTCATCTTTCAGGATAAGAGAAAACCTCCAACGTTAAGTCATATCGGACGATGAATGAAATGATGTTCAAATGAGTACAGGGTACATAGAGCTTAGAATTATCAGACATTCATCTTTCAGGATAAGAGAAAACCTCCAACGTTAAGTCATATCGGACGATGAATGAAATGACGTTCAAATGAGTACAGGGTACATAGAGCTTAGAGTTACAAGACATCTTTCAGGATAAATGTAAACCTTATCCAGCTAACTCACCTTGACCGAGATTCGAACTCAGGACGCCTTGAATTTGTGGCAGTTACGCTAAAACTAGGCTACAGAGCGAACACTATACCGTGATTCTGCCCATATAATACGCTCATAAATGTTAGTTTATTAACATACTGCACATCTTTGTTCCAATTATCTATTTTGTTTTACCAATGTACAATAGTGGCGCTGAATAAAATACAAAGAAGTAGTGATAAAATAAGACAAAAATCGTCGGGTACATCATACGATTAATTTGCAAAACTATTTTATTTTACCAATGTACAATAGTAGGCAACACTGAATAAAATATAATGAAGTAGTCAGTGCTAATAACGACAATTTACAGACAATGTACGATCACCATGGTACCCCGACACTGGTTGTAAAGTGGCTGGCTGCATGAAGGGCTATTAGAAGCTGCAGCCAAGGTCGATCTGCCAGGTGCGACTATATAGATGTAACCACTCAAACACTCTTGATCTAACTGTTTACTTAAACACACAAACTGGGCCAGGCACGGGGCCAAGAGCTTCTAAGAAAGTAGTATGTCGTTTTAAATAGTGTATTTGTGGTCACTTGCGTACACACGTTTCACTCACGTAATCTTGCATAACTCTGTACTCAAATTCCTTTCTTGGCTCTGGAAAACAAAATTATCCGTAAGACTTTCTCCACTCATGACAGCTTTATAGCTAGTTAGGCAAACAAAAACAATGATAAATAATGAGCATTACTTTCAATTTTAAATTTATATTTTTACTATCAAAAGAACGGGGGAAGTGGTTAATTTTCAATAGCAACCATTCCATTCTACATTAAGTCCAGTTATTCACTCCGTGAGACATTCGGGTTCTATTGGGTCACGGCGTGATTCTTCCTGCCTCCCATCACACATTCGTAACGTGCTGTGAATATTGCATCTGTGTCCTACAATTACATAATTCAGGTAAAGGAATTCTTCCATCACGTTAATGACCATATGTTCCAAAATGGCACATCGGGTAGTTTTTTTTTTTTTTTTTAATTAACGTCCTCCAACATTTAGTCATATCGGACGATGAATGAAATTGGTGAAATGATGCCCAATGCGTCACGGGTCCATGGAGCTTAGAGTTACCCCGACATTCGTCTATCAGGATAAGGGAAAACCCCGAAAAAACCTTATCCAGGTAACTCACCCTGACCGAGATTCGAACTCGGGACCTCTTGAACGTGAGGCAATCGGGTAGGTGCTTTGCAGATCAATAGCCCTTTTACTAATATGACAGATTTTGAGCATGTGTATTAGCTTGTTTCAGTGGCTCTGTTGGTGGTGTGTGTGTGTGTGTGTGTGTGTGTGTGTGTGTGTGTGTGTGTGTGTGTGTGTGTGTGTGTGTGTGTGTGTGTGTGTGTGTGTGTGTGTGTGATTTACGTCCTCCAACGTTGTCATATCGGACGGTGAATGAATTGGATGAAATGATGCTCAAATGGGTCCGGGGTCCATGGAGCTTAAAGTTACCCGATATTCGTCTCGAAGGATAAGGGAAAACCCCCGAAAAAACCTTATCCAGGTAACTCGCCCTGACCGAGATTCGAACTTGGGACCTCTTGAACGTGAGGCAGACGTGCTACCATCTACGCTACCGCGTGGGTACCAGCGACATAACGATTTCCATTTTTTTACTAATTTACGTCCTCCAACGTTTAGTGACATCGGACGATAAATGAAATGGGTGAAATGATGCTCAAATGAATCCGGGTTCCATGGAGCTTAGAGTTACCCGACATTAGGTCTATCAGGATAAGGGAAAACCCCGAAAAAACCTTATCCAGGTAACTCACCCTAACCGAGATTCGAACTCGGGACCTCTTTAACGTCAGGCAGACACGTTACCATCTACGTACCGAGATGTACCACCTGTGGTAAACTGCAACATCTGCAAACGAGGGCTGAATTGGGTCATTTTATGATCGATTCCCTTATAGCACACGTAACTTCTTTGTGTAACTTTGCGTTTTAATTCCTGCAGTTTGGATCAAGATTTGTGTTTTACGTGTATTTTATGCCTTCACGCGAGAGCATCCACTAATCTGTGCAAAAGGGCAGATTATTTATTAGTCAACTATAGTTCCGTGTGGCATTTCCTAAAGGGCGGAAATACTTTTATCTGTTCGTTTCTGTTATGGCATTTTGATACCTTACTTTTATTTTAAACTTCAGTGTAATGGTAGACATTATTAAGAAGCATACATAGTTTTGTAATGCAGGAATCTTATATATATATATATATATATATATATATATATATATATATATATATCAGTGCTTTAATTGCAATGGTGATATCGACAGCCTTTTACATGTTCAGGAGGGATCCTCACCGCAGGATTGGGTAATAAGGTACAACAATGAGGTGGTCTCTCTCTCTCTTCTCTCCAAAGCTTTTAAATAAATCCCGAAGTTCGTTCCAAACATGCACGCACACATCAACACGGCATATTTACATTATTAGAATGTGTGTAACCTACGCAGGCTCTGCACATTTCCTGTCCGCCATTCTACCCGTCCCCGCGCATTAAACATTCTGTACAAATTTTAACCATTAACGTTGCCACTAGAACTGACGAGACGTTACGAATACCTCAAGTTTCACTTTTAATTCGAGGTCCTGTAGTAATGGGCACATCTGTCGTCTGGACAAAGATTTCTTCCGCGTCCTTACTGTCTTACTGTACATATATTTATGTATGTAAACCTTTATCTGTTCTGCATTAAGCTTTACATACATTTTCTCAAACTGATATCAAATCAATACACAATACAATTCAAAATGCTCATCTGTACCTACGGTCTCTTTCAATTTGGAATATATTGTATATCGACAACAATGTTAACTCGTACAGAGTGGTCTTTCTTTGGGTTCTGTACTTTAGATCACACCCACCCACCCACACACGTGTTTGCAATCTCGTATCTCCAGAGTTTGGGGAGAACCCCTCCCACAAAATGGAGGTGCTACGGGGCCAGATTTTATCATTTCTTTCTCCTTGTATTATATATCGTGTATATTGCCCATATCTTTATTGGCACCAGTCACCTGTAGTCTTTCTGAGTACTCCTTATAATCTTACTCAGATCTTATAATCTAAAGTTATAAAGCGGCGCAGCTATATACATGTACGCATTAGTGCAATGCTGGACCACTCATTTTGGGACTGCACTTTATGGTTATTTTTTTTTTCCGAATGGTTCCATCTTTGAAATTGTTATAAATAATGCTGCTAGTATTGTACTTCACTCTAAAGTACAATTTCCAAATTTCTTGAGTACAGGCGTGCTCTTAAAGTACCGTTTGAATAGTGTGCCCCTGCAGTTGTAATTTTGTGCATATGTGCAATTTTCTCCATTGAGTAGACCAGACGCTGCTGTAAGCGATCGTCATTTTATTATTTCTTGTTAGAGCGTTTCCAACGATTATGAACTTATTTATTTAGAAATTTTACTTCAAATACTCATCACCAATTGACGAGGAAGTGGGAAACAATGGCGAGGAAGTGGGTCAGACAATTAGGTCGTGAATATGTGGAGCGGTCGACTGTCTGTGATCCCGGATGTTTTGGTGCAAGCTGTGGAAGAAAACACTCATGACAACAGACCTTTCAACATATCATCGTTGTATCCGCATTTTCCAGACATTTCCAGACCGCTCCCCAAGACACTGACAGAACGTTTACGATTTCAGCAATCGCTAAAGATGGGTACCCAAAATCTCATGACGAGCACAAGAACAAGCAAACGCTGCACTGGATTTTCTCATGCACATCGTTACAGGTGACACATGAGTAGAAGAGCACAACACCCCCCCCCCCCTTGAAGTTAAAACAAACGATATCCACTCGAGAAATCAGAGCGGGATTTTCTGAAACTGACAGGGTGTTTTTTCTAGTTGAATTCTTAACCACGAATGCGACAGCCAACAAAGATTGTGACCCACTGTAACAGCTCTATCGTGCAATACAGAACAAAAGGCATGAAATCCTTTTGGTTCATGACAATGCCCCGCCACATACAACCAAACGAACTCAAGATCTGATTGCATCATTTGTTTGGGAACAATTCGACCACCTGGCACAAAATGATTTTAATCTCTTTATTAATCTCAAGAAACTTCTCGAAGGAAAATATCTCACTGATGTCCAGTAGTGCGACTATCATCACAGGCGGCATTATTCTTTAATTAACTAACGCATAAACAACTGTTTTCCCGTTATTTCAAGTGCCTGAATAATGTTTTTATGGACGTTCCCTGCTGTGTTTCTCAGCACATGGGACGCGAAAGAGAGCTTAATTTTGCTCAAAGGTCCTTTTGTCAGAGCTGAGATTCTTCTAAGCGTAGTAAACCTACAGAGACCTCCGCCTTTACTTCCCCTTTAAAGAATTAAGCTCGAAAAAATCCATCGCCCTCTCCCGAGTTTGAATCCGCGACCTCTGGATCAAGATGCTAGAATTTCACCCCGAAAGCACAAAGCAGGAATGAGGTGACTTGTGAAAAATTAGTGCAAGATATAATAAAATATTTGTAAAAAGCTAGTTTAATACATTGTCGTATTTTAAAATAGGTCTCATTTCTTTTAAGACTTGATACAATTTTTAGAAGTAAATCCACGCGCTATCCACAAAGAGAAGTTCGGATAAGACCAACAGCTTTCAAGTAGGCGATACTAAGTTTTCTTCCAACAACCGAAACTATATTTTACGTAAGCACTACCACAGACATTTTTTAGACGTGGCGCATAGCCTTGCTTGGATGTGCGAGAGTGACGTCATGCGAATCAATGGTAGGGGTAAGATCTTTCACCAGCAGATTGCTGAGTGGGTTAGATGGCAGATGACTAACCTGACACCACTTTTTCTTCCAAATAAAGTGGACTCGACCATAAACTATTGCACAACATTACGTCACACGCCACGTCTAAAAAATACATCTGTACCTTAACTCCGATTTTGATTGGAGTGTCACGAGATTTAATATGAAAAAGAAAACGTGTTTGAGTTTTTTCTGTGAACGGATTGCATAGTGCTATTTATTAATAGGGCATAAAGCTCGCTCTTACTACATAAGTACGTCACAGGGGATGCTTTATGAAATTAAAGTGTTTTGAAATTAAACTTGGGATGGAAACGTTCGAAGTCTAGAAGTGTAGTCCCTTCAATCTGACAAATTCTGCATATATATGAAATCATTACAATTACACAAACTTACTTCATAAAAGTGCACAGTTCATAAGAATATACAATAGGTAAACGCATTTTAAGCCCAGATTTTTGAGTGGTTTGTTAGAATATTTCAAGTGGTACAGTTTTGAAACATTGTCGGATCAGGTCAAGCAAAGAATATTCAAAATACAAATTGTAGGAACTTGGACTGCCAGCATGAACACCGAAGACGCTATCGGGAAAACCAGAATCTTCTGTAAGTTTCCCTTCTTCCCTCTTCTAGAACCTTGTGGAACTCTGGAAATATTAGAAAGCATTCTCACGAATTGCCGAGTCCATAATTTGGCGAGTCGATTCTGTTACATCAATTGTTAAGTGTACAAGTGAGTTTGCGACGTACAAATGAGAGCTGCGTACGCGAGAGATCAGAGACGTCCTGTGTTCGATTGAAGCTATGTCGTGCGTATTTAATTGTGCCACTACTTGCAAAGAAAGTTGAAGTAGTTCACATTAGTGACAGTAAAGTGACAGTGGAAAATGGACAGCCACAACAGAACTTTCTCATACATCTTACGAGTATTCCATGCTTTTGTTTATGCTGAGTCCCTGCTTACTTCCTCTTGTTTTTACTTACGTAATGCGGTTACTGCGCGGTTCTTTTTGTGAATTCCTTGCCGCTACCATCACGGAACTCAAGTGCAGCAACATTTATTGATTTTCATCTAGAAGACGACGTGTGTAGAATAAATGTTTCATCCCTAGACTCTGCCGGCCGGCGGTCCGTCCGTCCGTCCCTCACTTTCACTATCTCGCCGCATACGATTGCTGCCGTCGAATCTCATCTCATCTTACTCTCAATGCATAATGGCATTTACTTGAAAAATGAGATAAGTACGAAAAGTAGCTCTCTGTTTAATCTTCCAAAAACTATTCTTATAAAAGCTTTTAAGCCTACGTCGTTTTTTATACTCTACAAACTTTCACTTCACATTTCGTTGCAGGCATAAGAAGACTAGTGGCTTAAAATGATACTCAGATTATTATTTACTTGAATTCAGCACAGAGCAATTTATGCAGAACTGACAAAACTCAGCTGGAAATTCACGGAATTAGCACTTTTTAACAGAATGTTCAGGAGTTTCCATTCCTTGTAACAAGATGTGCAGATGTTTAGTCCTTGCAGAGAGAGCCCTCCCCCCCCCTAAAAAAAATCCGGTGAAATATTTGGTCGATGTTTTGTGTGGGATATTCTACTTGTGCTTAGTGCAGGTATGTAGTACAGAAAACAAAACTGATGTACTGTACTCACATGGCTTTCTCTACTCTTGTAGGAACTATTCTTACACTTGTTCCTCTACCTGTTTCATATTAAAAATAAACATTATCTTATTGTAGGTAAAAGGGAATATGGAAACACAGCAAACTTTGGGAATTAAGACAAATAAAGTCTGCGAAAGTATCAGAAATTGTTTAACAAGATCTATATTTTTATTGTAAATTCTGTCCATCTTACAATTTACAATGTAAAATCATTCAAAACGAAGAAGACTTAAGACATTCCCACAAAATCCAGCACGTACACTTCATGTCATGAAACATCAAACATGCTATTTTAATAAAAATGTTACCCATTTTTTAGAAAATGTTCCTTGTAAAGAGTAAGATTGCGGTAGGGGAGATTGTTTTATTTTTTAAGTTTTCGAATTACATGTTTGAAAAATGCTGAACTTCAATACGAAGTCTGGTATTTAACACTTTGTAATTGAATTCATCCCTTTTCAATTTTTAAGGTTCAGGGAGTCCCACAACGTACATTTCCGATGAAATCTCGATGTCGAATTCTTGTGTGGATTGCAAATCTACACCACACGTAGTAGAGAAAGTAAGACTGACTGGGCGAAAGATCACTACAATGCACTTCGGATGTTAGACATTAACAAATATAGATTGTATGGGCAGACAAAGAGCACTATAAATCATCGTGAGAATTGGTACTTATTTTTACATTTAGCGTAAAATATGTGGAAAATATATGGATGCAATATGTGGAACATATTTACATACTACTAACTACCAAATGAAATGTACCTTTAAATCGTGATGATCAACCGACGTGAACGTACATGATAGAATACCGACGTCAATAATCGCTTTACAGATGTGAAAACTATGATTGGAAATGGCATACGAGGAGAGTTTGTCGTTTGACACAGTAAATTTTTGCAAGGTTTGTACATGCTCAGTAACGTGATGCTTTTAGCAAAGTTCGACATCTCACAGACTTTGGGAAATACTGTCTAAACCATCACATTCTATTTTGTTTTTAATCCTGACGATTATAAGAAACAGCTTCCCAGAAATTATCTGGCACTGTCGCATTATTTCTATAAAAACCTAGTCCTTCATGGATGAGGAAAGTTAACTGAGACTAAGCAGGTCAACAAGTCCCACCGACCTTTCTGCACCCCGACACTCACGTGTTAACTGTTATACGACAGCTTAAGAAAAGGATGGGTGTGTTAATTGCATCGATCGTTTGAAGTTCAACAATAGAGGTGAATGACCATGTTTGGTATTAAATCCTCTCCCACCTTTCGTAGTCAGGTAGCCTTTCACAACCATAAATAACCTTCTAGGAATAAGGTTTGGGTTGACAAAAGCTAGGGAAAATACAAACTAAGGTGTAGCATTTCAGAAAATATTGCTCGGCAGACCTAAGTCAATCTTCATTTTTAAAACTAATACAAAGATAGTTTTCAAAATCAAATAAGCATTTATAGGTATTAAAAATGAAAATAGGCAAACTTAACATAATTATTTTAGTAACACATCTTTAACAATAAAGCACAGGTATTTTGCCCAGTAATAACTAACGACCCCCATGCTATTTCCGCACACAAACTTAACGCTATGCACTTTTAGTCACTTGCTGAAATGTTGTCGGCTACCTCCGATCTCAACCTCTGACATTTCCTTTGATTCAGGGGCTCTGAGGTGTTTTGTGCACCCAAACACAATTAAAACGTAATGCTATCATCAAGAGGCAACAAAGTCTGCCAGAAGGAGGTAAGAGCTTTCTGGCATTGAGACAATAGTTTAATGTGGCGTGGCGACAAACATGTTTTGACGTCTTCAGTGACGCACCCAGCAAGTAGCAGAACTTTTCTGTTATCTAGAAGGAAATGAAAGCGTGTATGATGTACATGTTTCAGGGTGCTTTCATTTCATGCTTCAGTACTCATTCATGCAGTTTTATATTATTGTGTCAACTTTCCCGTACATGAGGCTCTAAGTGCAGGCAATTGCTCATGAAACGCTTCATGCCGATACAGTAATTTTCATATCGACGGGAACACATACAGCAGCAGCCTAAATAAAACTTTCGACTGTCTGGAAAGGGAAATGTGCACAAACAGTTGAATAAAACAAGAAATGTGTGTTGTTCCTTCACAATTTCTTTTGGAAGGGCACAAGACTCATGACGATATTGTATCTACGACATTGCCAACTTTCTCACGAACTTTACCTCAGTTTACAAACACCAAAATCAATTGGTATGACATTACTTCTTGAAGAGCGGCAATCCTATATAATATACATGATATTTATATAGTGAAAATTCATTATATCTGGAGACTATGGCCACATTTCCCAAAGACATTTATTTTTACGAATTTCTCTTCTCTGTATGCTATATTAAATCTCCTTCTCACAGTCATAAAATTATCACATTAGTATTTGTCAACATATCATTTCCAAAGAATTTCTGCTGTCCCAAATGACTTGATCTGTGAACCTTTTCTTAATCACATCTACTCTTATTAACACCTAAGTCATTTCTCCGATTCCTCCATCATTAGTTCATCTACATTTCATCAAAATATGCACACCTTCTGTTATCCCCAGATATTCGGTATATACACACTCCTAGACGAAATCATGAAATAGTTTCCCTCTCATTTTTATGTTATACATCTTTTTCCTGAGTTTCCTTTGTCTAATATGAAGCTAATGACCTCTTTATTCATGTCAGCCCCCGTATTTTGACAATCATAAATCTATCCATAACCTAGAATGAATGTATTTCCCAAACCCCCGTACCACTCTATATGTTCTAATACATTCATCCCCAAATGGTCCTTAATCTTCCTCAGCCGGTACCACTACTCTCGAGCTTACAACATACACAAATGTACACGTTCGAACTCTGTTTCCAATAGTTGACAACTTACGTAATACACCCAACTCTTTAAAAATATCCTAAACTTCCGATTTTAGTGCAAGCGGAAATTCAAAATGCAATTAATTCTCACTTAAGCTATATAATATGTACCGTTTTTAGCCATTGTCTTAAAAGACTGAAGACAAATAGATCTTTCCTAAAAAATGCTTTATTTTTATTCAAATGCATCAACGTTCATTACAAATATTTTGATATGGAGTTTGTCTAAAATACGATATATTCCCTACCATTTGTGAGCCTGGCATTCCCACAACCATTCTTCCACCAAGATCTTGTTAATCGAGATTCATCTTAGTCTTGCTCATTAATTTGCAGTCATAAAAACGATGTAGGCTATTACGATTTCTGTAAGTAGAAGCAATATGGTGGCATCAGGAGAAAACATGAATAGCAACTTATTATTTGAAAAAAAAGCATTTAATCCAACGACAAAGACTATCTCAAAAATAGTTAACCTCATCAAAATTTTATTTAAAATAAATTGTCTCTTTTGAAGATATCTACACGTTTGTGCAGTGAGATTTCATCAACTTCTCACGATACAAGAGTTGCACAAAAGTCATTTAAAATAGAACCTCGGGGGATGTTCACAGAAAATCCAACATGTCATTAATCTATGTATTTTAATTAAGAGAAAGTTAAAAATAGGGAAAAATTTTCTATGCAGATGGCAATTTCTGATGGGCTCTTGAATATTCTTAAAAAACTTCGTGTGGTATCGTGGGAACACCCTGCCATTAAAATCAAACTTGAGTATTTAATTAACTTCTCGTTTTTTAGTTATACTGTTCACACATATTTTTGAAACTATTGTTTATTTACTCATACAAGTGAACTTAAAACATGTATTTCCAGTGAAACCTCGATTTCGTATCTTTGGGTGGAATGCATGCTTCCTTTGCTTACTACTTGTAGCACCGAAAGTAAAGAAACTCTTAGAAAGGAAAAGGAAAGATAAAGTCATTCATTACAAAGAACAATGAATGTCAATTGCATTCAAAGAGGAAATCGACAGCTAGCACATCGGCCGCATGTGAAGTCGACAATTCTATCGTGAAGACTTTTGTCCATCGTCCAAGACCACTTAGTGTTGGAGGTGGAACAGTTTCCGAAACAGAAGGGAGGTCAGTAGCCACAGAGATGCGCCAAGTCCCTCCTACACAGAGCGATGAATGACACGGGGAATATCCCTTGCTTTGATCAAGCATAAGGCGATCTAACGTTCTCTAATTCAAGGCATATCGGACGACGAATGAAATCATGTTCAAATGAGTACAAGGTACATAGAGCTTAAGAGTTACCAGACATTCATCTTTCAGGATAAGAGAAAACCTCCAACGTTAAGTCATATCGGACGATGAATGAAATCATGTTCAAATGAGTACAGGGTACATAGAGCTTAAGAGTTACCAGACAATCATCTTTCAGGATAAGAGAAAGCCTCCAACGTTAAGTCATATCGGACGACGAATGAAATCATGTTCAAATGAGTACAAGGTACATAGAGCTTAAGAGTTACCAGACATTCATCTTTCAGGATAAGAGAAAACCTCCAACGTTAAGTCATATCGGACGATGAATGAAATCATGTTCAAATGAGTACAGGGTACATAGAGCTTAAGAGTTACCAGACATTCATCTTTCAGGATAAGAGAAAACCTCCAACGTTAAGTCATATCGGACGATGAATGAAATCATGTTCAAATGAGTACAGGGTACATAGAGCTTAAGAGTTACCAGACATTCATCTTTCAGGATAAGAGAAAGCCTCCAACGTTAAGTCATATCGGACGACGAATGAAATCATGTTCAAATGAGTACAAGGTACATAGAGCTTAAGAGTTACCAGACATTCATCTTTCAGGATAAGAGAAAACCTCCAACGTTAAGTCATATCGGACGATGAATGAAATGATGTACAAATGAGTACAGGGTACATAGAGCTTAAGAGTTACCAGACATTCATCTTTCAGGATAAGAGAAAACCTCCAACGTTAAGTCATATCGGACGATGAATGAAATGATGTACAAATGAGTACAGGGTACATAGAGCTTAAGAGTTACCAGACATTCATCTTTCAGGATAAGAGAAAGCCTCCAACGTTAAGTCATATCGGACGACGAATGAAATCATGTTCAAATGAGTACAGGGTACATAGAGCTTAAGAGTTACCAGACATTCATCTTTCAGGATAAGAGAAAGCCTCCAACGTTAAGTCATATCGGACGATAAATGAACTGACGTTCAAATGAGTACAGGGTACATAGACCTTATAGTTACGACATTTATGATTCATCACAAGGGAAAATCCCGGGGGAAAGAACCGAGATTCGAACTCGGGACCTCTTGAACGTGCGACAGAGACGCTACCTCCACACCACAGAGGCGGTTGGAAACACGCCATAAAATTAGAATCACACCTGAAACATAGGATGGAAACTGATTGAAGAAATGGAGACTTGTTTAACGTGACGCAATAGATATAAGATGATGTACTTGGCGTATCTAAAAAAAAAAAAAAAAAAAAACTAAGAATTTTTAACAGACATTGCTCATGACTTAGTAGGACATCGCGATACCTTAGTAATTTCATTAATCAAATGTTTTGGTCGATCTAAGCTAATATGTTTACCGTTGACTAAATTCCTTCTGCATATAAATTATATTAACGTTATTTTAATTGTGAGAGCAAGATGCACTTCTAATGAAAGCTTTTTGTTTTTACAGTGGGATTGGTAACACGGGAGCAGACTAAATTCTCAGAACCTGTCAGACATTCTTTCCGTTTTACTTCATGTTTCAAGGAATTGCATGGATCCCGTCAATAAGTGGCGCACCCCTTTGTTTTGCTTGTGGTAATTAAGAGTGCGAAGTGCATCATCGCGACACAGGAAGTGGGCCCGGCGTCAGTGACACTTTTGGCAGGACTACAAGGCCAGACGACTGAGATACGTCCAAGAACTTCGCACTAATGAGAAGAACATATCACCACACTGCGACTTGCCGAAATACTCTCACGTACATGTTTAATATGCTGACCCTGGCGGTCACTAACGAGCTGCCCTCTTTCAATTATCATCAACCGTTTCAAGATTCTGCACATTTGTTCGTTAAGATTCATCAACACGTTTAGGAAATACAGAAATACAAGTACATCATAAGATTGATCATCCTTATGTCCAGAGGAGAGATCGTTCCAATCCAGTGCATCCCTAGTTGTTCCGTTCTTCACTTCAGCCTTGTTTAGTTCGCATATTAATTACGTTCTAATAAACTAAGGAGAACTTTATTTATGGGAGGGGTTTTACCTCTTACTGTTTTTCTTCCATCTATTATGGGCAAACATAGCCATTGGAGTTTTACTTTAGATTCGTACTTAAGTCAGAAAAATGGTTTTAATACAGAAGGCCTTCAGGGCATTTTAATGTTGATTATCTTAAGGAAATGCCCATAAATGTTGTCAGAACAGCATAATGAAACATGCAGAAAGCACGTTCTTCTTACAAACCTTCACTGCTCTACAGCATTCACAACCAAACTAAGAGTTGATGTCGCATCAGAAACTCAAGAACACGCTGTCAAATATCTCCCAGGGAACTTCCAGAAGATTGTGGTTATTTGCCGAAAGTGCGCGAGACCTGCCGACACTTGACCCATAATCGCTGCGGCATAATCTACATCAGATTATGAGATTCATGTGAAGTAATTATAATACTTGCATCAATCGATGTAAATATAATGGGATTCAAAATTCTTGTTAAGAACTCCATTTTTAAATAAGATTTTCTAATGGTGCTCAAACTCTTGGAATCGTTTAAGAGGTCGGCGAAGGGTACTTTGATTTCAAATCTTTATTGTCTCAATGCATTTTATGTGAATTAATTTACATATACTTATATAATGTTACTAAAGAATTATGCAACTCCAGCTGTGGCAACCAGTATTACAGTTATGCATTCTGCAACTTGAAAGCTGAGAAACACAAGATATGTTTCTCTAAGCCTTAATGACCTTGTACTTTTACTCTAAGAGAAGCTTGTTTAAAGTTATAGCCAGATGAATCAAATGATGCAACATTGAATATAGCAATTGAAAATACTAAGAGTTATTTAAGTATAATAAGTAATAACTTCCACCAATTCGTGTAGCTAAGGCTCAAATTCATGTAAGGATTGGCCAAGCAGGGCCCTACAGTGTAATTTTACAATGTTTTAATGAGAAGAGTTAAACAGTACATATTTCTAATAAACGGGTCGAAAATACTGCACGGGTACATTTCTAGGCTTAAAAGGCAAACAACTATCGTCGAGTCCTACAGTGTCATTGCATGAAGTATCTTAGAGCGTTGACTTTTTACTTGTTGAAAATGATAACGATAGCTTATATATTTACTGAAACTAAGTGTACACACTTTTGTCAAAACCATAAGAAAAATCATGATTTTGTAGCAATATTCAAGCGAAATCTGAAGAAACTTTGATATAACCACAGTATGACAATTTTAGAATATTTTATGTCTCCCTGCAGTTCACCAGCATGACGTTAAGTGATCTCTGCAGGTTTTCTGGCGACAATCCCGAGACACTCCAACACTCAGCGTCAATTGCTCTTCCGAATTTCCTTGGAGATCACCTGTAATCCGGTGGAACAGGTTCTTATTCATTGACTCTTGAAAAGTCACGGCCGTGAATCCTTTCACCGACACTACCGTGCTTCATCCTGTGGTTACACGCAACCCCTAAGGGCGTCCTGACCTTACGTCAGTTTAATGTCTCTATAACGCACTTACCTTCATACAATGAGGTTTACGAGCCATAGTAATACGACAACCTTCGGTGCTTCTGTCCTACGTATGATTTAGTTGTTCAATGCTTCCATGTTTCAATATCCTTCAGATTTTGAAGGACTTAAAGGCCAATCAGATGTCAAAAAAGTCAACACATTTTGTTTGCTCAAAGATGGTATCTGTAAATGTCAATAATCATTTATAAGTCGTAAGGTACCCAGTCACATTCAAGTAGAAGCTCCTTATGTTAGTCAAGAATGCAGTATTGCCCTTGCGTTTTCTTAACCCGGTTAAAACACATTCTGTTGTTAACGAACGTTCTGGGCTATTTGCATAGCAATGGCGTTTCTCCCAGGGAATAATTAGGATATTTTCAACTATGGTTCTGCATTTGAAATGTTTAGTACTTAAATTGCGTATAATTTTTACCTTTTTCTACTCCACAGAGTAAATATCCAGTTTTCTCACAAATACATGTTTTCAGGCTTACTGAATCTGAATAAAAGAAGTCTGCGAGCCTGTAGGCATGTGTGCACGCATCTGAACAGCATAACTCAAGAACAAAACGGCCGTTAAATATCAAATTTATTATTTAAGTTAAGGCATCTTCCAAGGACGCGGCACCAATATGTTCAACATCTTCCAAATCCAAACTATTCTTTGCACAGAAATAATTTACATTCATTTTCTGAAGAGAAAAAACGCTCCTGGCTGAAATACCATACGTTTGCGATATGTTCGTGACAAATGTAATGTGTATCTTGAATTTTCTAGGAATAGTCTTTGAAGTCCTGTTCATTCTGGAATATTTTGCATAACTGATAAACCGTAGAAAATAATCTTACTTCAAAAAACTGTAATTATGGTTAAAGCACATTTTATAACATTTTTGTGGCTCTATTTCCCAGATATTCTTGGTTAAGTATACTTTTCTCAATTAGAACGTCTTTTTGTTTGTCTATTATTTTATTACTTTTATTCTTGGCCACAAAAGAGAACGGAATTTTAAATCTATCACATAGCGATCAGTTCTTCTAAATATTTGACTATCACTTAAGTCTACCGTATTCATATATTTACCTACAATAAGATATGAAAATGGACAATTTCTGCAAACGTTTATCTCGGTTAAGCAAGCGGATAAAATATTTTGCAAGTGTCACCTGAGTACAAGATTTTTAAATAGCGTTTAACTCCCTCTATCACTAACCGTAATACCCAAGGAGGTTGTTGTGGCGGGATTTCATCTCATTTATGGAGTTGTTACACCCGGACAAAACTAGCGGTCAGTTTTGCCTTTGTGTTGAGCCATCGCGGCCTCTTGTAAATCCTGTGTACACAGTACAGAAGTATGAAATCGTCTTGTGGTAGCACCATCGCTAACCTGTTCAGGCACGCCCCTGCTTCCCAAACACCTAAACGGATTTTTCAATCCAAGGATACTCGAAACCAGACAAATATGTGTACAGGGAAGTGCAAAACGAAATATAATATTCCCTGTGGCATGCGATCCTAATTCCTCTAACCAAGACACCGTGAAGGCCGCCAATTCTGTTTACTTCATTGACACGTCAGATGTTCAGCCAGCACACAATGTAAAGTGATAATAGCCTCTTTTGTGTACATCTGGGTTAAGGAAAATAAGATGTCATGGCCGAGAGTCGAGCAGCGGATCCCCATGATGTACCTCGTATTACAGCTTAAGGTGATTTTACATTTACGTTTATTCTTTGATCAATGATCTGATTATTGCCGAGCCTTTGTACTTCTTTGGCTGTTCCTAGAGTTTCTACAACTACAGAAGGTCCAAGTCAGTTTACAAATTCATTACAATAAACTGTCGTAATCTTGACGCAGT
Source organism: Mantis religiosa (assembly GCA_030765055.1). NCBI lineage: Eukaryota > Metazoa > Arthropoda > Insecta > Mantodea > Mantidae > Mantis > Mantis religiosa. Next base: position 6,904 of record JAUKNK010000649.1, on the reverse strand, counting down.
ACACCGAACTGTCGGTCTTATGAATCTGCCGCTGCCTGCTGCTACAGTGGTGAACTCTAGGATTATAGTATGCGTAGCTGATGTTAACAACAGGCAACACTACTTATGTTGGTTGATAACTTTAATGGAAATTAATGAGTCATCAGAAGCGAGTTGTCAACTGTTTAACGATGTTTCCCAATCTCACCACCAGAAAGTAAGTATAGAAGTATTATATACGACTGGCACATTTAATTACTTGGTTGCAAACTCAGCAGATAGCAGTTTTTAACGCTCAAATTGCCAGAAAGTTCGATCCACCGTGAGTGTGTAGATGTTTGCACTCAAACACAGACCTCGTTGTTTCTGATTAATGATTATGCACACCAAATTGTCTCTGGTATACCCTTCACAAGAAACAATCGTATCTGTGAATAGAATAAAATGTCTAAAGAACTGCCAGCAATTAGCCGCTCAAGTGCTACTCTTACGGTGACCACCAAGTATGTATAACCCGAGCGCTACTACAGTGTAACTCTTTTGTAAGACATAACGCCAACTTGAAAATCAGCCTACAACCTACCCCACTAGTGTTCCTACAATACGTTGCCAAATTGGAAAGTTCCCATTCGCCCATGAAATTTCTCTGCAGTCCTACTACTCTGTGACAATTCCATTCTCATTCTAATTTTCAAAATGAAAAAATGTTTAGAAAATAGGAACATTTTCAAATATGAGCTAAACTTTAACGGCAAAAGAGTTTAGTCCTCTAAATTGCTTAAAACATGCTAAATTTGATCTCGTAACACGAAACATTTTAAGGTAAAAAAATAACTTATTTGTTAATTTGATTGGGTAATACAGGTTACAATATGAAAGGGTACCCACAAATATTTTTACATCAATAGGTATTATTTTATACGACGAAAGACATCACTGCATTTCAACTGCAATAGAAACATATGTGCAGTGCGGCATAGTAGCTTCCTACATTCAAGTTTCTAGAAACCTTGTATTTACAATGTCTCTAAAGCCCTATTTACTACCAAGTGAGACACCAACAGAAACAGAAGTCATATGAATATGCTTTTTTAAAACACAAAAAGTATGTACATTTTACAATTTTACATTTTTTCATGTAATATGCAATGGTATGAATACTATTTTTTTAAAAGACTGAACTGAATTCTACGTACAACAAATGCAACAAATTACTGCTGCACCTTTGGCTTGGCTGAAACAAACGTTTTGCATGACGTCTCTAACAAAAGCCCTATGTTTTGCCCATGTACCGTAAAGAAAATTCGATGTTATACACTGGCAATCCAGGCCATTTCTTCAACTGACTGGCAAGGTACAAAAGTTTAAAGAGGTCGATGGTGCGCAGCTTCACAAATGTGTTGCTTATAAAACCTGGGAAGGGGGACGGGAGCCCGTACACACAGCAATAGGGGCTCTGTTTAATACATTACCTGAGCGTTCCCTGCTTTGAGATAAGTATAAACAAAATCCTAACGCACACTTCAATTGTAACCAAATGACGCCTGCTCTTGAATGGATGCCAAGAGCAAGGAACAGAAACCATTAAGAAAAGAACTACGGCAGATAGGAAAACATGAAAGGATGTGTATTTGACTGTAAACATTGTAATGCTCAATAACATCAATTTGCTATAATTATAACACATTACTCAACACACAAAGCAAAGCTTCTTTGTTGCTTCGTCTTGTTTCATCCTAGCAGCTGGTAGTGCTGTGGGGAAAACGACCTAATTCTTTCCAACTTCTTTAATGTGATAACCTACATGGAGCAAATTGAAGTCATCTTGTTTCTGCATTTAAACGCAACATAAACCAGCAGGGATCGATGAGAGGAAAGTTGGCCGTTTGACCCCGACGTTTGATCTCGACTTGCCATTTAAAATCGAACACGCTAAACAGAAATATTTAACAGTTATCTACTCACAAAAAAGGAATTAAATAAAAAATATATCTCATTCATACCAATAATTTGACAAACCTTTCCCTACCCTGACAAATCTGCGAACTAACATGTGCTTGCTTACACACAACATACAAAAATGCATTCGAACATGTTAAACTTGCGATCATAAGACAAAATCATCACAAACTTTCATGTGTGCGTGTCAGATGACTTTCTTGCCAAACTGAATATTCCTAAAACTGCTAACACTACGCACTAAATTCATTTAACAGTGTACTTTAGGAAGAATCCTGATATTGATTTAATACATCCTCAGATCAAGTCTAGTACAGATGCAATTCCGCAGTTTCGGTAGTGTTCATCTTTTATCTACATGAAAAGTTCTTACTTGACTGGGAGCTACTATTTTCCTCTCTTATGGATTTTAAGGACATACGTATGTCTCAGTTCGTATTTGTGCAGACAACTGAGTTTCCCCTTCTTTCTTGGGGAAGACCTTTTCCATTATCCTTCCATCTACAGGCAAGATTGAAAACAGACATTCAATGAGCTTAATTTACATTATATACGAACTGGTGTACAAAATAAACCCTTAAACCCCCATTTTAGTAACCACATTGCAATTTAAAGATTAATTCATCCAAGATTAAAATCAGTCTGGATCAACAAACTCGATTTAACGGGTCGTAACACGATTTTTCGTGCTCTTTCCTGTTCGACAGACGAAATTTGGGGTGGTTTCTCAACTACAATGATCTCATTTCCTTCATTTACCTTTCTCATGTTTCAGATGTGCTTCTAGGTTTCGTGGCGTATGGTGATGCCCTACGATGGAGAGGATGTTTGTTCAAAGTAAAGAGTACTTGTCCACATACCACAAGAAAGCAAGGCAGAGAAATGTGTACCAATCACTTTTGCTGTCCGCATTCTGTTTATGTTTGCCATCGGGATATGAAAAGGATGCAAGGTTCATGTAAAATACAGTGTTGTCACATAACTCACCAATGCATAATACCTAACGCTGCAGTTACTGAAACGAACATTAGATCTGGCAGCTCTGGCATATGGGTGACATGTACTCTCATAAACTCATTTCGTAGTAAACAGATCCACTAACACAGCAGACAAACAGTCCAAACCTCTCTGCCTCTTCAGGCCCCGCTTGCCTTTTTGTGGTGGGTAGACAGTACATAATACTTATCACTGCAGTTACTGAAATGAGCATTAGATCTGGCAGCTCTGGCATATGGGTGACATATGTACTCTCAAACTCATTTCGTAGTAAACAGATACACTACCAGAGCAGATAAACAGTTCAAGCTCCTCTGTCTCTTCAGGCCCCACTTGTCTTCTTGTGGTGAGTAGACAGTACATAATACCTATCACTACAGTTACTGAAACGAGCATTAGATCTGGCAGTACGGGTGACTCAATACTACTCTCATGCATTCATTTCGTAGTAAACAGATCCACTAACAGAGCAAACAGTCCAAACCTCTCTGCCTCTTCAGGCCTCGTTTGCCTTCTTGTGGTGGGTAGACAGTACATAATACCTATCACTGCAATTACTAAAACGAGCATTAGATCTGGCAGCATGGGTGACACATACCATATAGAGATTTTTTGGCTGGAATAACAATAATGTCCCTAGGTACTACAGATAGGTGCTAGAATATTAAAAACTAACTTTCAACTTTTTCGCTTTTGAGAAATGACTACGAATGTATGAAGTGTTTAATATTGTTTTCAAATGTTTATTAAGGAAGTCTCCCTGTCTGTTACTAATCTTGTATTGATTTTATGGACACAATACAACACTATGTTAAGAGTAAAATTTGATTCAACTTCAGGAGTCCGTTTTGTATTGCGCTTATATAACCTGGCCTTCATCAGCTACCAAATAGGGCAAACCAAATGCTCTTCACAGTTCCATTATCCGCAAAAGAAGCGGTGTCATTAAGAAATTAATAAGTACATACCCACTTGAGAAGAATAGTTTCCCAATGGGCAATAAGAGAAAATATGGTAGCGTGTATATTGCTTGAATTAGCATCCGTCCTTATTCTTACGTAAGTTGTTTTTCTTTTCTGATCCTCTTATAATGTTCAGGCTTCTCATCAAATACCACCACCTGCCACTTTATTTTCGAAGGTGCTAACTCCGAAAATAGACACAGATGGAGCGTATTCAATACCCAAAGTAATCATGACGAGTAGTATGCAATCAATTGCATTAATGTTAGGAAAACATATGCAACTCCAAAACCAGTTATTTTTAACCCAAAGCTATACGGTCAGCTTCTCGAGATACACAAATCATTCTAGTGGAATGTCAAAGATACCATTTATACCACCTCTCGTAACAGGCATCAATTGTTATTAATTTGCCAGCTTCGTTCAATTTATAAATTGGAATATTTGCAATGTCCAAGTGTAACTTTCGTTTCGTACTTCCATCAAAGTAATCGTGATCTTTCGGTAGAGAGAAAATGGTAAGTATTGCATTTCACACAAAAGTTCAATGACGAGATTTCAGTGCAAATATACTCTTGTTGAGCTCACGTGAATCCGAAACAGAAAACTGTGCGTGCGTGTGCGTGTGTGTGTGTGTGTGTGTGTGTGTGTGTGTGTGCGCGCGCGCGCGCGTAAGTTTAGCATTTTCCGAGGATGTGACACCAAGGTTTTCCAGAAAATCCCTCACTTCGAACTACCCTTTCCTTAACGAATTTGATTTTGATAAATCAAGTGTATGACTTGAATTTTCTGGAACTGGCTTTGAGGTTCTCTTCATTCTGAGTAACTTTTACATAAAGAGTAGACAGTAAAAGACAAAAGCTATACAAATGTGTAAATCTTGTTAAAACACAACATTTTTCATTTTTCCTTTTGTGGAGATAACTTTCCGAAATATTCCTTGTTACAGGTTTCAATTTTCAAACAATTATACTTCACTCAAGTAGTGCTGGCTATATATGGAATGTCGAAGTGTTCACATAGCGACCAGCTCTATCGTTTAAGATTACTCTATTCCTCAACTCCCATTGCACTTAGAGAAATATATAATAGTTTCTGCAAACGTCTATCTCATTGACATGAAGTAGGTTTTGTAAGAATAGTTGTTTAAGCCACATGAACCTAACACAAGATTTTTTGAAAGCAAAACACCACGGAGGCATAGGAATTCTAAAGCAGTTAGCTACACTCACATGTACGTCACTGACGCAGGTACAACATGTCAGTAGACGAGCGATGGCCTCAGTCGTCCTAATTTTAATGTTTAGACAGTTCTATGCCTAGTTATTACAACGAGAACCCGACAAATATGTGAAAGTAAACTATTTTAATAAAAACGTAACATTGAGATAACTACACGAACCAAAAGTCAAAAACAGGTAAATGTAGGTTTTTTAACACCTCGTAACCGATCAAACAGATGGAAAGAAAACAAATGAAATAGAGAGGGGGGAAGTAGACTGCTTAGCGTGGTAGCTATCTGACGTTCAAGAGGTCCCGAGTTCAAATCTCGATAAGGGAGAGTTATCTAGAAAAAGCTTTTCGGGTGTTTTCCCTTATCCTGAAAGATGAATATCTGCAAACTCTAAGCTCTATGGACCTTGGCTCATTTGAACATCATTTCATTGTCCGTATGACCTAACGGATAAAAGGATGTTAATTTTTTTTAAAGTTATTTATTATCAGTGTTAAGTGTGATTGGTCACTCGAGCTCCTTGAATGACTTAAACAAGCTCACATTTAACTGAACATTGTGTACCATTATAAATGTTAATTAATTTAATTATAGCGATGTACTATGCAGTCTATATATTTTGCCTTCCTTTCAACCATATCCATTATCATGATTATCTTTGGGCACATGCACGGTTTTCTTTCGAAACTTCATTTTGTTTGAGAAATTCAATATTACTCTAAAAATACCTACAAATTCAACGAATACCTAAACTCTCATATCTGATAATTTGCACGTATCTCCGTATGTGACGTATCCTGTAAGCACCACACCACAACACAGGAAAAAACTGTTTCTGTTCGAACACATATCTTGTTAACATCAGTGGCATTTCCATTAATAATGCAGTGCCGTTTCTTTAAACCAATTTTACACACGACTAAAAATTATACACTATGCTTATTTAAATAGCTGTGACAAAACTATTTCCAAAGTAACTTACACAAAAAACATTTATTTAATTATTATTCCGCTTTGGACAAAAGTTTCGGTAGCAATGCATTACTTATAAAAGTGCAACACCGAAAGGCGGCATACAAATCTTAGTCGAATAATATAATAAAATCTCGTTAACCTAGACCAATTTGGAAAAAGAGAATTATGTGTTTGGCGTAATAAATGAAAACTTGTTTTATACATGATAAATTGCTATTCTCAGTAAGTACATTTACTGGAACTCTTGCCAGAGGGCGAATTCATTGCACTCACCCCACCTACTTGGGACCACGTTGGATGAAAAAGTTGTGGTCTGGTGCGTGTGGCTTGCCAGAAAACAAGATTGAAGCAGAGAATACGTGACAAGACATTTTTAAAATTTCAATGGCTATTCCGATGTTAATGCATACAATGACGGAGGGTATAAACCGATTACAGAGGAAGCCATTATTGCATCATGCAGTCTTACTGAAATAATGAGTATCAGATTTTGTTGATAAACACCTGTGGTTATGGACTCACGCACAAGCAGTAGCAAACAGAGAAATTAGTGCTTTGTTTCCAAAGTCAAGCACAAGCGCCACAAGATCTTCTCCTGAGTGACTTCTCCAGTACAGACCACCCAGACGAGCTCAATTTGTGTTATAGTGATCCTGCCATATTTAACTAGAGTCGTTCACGGCTACCTCAGTTGTTGTGTGTACTGTTACTAAGTGTCTCAATAGCAAACTTCTGTAAAGTATATTTGCTGATCGATGGATAATAAAACAAAAAGAAAGTCAAGCCAAAACACTGTCAA